>JAJOZX010001127.1:37500-410000 GCA_023014485.1 Bathynomus jamesi | reverse complement strand
TTGTGTTTCTTTTTCCTTCGTGGTTTTATCATCATTATATATATATATATATATATCAGTGGCGACTCGTGGTATAAATGTATGAGGGTGCGATTTCATAAAATTTATAATTTTTAGAATTCTATTACATAAACAATCACATGGTGTTTCCGTACGGTACTTATATGTCAAAAGAAGCCATAAATTTGTATTAAAAAAATATTTTAATAAAATATAAAAATAATTGTTGAATATCTTAAAAGTAATATATTTTTTATCTGTTAAATTAATATTTATCGTTTCAAGCAAGGGGGAGCGACCGCTCCATCGCTCCTATACGCCAGTCGCCACTGATATATATATATATAGATGGGTTCTTCGGGAACCTTATCTTCAATAGGAATATAAAGACAAGAGATACGACTTTCAACATTTATTGGCCAAACGTTTCGGTCCACTCAGGGGCCATCTTCAGTGACTACATGAAAGCATCTAATGACAATCAAAAATATAACTAAAGTAAATACAAATGTCAGAAAAATATACTATACATAATAAAACCCAATACAATACGCAAATAGTTAAAAATAGCTTAAAAACAAAATTATCTGGACAGTAATACAAATAAAACAATAAAAATTAAACCCATTAAAAATAAAACAAAAAAATAAAATTTTAAAATTTAAAAAGGACTAACCTGGATGGTAAGAGTTGCAAATAACAACTGGAGAGAACAAGGAGAGGAGAAAGAACCTAAGTTACTGCGTTGTGTTGAAAAGGTGTTAGTTGGTTGATTAGGAAGCGAATAATTTTATCGAGGAAAGGCTGTTGTTTAATTTTGGATTTAATTTCTTGATAAAAAGGGATTCTAAAATTTTGAGATCAGCGAATTAGAAGCAGACTTTTCTTTCAAGGAATACGTCCATCTCAGATAACCAGGTGTCCCCAAAAAATGTCCCTATTTCTAAATAAATGTTCTGAGATTCAAAAATGGAATCTAGACACAAAGACAAACGCAATAGGTACGTAAAACATAGGAATTTATTAACCTTACTTAAACATGTTTAGTGTAATTGCCAATTTTTTCTAACACAATATTCAACCTTACACGAATGTCTGACATAATTTTTGGAAATAGCTCAGCTGGGATGTTGTTGATTACCTCATACACTTTTGTCTTTAGGTTTTCAAGTGTCTTAGGTTTGGTAGAATAGAACTTGTCTTTTATGTAATCCCACAAGAAAAAGTTAAGGGGTGTGAGGTCAGGTGAGTATGGGGTCACTTCACTGTCTCATAAAAGGAGATTAATCGCTCGGGAAAATGCTTCCTCAAAAAGTTACGAGTTTCATAAGCGGTGTGTGGAGGTGCTCCATCCGCTCAAACCCCTGTGAATTTGGACTAATGCAGTTATTTCATTTACGGGACAAACTAATTAGGTGTGACAAGTAGAAATCTTATAATATCTACCGTTACTGCTTTTCCAGTTTCTTTCTCCTTAGAAATAGGGATCTACTACACAAGGCCACTCAACAGCGACCCAAATGTTGAGTTTAACAACACTACGTGGAAGCTCTATTGGAGCGCCAGCGTGACTGCGCCATTAACGAAAGCTTTGCTTATTAATATCCCGAAACAGATGTAAATAACACTCGTCATTGAAGTGGATGTGTTTCATAAATTCAGGATCTTCTTCTAGCTTTGCTAACATCCATGTTAAGAATTCCATTCGTTTCTGTTCTTGAACATTAGTCAATGAAGTTTGTGGATGAATTTTGTAAAGAAAAGGGTTGGTTTAATTTAGTACAAAGTATAAGAAGATGCGCAGATGTTCGTGAGATACCTACTTGCGCTGACAAACGTCGAATTAACTTCTGCGGACTGCGTGCAATAATTTCATGAACCATATTTGTGTCGCGCAGTTATTGTGGATCGTCGTCTACCACTAATTACCCTTATGTTAATTGCTTACATTTCCTTTTGTTTGAAATTGTCTTATAATTCGAGACATTGTCTTTCTATCGGGTGGATCTCTGTATTTATATTATCTGCAAAAGTTGCTCTGCACCCGTGTAACATAATTTGTCACATGAAAACACTCAACGTTCTTGATTTTCTGTTCCAGCTACAAACGCGGCATCACTGCTTGAGAGTTCAGACATTAGAAATGTATAGGTATAGGCATATAGGTATGTGCGGAATAAAAACCCCAATCTGCTACGTTTCTAGAGAAAAAATTCCAATAATAAAATATACAGTACATCCATTATAAAATAACGGGCAAATAAAAATAGGGGCATTTTGGGGGCACCCATATATATATATATATATGTGTGTGTGTGTGTGTGTGTGTGTTGTGTGTGTTTCCTTCCGTCTTCCTATATAACGAAGCGATCGAGAGTATTATATATAAGGGCATCTTGTAAACCTGTTGCAAAGAATCAATAAATGATAGTTGAAATCTGTTCTGATTGCTCCCCATCATGATAAAGTCGCACAGATCTTCCCCAAACATGATTAGATTGTCTCTCCCTTCCTTTATATGTAATTTTACTGTTCTGAGTTTTAAAATAAATGTTTTTTCTTTTTTTAAGTCTAGTTCGTGTAGGGGTTCCTCTGAACATTTTTAAGTTGTATGAAATAGTACGTCTCGTGAGTTAGCTGTTGGTGGTAAAGTACTGTACAGTGTATCATTTAATTGTGTGTGTGTGTGTATATATATATATATATATATATATATATATATATATATATATATATATATATTATTTTATCATATGTAATGTTATGATTTTCTTTATTTGATAACGATGTTTTTAAAGGTACTCGTATATACGTTTCAATACGTCTTTCATATTTACATCTTGTTAATGTGACAGACAATGCATGTCATTATAGTCAATAAAAAAAGCCCTCAAACGAAACTTACATCCTTATATATCACTAATTTGTAATATACTTCAGAACTATCGGAATTATGAGTTTAAACTCATTATCTGCCTTATTCTTTTCCCCTCTTTATGTCCTTCTTTTATTTTTCCCCTTGGTTCTTGCACCTCTCGTCTGACCGCCTTTTACTGACGTCCTCCACACGAGAGACGAGTGTTGGTTGCAGTTTACCTCTGGCTATGACGGAGTAGTTTGAGAAAGGAATCTGAGGAGGACATCAGTGGATTAGGAGTGGTCTTGGAGTGGGTTTCAAGTAGATTGGGAGTGAGTTTTAAGAGGAATATGTGTCAACATTCCTCGTGAAAGAGAGTTTCGCTACCCACTTGTTGCCAATGTCTTCTATTGTCAGACGGAGAATGCTCCTATTATATTTTTTTGTAGAATAATATTCGATATCGGATTCTCGGGTTCCGAGAACGAATTAAATTGTTCAACACTTCACTGTCGATTGCCTTTAATGACGAAACTAAAGTTTAAATTGGAAAATGCAAACAATGGGGGGAAATGTGTCGGATAAATATACTCTCTTTATATACGAGTGAAGTTTATACTTTCACATTTAAGATATTATAAATGATAAAAATGTTTTTATTGTGTCAACCATAAGCTTCAGTGATGTATTTTTGTTTATAAATGGTTCCAAAAGTCTCGTCCTGAAACTCTATGTTCCTTACTAGTATTTATCGGGAAGAAATATAGAGTTTCACTTGCAGGACCTTTTTATTCGACTGTACAATTGCGAAAATTTTTCCTGAAAGATATAAAATTTAAAGAAAAGCTCCCAAAATTAATAATTAGTAATTTTTTCTTTTCATATTCTATCCTTTTCGTGAATAATCCTAAAAAAATTTGAAAGACAAAAATTAAATAGTAATTCATTTTTCCGAGTATATTTTCTCGGAGAATTAATTTTTTCATTCACATAAACGTACGTAAACAACAGCGTAAACTGCACCCCCATCCCCCCTAACAACAACAACAAAAAAAGACTCAAATAAAACCTTCTCTTCCTTATATTTTCCAACCGCGTATAAAGCTCTCAACGAACATGGCTAAAAAGCCACTTTTAGTTTCTCTTTTAGTTCTATTATTCGGCTCTTAAAGCAAAGCGAGGGAGGGAGTCTTTATATTAACCTTTCACCTCACACATTCATCTTCCCTCTGAAGACTACAATCTGTAGTCGTAAACAGTCTAACGTCCCTCAAAATTAATTCTCAACGGCCACACAGTTACTAAACCCCAATCTGCACAGCACGTGAATGGACTCGCTCCGGGCTACTTTCTCGCCCAAATAGTTCTCTTTCGGAGCCCAATTTCAGAGGCTCGTAACGAGACCTCTCACTATGCACAAAAGGAAGATACACCTATTAAAATGATGTACAAATGTTCTCAATTGTTCAATAATGGCATTTGCCTCTCAGTTGGGAATGTAAATTGAACGAAATGTGTCGAAATAATCCACTCGAGCGAAATATTTTGAATTGTAGAGCTTCATTTTAGGGTCGGCAGTGGCACTCTGAACGAAATGATTTGTATCGTAAAATCTGCGAATGTGGTTTCCATGGTACTTTTGGGCTCATAAAATTACGCAATGGCGCTAAAGAGCTATGAAGTAAAAGCTTTGCATTATTTTTGTGTTCCTTTACAGGTATGAAAGTGTTTACGCAATACTTCTTTCTTTTATTTATATGAAGTGGCGAAAATGGATTTTTAAATATACCTTTCATTAATTTATATTTTCACATTTAATTAAATGAAGTCTTGGTCTGAGAAATTATATAAATTATTATTTTCATATATATATATATATATATATATATATATACACACAGTGGCGCTCGTAAGTATTCGTACAGAGAACTATTTATATTCGTCCTTATCTTCTTATCTTCTGTACCATGCAGAGGATAGTTATGAAAATTTTACCGTTCGTTTGGAAAATTTAAAAAAATAAAAATTTAGTTGAATGCCGACATATAATGTAACACGTCAAAGAATTTAGGGAAAATAAAAACAGTTAAAACGCAAAAGTTTTCGTACATTTATTTACAAAATTATTTAATATTTTGCGTGTCCACCTTTTACTTGAATGACTTCAGTGATTCGTTTTGAGTATTTTTCTACGAGGTTTCGACATCTCTCAGTAAAAATTTTAGCCCATTATTCTAAAGAAAATTGTTGCTATTCATTCATATTCGACGAATTTCTCTTGCGGACACCTTTTTTCAAATCAAAACATAAATTCTCGATTAAATTGAGATTTGGGATTTGACTGGGTCACTCGAGAATCTTGAAATTCTTTTGTTGAAGTCATTTCATAGTGCTCTTACTTTTATGTTTTGGATCATTGTCTTGTTGCAGTACCCAATTGCGACCCATTCGCAACTCCCGAACTGAAGGCAATACATTTTCTTTTAAAATTTCCTGATATTTCTTCGAATTCAAGATTTCAATGATGACAACATGCTTTCCTGAACCAGAAGCACTAAAGCATCCCCAAAGAAGCAAACTACTACCACCATGTTTAAAACGTAAGAAAGCGCAAATCCATCATTTTAATGATCCTTGGTACTTTAAATGAGCTTCTTTGCGTACTTTTCGTAGCAGAGGTTTTCTTCGTGCAACTCTTCCATGTAGACCATTCTCTCTCAATATACGATGTACAGTAGAAGGATGGACATCGATCTTAGACAGTCTTAATGTTTGATAAATATCACCCGCAGTCACTCGTGGATTCGCAGCAGCCATTCTTTCAATCCGTCTAGCTGTACGTTCTGAAATCTTGAAAGGTCGTCCCCACCTTGGTAGAGGTTTGATTGTTTCAAAGCCTTTCTATTTCTTTATAACTGCAGCAACCTTCGTAAATGGAATTCTAAGTTCTTCTCCTCTCTTCTTATAACTCTTTCCAGACTCGTGTTCAGCAATAACAGATCTCTTAAGATCCGTAGACAGCTCTTTATGACGACGACCCATTGCTTACTAATAGCTCGTACAGTCATCCTTCTTCCATGAAGATTCACGGAGAAAATTCTAGACTTCAGAATTGGCAACAGTCTCTAATCAATAAAATCAACTACTGATAGACATGTTAAATTCTTCATGTCTAACAAAGGTGGACAAAATATTAAATAATTTTGTAAATAAATGTACGAAAACTTTTGCATTTTAAAATTTTTTTAATTTTCCTCAAATTCTTTGATGTTTTACATTATATGTTGGAGTTAAAATAATTTTTTATTTGTTAAATTTTTCCAAACGAAGAGTAAACTTTTCCTTAACTATCGTGTGCATGATACGAAAGGTAAGGACGAATATAACTGAAAATTTTCTCTGTACGAATACTTATGAGCGCCACTCTCTCTCTCTCTCTCTCTCTCTCTCTCTCTCTCTCTCTCTCTCTCTCTCTCTCTCTCTCTGTGTGTGTGTATATGTTACAGTCAAAGTGTGTAACCAGCCATTTCGCGTAATGGCTAAAACTTTTAGTCATTTCCGGAAATGGCTGTTTCACTTGTTCATTTCGCGAAATGACTAAAATCTTCAGCCATTACGCGAAATGGCTGAAATTCCACCTTGGTCATTTCGTACAAGATCATTTGCCCGGTTAGGTCAACTGTATGCCCTTGACAATTGTTTGGTTAAGTTGTGTTATTTTCGTTAGTTTTAATGAAAATAACACGACTTAACCTAACCATTTGTCAAGGGCATACAGTTGATCTAACTGGGCATACAGTTGACCTAACCGGGCCTTCAATAGTGGACATCGGAATATCATTGAAGGCCCGGTTAGTATTTGAAAACATCTATATTGAAAATTCAAATTCAAATGGGTTCAGATGTGTTAAAATGTGTATTTGAAGAGTGTTTCTCACTTATTTGAACAGACCTGTGGATGTATGTATGTTTTAGCAGATTTGGTTAGTTAAATAAAGGTTTCCAATGTTATTGTGATGTTTGTTATTTCTATGAATTAATGACAAAAGTCATTTTAGCCATTTCACGAGATGACCAGGGTGGAATTTTAGCCATTTCACGAGATGACCAGGGTGGAATTTCAGCCATTTCGCGTAATGGCTGAAGATTTTAAACATTTCGCGAAATGACCAAGTGAAACAGCCATTTCGCGAAATGACTAAAAGTTTCAGCCATTACGCGAAATGGTTGGTTATACACTTTGACTGTAACATATAATATATATATATATATATATATATATATATATATATATATATATATATATATATACATACTGTAATTAGATGACTGTCAACAAGAAAGAGATTATCTCTTCTACTCTTCTGTATACTACATCTATATATGAATGAAAACATGCTTACTTCATATATATACAGTAGTATGAAATAAACAAATGCTAATACCATTAGTAAATTATTCTAGTATGATATTAATAGAGTCAATATATTAATCATTTATTTCTTAATAAAACATATTGCAATTTATTTTCCAAGTTAAATATTAATATCTGGAGTTTAACTAAATAAAATATTGTCCCTTTGTCGCCTTAGGCACTACCAAATGACAGACTGAGTTGAAAAACAAACAACAGTAAACAGAGTGGTAATTTCTCTGTTGGTGTTTACTTTTACTGGTCGTATCCCAAAGAGAGAGAGAGAGAGAGAGAGAGAGAGAGAGAGAGAGAGAGAGAGAGAGAGAGAGAGAGAGAGAGAGAGAGAGAAGCATCCTTCATACATGAAAAGTGTGAAAGTGTGAGATATGGAAAGTAAATTTACAGTAAAATTGATTTAGGTAAATTGAAAGCAAACTTTCAGTATACTCACAGCGACTCATGCAACACGGTCGACGAGTGCCAGTGCCAAAGGGTCAACACAAGCATCGTGAGAATGTCAAAAGCTTTCAAAAAGACTAATCGAGTTAGGACTCTCTTCATTAAGCCCTTAACGTATCGTTGCCTCTCATCGACGTGTCCTTTGATGTGAGTGCCACCCTTTTCAGCGCTAGTTTGGCACTGTGGTTCATCTCAGCATGGGTTTGCTTACATGCTGTCTTTTGGAAATAAATCTTTTTAATAATTTTTATATATATATATATATATATATATATATATATATATATATATATATATGTGTGTGTGTATGTGTGTGTGTGTGTGTGTGTGTGTGTGCAAAATTTATCTCCCACCAGGTTTCGAACCCGGGTCCTGTGACTCGAAGACCCAGGCGTTCATCATTAGTTTACGACAAAATAAATTTAACAACAACTTTGCAACATTTACCACAAATACAATGCTTTCGCGACCAGAAGGGTTTTTACACTGCTAACCCCCTCACTCAAGTCAATGAGCAATATTTAATTCAAATTCTATCTGGCAAAAATGAGGTTATCATTATATGGAAATATAAAGCCGTAACCACACATTTTTGCATATGCATAATCGTGCGTGTTCAAACATGATATACCTTTCCTTTCAACCTTTCAGATGTTCCGTGCGATGATTCGTCATTTCACGGACGTCAGGCTTCTTGCCCCTCCTCTTGAGTTGGCCTGGTGAAGTAAAGAGTTAGTTTCTTGCGCTCTCCACATCACATACTCAGGTACGCCTGACTCATCTGGAATTGTTCTGAGCCAGGCGTCTAGTCTTCTTTTGAAGATATCCACCGCTACACCACTCGTGTTCCTTAGTTCCTTGGGCAGCTGGTTGAAGTCTTGGTCCTCTCATAACAAAACTGTTTTCCTTCAGGGTTGACGATGTTCCCTGTCTAGGGTTTAATTTAGGAACACGACACATTCTTCCTTTCCTACTTTCCACTGTTGTTTGAGTGGTTATAGGGTTCAAAATAAAATTAGGGATTAGTTCCTTCATTATTTTCGAAGTGTAAATAATGGTGTACCTCTCTCTTCTTCTTTCCAGTGAATATAAGTTTAATTCACGTAACCTTTCCCAGTAATTTAGTTCTTTGCACCCATTGATCTTGGCTGTGAAGCTTCTCTGAATCCCTTCTAGTTGACTAGCAATGTCTTCTTTTTCATATGGGGATGTTAAAGGCCCGGTAGTTGCGTGATTTTTCGTCTTCCTTTTTGCAAAATTATAGAAGTATTTTGAGTTAACCTTTGTCGTTTCTATGGCGTCATCTTCTTTCTCTGTATGTTTCTCAATTAGGTCCTGTATGACGCAATTTATACTCTGCAGTTTATTATTTAACCTTTTTCTGATGTTGTTGCTTTGCAGTTTCTTAATTTTGCAGTCACTCTTTTTCTCTTGCAGAACATTGACCTCTTTTGTCTCTGGAACTTGCTTCACTTTCCTTTTTGTCGTTTTTCTGTGACATGTCTTTACACAATTTCTAGCGTATTTTCTTCTAGGATTATTAGCATTTCTTCCATTCTCTTGTCCTTAAAGATGGTTCTCCGGTCTGTTGCTTCCATGCTGAATGCAATATGTTCCCAATTTATAGCGTTGGAGTGAAAATTTAAAATTTAAAATTTGACTCTTTCTATAGCGCGTGTTCTTTCCTTCCCTGTTGCTTTTATATTGGTTGTTATTGCAATAATGTTGTGATCTAATATTATAGTTGGGGATATTTCTATGTTATCAGTTAGGTTGCTGTTGTTTGTAAATACCAACTCTAGGCAGTTGTTTTTCTTGTATTTTCCGTTATTTCATGTGTTGACATAAATTCATCAGCTAGAGGTAGCAGCGTTTTTGCCTGCTCCTGGTCTTCCCCTGTGCCTTTCTTCCTATCCTTTTATATTTCATAAATGGGAAATTAAAATCACCGCAGAGAATAGTATTTGGGGGTTGGTGAGTGTAGAACTTTCATCCAGTTCTTAACCTCTGTAATGGTATCTGAGAATTTTATAGTTGGGGTGCTCGAGGGTCTATATATTACAATTAGTATCATGTTTAAATTTTCAGCTTTTGCTGCTACTAATTCTACGTAGTTGTTTGAAGTACTTATAGTTACTTCTGCTACGTTTTTTTCTTGTGTATAAATAGAACATCCTCCTTTTCGTCTTACTGTTCTGTCTGTTCGATGTATGTTATAGTTATCAATTTGTATTTCATTTTTTGTCGATACGAGACTCACGGTTTTCCCAGATCGTCTGGCAGTCCTTCAGATGAGTTTCCGTGAGGCATGTAAAGTCTGCTCTTGTTTCTTGCTTGAATCCTTTCAGGTATGTGACTTTGTCTAGGGAATGGTTTGATTTTAGGCCCTGTATGTTGGCTAGGATTATTTTTATTTTTTCGTTTTCATTTTCTTCTCTATGTAGTTCAGATTCGTTATCCCTTGATGGAGCATGTTTCGTTGCCCTGCGATCCTTCGAGAATTTTCCCTTCTTTAGTTTCGATACATATTGTCCCAATATCATATGTAATTTCTCTTTTGCATTTATTCTGTACGGCTCTCGGATCTCCATATTTGTCAATTGTCTTTGTATTTGTTGAATGGTATTTATTTAGTAACTGAATTGTGTTGGTTACATCTAAAAAATTGGTAACCCTGTTTGCTGATACTTTGGGTTGTTCAACTGTCCGGTTCCTTTGAAAGTGATGATAACGGCATTTTTGCTCGTACTTGCATCTCCCGTATCTTGCATAAGTTTTGCAGAACCTAAGGTGGTGTAACTTACAGTTTTTTTCAAATTTACAATATCCATTTTTTAATGGAAGTTACGTAATGTGAGATGTGCATAGATGCATTGCCCATCCTTGTATCTGCAATGGCTTTTTGCATAATATTTGCATACGATATTTTCTACGTTTTTAGTTTTTATCGTCTTTTTATCGTCATTTTTATCGTCTTTTGAACTTTTCATTTGTTTCTCTCTCATCCACACCGTTTTCCTTCGGGACATTCTGGTCATCTTTACCTTCCATTAAGCTTTCTTTTTCGATCGCATTCATACTCATATTTCCATTTCTTTAAAAACCGTATACCTTTCAACCTTTCAAATGTTCCGCGCGATGATTCCTCATTTCACGAAGGTCAAGCTTGTCGCTCCTTCTCTCGAGTTCGCCTGGTGAAGTAGTGAGTTGGTTTCTTGTACTCTCCACCTCACATAGCCAGGTACGCCCGGCTCATCGGGGATTGTTCTGAGCCAGGTGTCTAATCTTCTTTTGAAGATGTCCATTGCAACACCACTCGTGTTTCTTAGGTTTCTGGGCAGCTGATTAAACAGTTTTGGTCCTCTCACAACAAAACTATTTTCTTTCAGGGTTAAGGATGTTCCCTGTCTATCCTTTAATTTGGGAACACGACACAGTCTTCCTCTTCTACTTTCCACCGTTGTTTGGGGAGTACAGGGTTCAGAGTAAGATTAGGGACTAGTTTCTCCATTATTTTCCAAGTGTAAATAATGGTGTATCTCTCTCCTCCTTTCCAGTGAATATAGGTTTAATTCGCGTAACCTTTCCCAGTAATTTAGTTCTTTGCACCCCTTCATCACCCCTGTGAAACTTCTCTGAATCCCTTCTAGTTGTCTAATGTCTTCTTTTTTATATGGGCATGTTAGGACCGAGCAGTATTCCAATTTGGGATGATCAGTGTTTTCAGTAGAGGAATCATTATATTCCTATCCCTTCGTTTAAAGGTTCTCAGTATCTGCCCAGTTACTCTCTTTGCTCTGTTTACTGCTATCTTATTTTGTGTTTCAAATTTCGCATCATCAGTCATTACAACCCCTAAGTCTTTTGCTTTAGAATTTCTCTGAATTTCCTGTCCATTTGGGGTATAATATTCCATGGATTTTAGGTCCTCTCTTTTTCTGTACCGTAACAGCTGAAATTTCTGTTAAACTTCATATTGTTGTCTTCCGTCCACTTGTAGATTCTGTTCATGTCGGTTTGTAGAGATCCTATATCTTCTGGGTTTCTTATTTTTCTACTGATCTTTGTGTCATCGGCAAAGGATGTTACTGTGCTGTCTCTGGTAACGTCCTCATCTATGTCAGTTAGCATGATTATCAAGAGTAGTGGAGCTAATACTGTTCCTTGTGCTACTGAGCTGAGGACCTCTGATTCTGATGAAGATATTCCTTGTACTGTAACGACTTGCCGCCGCTCATTAAGGAAATTATATATTCATTTCCCTACTTTTCCTGTTATTCCCATATATTTCAGTTTATGTGTATGATTCCATGGTCACACTTGTCGAACGCTTTGGCAAAGTCTGTGTATATTACATCATAGTTTTCATTACTTTCCAGTGCATCAATAATGTTGTTGTAGTGTTCCACTAGTTGTGAGAGGCATGATCTGCCTCATCGAAACCCATGTTAGTTATCATTTAATTTTTCTGAGTTTCCAAAAAGTCATAGATTTTCTGTCTAACTATTCTTTCAAATATTTTAGTGAGATGAGATGTAAGCGACACTGGCCTATAGTTTTTAGCCTCGGATCGATCTCCTCCTTTATATATTGGGACTCCTTCCACACAACAAAAAAAAAATGGTTGGTAGATAAATCGGTACCCTGGGGATCCTAGTGGTTAAGACGCCGGGTGGAGCGTGGTGGAGCGTGGTTCGGATTCCACGTTAAACTGTAGGTCTAAGGTGGAATGACAACCTTGACCTCCGTCAGAATGAACAATACGGGCGGAACTAAACGAAGGTTAAATCAAGGTTATATATATATATAATATATATAATATATATATATATATATATATATATATATATATATAAAAGCAAAAATATTAACAATATGTGTCTTAGAACAAAACGAAAATCTCAAAAAAGAAAAAGAAAGATAAAAAAAAACTTTTAATTATCGCTGTATGAAATTGTGTTGTATGTAACCGGTTTCGTCCGGTTTATTTCCTTCCACGTAAGATAGACTCATTAGATGATGCTTCACCTGTTAGTAATTAGGCGTGCAAATTGAATTACTCCGTTTTAATCTGCCAACGAATTTCACGAGCATTTTTTTTTCTCCGTTAACTCTACCGTTATGAAGGTGTTCTCTGTATCGACATTACTCTATACGACGCGCCAATTGCATGATAAATTTTATGGCATTAGGAATGAATACCCGCAAATATTATATTTAGAGAAACGTTTACACACACACACACACACACACACACACACACACACACACACACATATATATATATATATATATATATATATATATATATATTATATATATATATATATATATAGTGGTGGACCGGATGTCAGTTTTTCAACATCTGCGGATGCGGATGCGGATGCGGATATTTAGTTAACCTATCAATATAATATAGAATTATGAATATATGACATAATTTTTCAAATTTCGTGATATTACTATTATGGCAGGCAATGCATAAAGAATTAAAATTAATATTAATGTTTTCATTATGATAAAATAACTTTCTCAAGAGTTTCAGCCACAGAAAATTCAATGAAACGAGTTTCATTCAATTTTCTGTGTTACCACCTATTTATATTTTCAGGTTTATATATTTGTTTGTTCATTAATAACACTGTACAACAAACTTTCGGTTCAGAAAAAAAATGGGAATAACATTCGGTCATTCTTAATATTTCAAGTGTGCTGATTTCAAATCTGAAAATAGTTTTTTTCTATCACGTTACGTTTTTTTGTAATAACTGCTTAAAATCTTCATACCAAAAAATAAGAATATATTGATAAACAGATAGGCTTTATCATATGGAACAGTTTAATTATTGCTATACTTCAACATATATGCACAAAATTAACATAAAACTCTCGTATTATACTGTTTTCAACTCATTATTTGTATTTATGCTGGCGTTTGTGTGATGCTTCTGCCTGGTCACGCTTTAAATTCCAGCAGAAATCGGCCAGCATAGCAGGACTCCACTTCCCTTTGTATCGACTCTCCATTGTGGCTATATCCTGGTGGAATCTCTCCCCGTGTTCGTCGCTAACAGCAGATACGTTTTCCGGAAAGAATGAGAGATGTGAATGCAAAAAATGAATTTTCAATGACATCTTACATCCGAGACATTGGTATGAGTTGATAAGTTGATCCACATGTACAGCATAGTTGTCGTATTTAGTCTTTCCTAGTAGACCGCTGCACACGTTTTTGAATGCACACCAGGCTGCCAACTCAACCTCATTCAGGGCCGGCCTTAGCAATTGCTGGGCCCAATTTGGACCATTTTGGTGGGGCCTCCTGGACTTAAGATTATTCAGATTAGGTATCAGGAATATACTGTATGCTATTACGTTGTATTAAAAATAAGACAATATCTATATTTATTACTAATAAATATAGATATTGTTTTATTTTTAATAGTCTTGTTTCAACACGTTTTATGTCAAAATATAAGCTAATAAATTATTGGCTTATATTTTGACATAAAACGTGTTAAAACAAAACTATACTTATAAAGAAATCTTTCTTGCTTTCTGTTCTGCAAACTCTTTCAAAATTTTGTTGAAGTTTCAGTTTTTTGCTTCATCACATTCATCACATGAGCTTGACATCTGTTAGCGCAATTTCCAAATCTGCAGCATGTTTTTGTAATTCCTCCTTTGGAATTTGTTGAAATTTACTCAAAAAGCCAAATAAATCAACATGTTTTTTCAACTGCTTAAACCGTGGCTCCAAAGACTGCATTCCTTATTTTTCAAAGCTGGAGGTGGCAACCCTAGTGCGGGCCCCATGTGAGCGCGGGACCCAATTTGGTCAAATAGGTTCAATTGGCTTAAGGCCGGCCCTGACCTCATCCATCACCGCTTCAAAGTGTTCGTCTAGCATGAGTTGGTGAATTTGAGGGCCGATGAATATGCCTTCTTCAATCTTGGCATCACTTATTTTTGGGAATTTTTCCTTTAGATATTTGGGGGCAGGCTTATCCTGTTTCAACGCCTTTGCAAATTGTTTCATCAGCCCTAGTTTTATGTGAAGTGGCGGCAAGATAACCTTTTCCTTTCGTACTAGTGGTTCGTGAATAACATTGTGAGATCCAGGTGAGGAATTGTCTCGCGGCGGCCATACTGAGCGTGTGTAGTGTTCAGATCTTGCTCGGCTATCCCACTTCCATAGAAAACACATATATTTCGTATAGCCAGTTTGCAATCCATTGGGAATAGCCACAACCTTCAAATCTGCGCAGATAGGCCATTCATGTTCATTGTATTTTATACAGTCCAGAATAAAAGCAACATTGTCATACGTTTCTCTCAAGACGACTGAATGAGCGATCGGAACAGAAGGCATTGTATTCCTATTGTGTAGCAGGACACCCTTAACACTGTACAGAGATGCATCAATGAACAATCTCCACTGATTCGGTTCATAGCACAAACTCAGAGCATCGAAAAGACCATGTATATCAATGCAATAACAAAGATTGTTCTTCATTGTGAAATATTCCTGCAAATCCAACGAGCGCTTTCGGAATGCTGTAATTCGTACGTCTTCCACCAGCAGATTCCATTCTTGTAGACGTGAGGCCAGCAGTTCACTTTGTTGCTTGGTAAGTATTAAATCACGGACCAAATCATTAAGTTCAGGCTGCGTGATGAGATGTTCTTTCTTGGACTCGACTTGAGCTTCATAGCATTCGCCATCTGATTCCGATTTGTCTGAGTCTGTGTTATCGGTCGGCATTTCAGCTGGAGGACGAGGGATGGGTATATCTGTAGAATGTTCCACAGAACGCATAGCAGAACAAAGATTTGGGTAGACTGTAGCCTTTTTCCCTTTTCTGTTGCAACCTGTAATGTGAGACAATAGACATTGTTGACTACTTAAGATAGCATAATTGTGTAATACATTATGCAGAGCAGGATATGCTAAAATGTGCTAAAAACACCAAATTTGACGTATATTTAGAAAAATAAAAGATTCAAGCCTGTGATGCTCGTTAAGCAGAAACAGCAATCAGTTGAATGGTCCAGCGGCTCTCTCCATACTATTGGGACACCGAATCCCAGACCAGGACCGGTGCCTTTGAACCATGCAGATAACGAGCTTGTACATCTCACACAGCAGATACGAGGCACCCAGTGCTTGTTCTGATCACCAATTTTGCGTGCGAAGTAAAGTATAATTCATAAAGCTTTTTCACATGAGAAGTCAACTTCCTTTTATACTGTTTTAACGTTAGTGTCCCACAAATATAACAAAAACTGTCTGGCGAATTTTTTGCACTCTCTAGGCATTGTAGCATAACATCAATAAAAACCTGTAAAATAAGAAAATGATAGATCAATTTGCAATTTCACACAATATAGACGTTGTCGGTGAAATATACATAATTTGATAGCTATTATTCAATAATACTCACTTATAGCACCGATTTATGATAAAATATGGCTGGCAATTTTGTTTTAAATGATTAATGAAAGAAATTTTTCATAAAATCAAAGTAGAAACACAGAGCCGAACACCACCACCACAGCATATGCATGTCTGAACAAAATGTAAAAGATGCGTTCAGAGAACCAGTGGTTCTCAAAATGATACAATGAAATAGGGTCATTTTCATAAAATCGGTGGGTGATACAAATAAATGAGTCTTATTTTCGCAATCTACGCATAAAAATGACGATCTCATTTCCGTTTTTTTTCACTGTTGTACAGTGTAATTAATACTTTACATGAAATGTGCATGACTGGGCCTTATAAGCTACTTTATAAGCTAATTTAATTGTAAATTGCATAATTTATTAGAGGTAATATCCGCATAACATCCGCAGTCAGAAGTGCGGATGCGGATGTTAAAAATTATGCGGATGCGGATATCCGGTCCACCACTAATATATATATATATAAGATATAGAGAGAGAGAGAGAGAGAGAGAGAGAGAGAGAGAGAGAGAGAGAGAGAATATTTTATAACATGATGCCTTTTTAATATATTCCTTATGATCTGTACAATGTTAAATTATTTAGCATTATCACAAAAATGATAATTAAAAATAATCTTTAATTAATATCAATAAACAAAATATACAAAATTAAATAATTATTTTGTACTTTGGCACTCATGATTATAATTCCTGTATAATTTTCCTCTTCCCCCAAATTCCCGTTCCGACAACAAACGCAGACCCGTTTTTTAACATCTTTTAAGAAAATTAGAAAACCAAATTAAAAACGGGTGTAAAAAACAGACCATTATAATCCCTGTACAATTATGTGAAGGAATTTTTATCATTATTCTCATTGATGTAAGTGATGTGTTATTTCGAGTGTTAAACGGACGAGACCTAGAGAAAAGACGTTTTTAGGAAAGGGGAACAGGGGTTGAGTTGCCATCAGGAGAGATGCCATTTACCTGAAGGGTATGAAAAGTAGTTACATTGCAGAGACTGTGTGCAGCATGCGAAATATATATATACATATAAAATAATAATAAAAAGTGTGTGTGTGTGTGTGTGTTAGGTAAGTTACATAATTTTATATAGAAAATCAGTATTGTATTGATATTGTGTTTATTTTATGGGGTGGTGACTGGTGGGGGCCTTTTGAAAAATAAAACTTTTCACCGCTGGAACAAATTCTCGAAACGTCGATAAGTATCTCTCGAATGCAAAATTTGTCAACGAAAATTTGTTCGACTTATTTTAGCAAAAATAGTGAAATCGAAAATGATATGACCTAATTTAAGCAAATTTAATTTAATCTAACCTAATTTAACCTAATTACCCTAATCTACCCTAATTACCCTAATCTAACCCTAATCTAACCTTAATCACGTGTATCTCTTCTCGCGTAGGTCAGGCTGGTGGCCTCACCTTTAGACCTGGCTTGATGTAAGAGAGAATTGTTTTCATGAGTTCTTCATCTCACATATACAGTAGCTACGTACACCCGGCTCATCTGGAATTGTCCAACGCTTACAAAAACTAATATTAAACATTTTGTAGATAGTAAAACTTAAATAAAATATTCAGTAAGCGCGCGCGCGCACACACACACACACACACACACACACACACACACTGGTATATGTTAAAATGCACGCGAAAATCCAAATTAATTGTAAATTATGGCAAGTCTTTATCTTAACTTCGCATTTGTCGTTAATGACTCGTAAAATCTGCATTGTGGATTCGGCAATCGCTTGTCGGATTCGAAATCCGAATTCAAAAATCCGGGTCGCCGAGGGGAGACACGGCGAAATCCTCGAGATGTGATCCCATTAGAAGCCGAACCAAATGAATAATTAGTCCGCTTAATGAACAAAGACTGAGACTCCACAGCGCTCCTACATTGAAAAAAAATCCAGACTAATTAACTCACGCCCTCAGGATTAAGGAGAATTTTTTCGTAATTCAACACGGTTAGAGATGGTCCTCATCTCTCTCTCTCTCTCTCTCTCTCTCAAAGGTCTTATATATATATATATATATAGAGAGAGAGAGAGAGAGAGAGAGATGAATGCTATAATAGAGCTTTATCTGTAAAATCGCTTCTACCCTCATTTCATAGGAAATAGATTCCTTCGATCCCCCCTCCACAAACCCCTCCACCCAACTTTCCATACTTCTTATTCTTTTTGTCCTTCGTATAATTCCTTCATTGATAGGTTCTGTTCCTTCATTTTATTATGTTTGAATTTAGAACGAAAATTCTCTCCGGAATTTACTAATTCGCCTTTAGAAATATTTACTTATTTTCCCTTTTTATAATCCTTATAGGGAGGAACTAAGGAAGTAACGAATGACTTATGTTCGTTTATATAATTATAAGTGTAACTTATCAATCTCTCTCTCTCTCTCTCTCTCTCTCTCTCTCTCTCTCTCTCTCTCTCTCTCTCTCTCTATCCACTACATTTTCACGATTAGTTTTTCCCTTCCGCATCTGCTATTAAAAAACACAAAGTTTTAAGGCCGACTCCCCTCACCCCCCCCCCCCCCACAAAAAAAGAAAAGTTTCCGTTTCTTTCCGTTTACGCGACCCGTACTTCGTTTTCGAAATCAAGCTCTCGACCGTTACCGTATTCGGGGTAGGGTTTTGGTGGTGGAGGTGGGGGAGTGAAAATCGTACGGTAGAAGCCGAGAGTCGTATTCGCGCGTAGCATGATGCCGTACATTAGTCGGGTGTAATTTGAGAGAGAAAAGGCGGAATGAGACGGAAGTGGTGCCGATGGATTTGAGGCCGTAATTAATGGCATCAATGCACGACTCGAAGCGATACTTCTATGGTAAGTTTTTCCATCTTTAAGGACCAACAAAGAGGGATGGATCGAAACACGGGTTTGTGGAAAAATGGTTCCGGATGAAATTACCACGTCTAAATGGAACAACTAGTTCAGCATCCGAAGATGATCATAATAATAATAATAATAATAATAATAATAATAATAATGTTTAGCCTTTGTCGAGTCTCAGATTTCAACAACACAATAACTTTGTTGTTGGCGTACGAGTCTTTTTTTCGTGTTGGGGAATATTAAATTATACGAACCCGAACGGAAGTTTATATTAACTATTATTAATAATGAACAATAATGGTCTCAATATATATATACATAATATATTTATTTATGCAGGAAAGAATGGCCAAGGGCGAATATATATATATATACATTTCAACTGCAAAGAACACGCAGTATAAATAACGTAAAGAACGACGCTTGTATAGGAGAACATTCCGCGCAAGATGAGAAGAGAGAACGAACAAATGAAAAAATGAGGTAACCACCCGGGAATCGAACCCGGGATCTTCCGATTGCCGGTCAGATATGATAACCATTACGCCACGGGCCTCACTCGAACAAATGCCGTAATTCCTCAACATACGCGTTATTTATACTGCGTGTTCTTTGCAGTTGAAATGTATATAGATACGGCATGCGGGAGGTGCCCCCTTGGGGCATTGGTTTCTGCGCGTGGGTGCGGCAAAAGTAACGCCCTTTTAATAATTGTATCTTTATAGTTTTATACAGTATAAGTTTTTAGTTTTATATTGTATCATTTTGTTATTTTTTAGTTTTTACTGAGAAAGTACTTATTATTTTTCTTAAAATGCTGTATTTTTCTTAAAAACCTTATTATTTCTCTTAAAATGCTGTAATTGATTTATTTCCTTCAATAAAAGAGAATAAACTAAAAAGGTCCATGGTTTTCGAGAGGCCTGGACACCCTGCGTTTGAAAGATTGAAGGTCATAGGCAGGGGGAAATGTGGATTGAGGAAGATTTATGTTATAGCTCAGCTTATATTAAATTACCTTTAAAAAATAGTAACAATTTAAATGCTTTAAGAGAAAGTTTTTGAGAAAATGGGAGCCAGTGGAGTTCGAGCCATCCCAGACTCAAAAACAAGACCTTTCAAACTCGGTGTGGTCTTAGCCACTTCAAAACTTTACATAATATAAAGTGCGGTTATTGCAATAAAAACACTTATAGGTTATATAAAAGCGAGATAATATAGTCTCTTTTAAAGTGTGGATTAATAATAATCACCGAGGAAGGCTAGAACCTGGCACAGCGCTCAGGCCAGACGAATGCGCAGTATGTTGCACTAACTCTTGTATTAAACACCTACCATCCCTGACTTCACGGCGATCCGTCAAGATCGTACTGAGGGTAACGGGGGTGGACTCATCACTTACATATGTAAAAGCATTAGCTACACTGATGCCACCCAAAATATTACAAACACAATCCAAACAGATAACACGATAGAAATACAGGCAGTTAATATTAAAACACGCGCAAAACACAACACAACACTAATCAACATTTACATCCCACCAGATAGTTCACCTCAGGTGCCAGCCAATTACAATCCACAGTTACACAATCTGGCCTCTCTCACTAATGTCATCTTAGGAGGAGACTTCAACGCTAAAGACACTAGTTGGTACCTGCACAACCAAAGCAACACCAGAGGCGCCAACATAGCCACACAACTAAACAGCCTCTTCATTCTGACCAATACAGAAAAACATACACACATATCACATCAAGCAGGATACTCAAACTCCTCCCCAGACATAACGTTCTGTTCCCCCTCACTAGCAACACATACACACTGGAGAACAGAAAAACAACTGTCATCAGACCACCTGCATCATCATTACAACACGTTCTACACTCTGCCCCAACAGTCTTAGGCACACTTACAGAAATATAAGAAAGCCGATTGGGAACAGTTCAAAATACAGACTGAGGAACAATTCACCACATTAAACAGCACACCCATCATAGACATCAATACAACACTCAAGACATTTAATTAGATCATCAATAATGCAAACAAATACATACCCAAGGGCAACATTAGGAAATACAACCCAAATTACACTAGAGAAATAGCCCACCTCATAAGGCAACGTAACAACCTCAAACATAACACACAAACACCACACACAGAAGCCATAAAACAGCAGATACAACAGCTCAACACAGAAATAAACAACAAACTCAAAGAAAAACAAACAGAAACATTTAGGGAATTCAGAACAACACTAAACCACTCCACAGATACATCCAGGCTATAAAAGACTATAAACAGCATTACCCACTCTAACAGCGGCATTCACACCTCACACGCGGCTATCTGTCGCAGCCAAAATAATATCCCAACATATACACAACAAGCTAACATTCTAGTCAATCACTACGCAAAGATAAATCACTTATACAGAGACAACAACCAGAAACACGCAGACAGACAAACAGCCAGAAACAAGAAAACCTACAGACTCGACACGACCATTACACCCTTCAATACAGACCAGACCACCAAGATCATCAAAAACATTAAGAATTCGAACGCTACTGGACCAGACAACATATCTAACACACCTTAAACACTTAGGCCTACAGGGAATACTAGCTCTCACAAATATCAGCACATATTCATACCAACACTGTATTATTCCTGACATATGGAAACAAGGTAAAATTATTACACTACTCAAACCAAACAAAAATCCAACAGAACCAGCTTCCTATAGACCCATTACTTTACTATGCACACCTTCCAAAGTAACAGAAAGACTAATCTTACAAATCACCAACCCACACATACCACTATCGCCTACTCAACATGGATTCAGACCTCACCACTCAACCACGACATTACTCACTAACCTCACGCAGTACATCATGGATGGCATCAACTCCAGACGACCATCTCAACGTACACTATTAGCAACAATAGACATTAGTAAAGCATTTGATGCTCTCCCACGCTTCCCTCTCATAAACAAAATACTCAACACAAACATGCACAATAACACCAAAAGGTGGCTGAGCAACTATCTTTCAGGAAGATACTCACATGTCACATTTAATGGCAAGTCATCCAAACACAAGCTTTTTCCAAACGGGGTCCCTCAAGACTCTGTTCTCTCACCAACACTCTTCAACTTATACATGCATGACATTCCAACACCAAAAGATAACAAACTTACCTTATCATCATATGCATATGACATCACTCTAACATCCACCCACAACAGCATCGACACCGCTACAAATAACCTACAAACATACATAAACAGTATACAAGACTGGCTCACACACAATAGACTCAAAGTAGCGCCCACAAAATCAACCATCACCTTACTTACAAGCAACACAAAAGAACACCAGATAAATCCACAGCTTACACTAAACAACACCAACATTCCACACACTCACAAGACTAAAATACTTTGGGGTCACATACAACACATCATTATCTTTTACAAACCACATTCGGGACATTAAAAACAAATGTACGTCAAGACTTAACACGCTTAGGGTACTAACAGGCACAAACTTTGGACACCAGCAGGAAACAACATCACTCATATACAAACAATATATTCGCTCAGTTATGAACTATGCTAGCCCATGCTGGGCACCCATTATCTCAAACACACACATAAACAACTTACAGACAATACAAAACAACGCACTTCGGATCATTACAGGATGCATTCAGACAACACCAATAGAACACCTGCACACAGAAACAAAAATACTGAAAGTTAGGGAACATTTAGACATGAGGGGAACACAATTCATAGCAGCAGCGACAACTAACCCACAACACCCTTGCCACTACATGTACAATCACGCACCGACACCTCGCACCATTAAGGTAACACCAGAGAGACATTATAACCAAATAAGCCATTCCATACCACGCCCCATAGACATCACACAGTACAGAAAAAACATACACACACACCTAACCCACAAAGCACTGACACGACTCGGTCCGAATGCGGTCCTAGGTGCGAAGCCGCCACCCATTGACAGGTCAGAGACCAGCCTGAACAGATTGGATCGAGTTAACTTAGCACGATTCCGATGTGGACATCACCCCAACTTACAGACATATAAACACAGACAAGACAACTCCACAGACGACACCTGTGCCAGGACACACCACAAACAATTGAACACATTATGACAGACTGTACCGCTCTAGCACAACATAGAACACAACACAACATCACTAGTGCGCTGAACCTCTGGTCCACTCCGGAGAGGGTGATCGGTTATCTGCGTGCCGCCGGCTTGCTCGATCAGGGTGGGCTGATCGGCTAACCAACAACAACAACAACTCTTGTATTATTATTAATCAACATCATCTGGATTCGAAACCCCGACCTCGGTGTCTTCATTTCGCTTATAGGAAAACGACGTTACCCACTCCAGGCTTGGAGTTTGGGATGGCTCGTTGATCAGTGTAGTAGCTTCTAAGTCCCATTTCTTCAATAAATGTTTTTTCAACCTTTGCAATAGTGAATATATATATATATACGGTGTCTGTTTATACATATATATAATAATAATAAGCTTCAAATATTTCAAGGTAGACCTTGGCATTGATTTAAATGGTTATAGAAGAGAGTAAATGACCTTTCAACTATTGTCTAATTTGACAGAGTTTATCTAACTCCCCTTAATTAAAGCAACTTGCATGGTTTTCAAAAGATACATGCGTTGTTTTCACCAATAAAATTTTTCTCTCTTATTTTAATTTTGTTTCAATAAAAAATCGCGCAACGCTTCAGTATCGTTCGTAAAAAATTAATATTTTCATAATTCATTTTTCTCTTTGGTTGACTCGCGGCGACCAACTTCATATTTATAAGTGGAGGGAAAGATGGACAATCAGATACGTGGTTCTGCGTTTGTTGAGTTCGCGTAACATATCTTGAGAGTATATGCATCGGGTATACATAATAATGTCTGCGGTTGTTTAACCTCTTTCGAAGGGGATCTACGTCCGATCCGAACCATCTAAGGGCCGCTACATTATCTGAACGCGGAAGATGGTCACCCATCTAGCTGCTGTAGAAATCCGGTGTTGTTTATAAATAGTTAAATAGTCAAGAAGACCAGAGCCTGACACAGCCTTTTTCAGGCCAAGCTCATGCAGCTCATTGCGCTAACTCACGGATTATTATTACCAGCTCTACCGGGAATCGAACCCTAGACCTCAGTGCCTTCATTTCGATTACAGAGAAAAGGTGGTAGTACCCACTGAGCGGCAGACGTTGTCCAATTTCGGTTAACCTTCACTAACGGGAAGGGGTATTGCGAAGTGGCACCGAAATAACCTTCGTGTTTACATGTATTTGAATACTGTGTGTGTAATTTGAAAGAGACTCCACATATATACATAGGCTTTCTATACTCGATATACAGAGCCTTAGGATTATTTTTGTTCCTACTTTGCAATTGGACGTAACATTTTCATAATTCTTAATCTCTGAACATATGGATTCAAAAGCCTGCTCGAGTACACGGCCGGATACTACAATATTATCATGAAAAGTCAATGTAGACTCACGTTCTAATCGAGCGTTTATTCTCTTTTCACCTGTTTTTTTAATTGAAAACTGTTCAGAGTTCATATCGATGCATAAGGAAATCTTCTAAATCGTGGCGACAGTTATAATGTTATAATGTTTCAGACCAACAAAGACCCTAGGATCCACTCATGGCTGGTCTACCTAACTGTGGTTGTAGTTGTGTATTGCGCATGTCCTCCGTGATGGCGGAGGGGACCTACAATTTTACGTGGGTTCCGAACCACAAAAACCTTAATTTTACTACCTTAAACTATATCCAATCTATCAACATATGCGTCTAATCGATTTTTAAACATGTTTATAGACGTGCTACTAATTACTTCTACCGGCAAACTATTCCAGCTATTTACTATTATATGCGTAAAAATGTTTTTGGCAACTGCTGTCTCGAACCTTCTACTTGTCAACTTACATCCGTTATTTCTAGTTCTATTATATTGTTATATTTCGAAAAAGCTATCTCTATTTACGTTATCGAACCCATTCATAATTTTAAAAACCTGGATTAGATCACGCCTTATCCTCCTAGTCTCGAGTGTGGTCAATTTTAACTCCTTAAGCCTCTCCTCGAACGACTTCGACCTAATCGACGGAATCATCTTAGTTGCTCGTCTTTGAACTCTTTCGATTTTATCTATATCTTTGTGTATGTGCGGATTCTAAAATTGGATCGCGTACTCCAAATGGGGTCTAACTAATATTTATAAAGAGGAACAATAATATCGCGCGATTTGTACTCAAAATTCCTAGCTATAAAACCTAGCACCTTGTTCGCCTTATTGACCGCTGCTGTACTTTATTTCGCCACTTTTAAATCACCAGTGACTATAACTCCTAAATCTTTTTCCTGTTCTACGCTTGGCAACTCCTTCCCTGACATACTATACGCAAAATTACCGTTACCTGAACCTATATGTAAAATTTTGCATTTATCGACGTTAAATCTCATTTGCCATGTGACTGACCAATCAACGATTTTGTTCAGATCATCTTGGATTTTACCTCTATCTTCATCATTAATTGCCCTACCACCCAACTTCGTGTCAACTGCAAACTGTACTGACTAGGCCGACATCTAAATCGTTAATATATATAAGAAAAAGTAAGGGGCCCAATACAGAACCCTGAGGAACGCCGCTCGCTACATTAGCCCAAGACGACTCCGCTCCATCAACGACCACCCTCTGTTTCTTACCTCGCAACCACTCTTCTATCCAATTTATTACTACACCCCTGATTCCATGAGCCTTAGTTTTTTCAATGAGTCTTTTGTCCGGTACGGTTTCAAACGCTTTTTGAAAATCTAAATACACTACATCTACCGCCCGATGACTATCGTAAACTTTAACTACGCTTTGAAAAAATTCTAAACGATTAGTTAAGCAAGATTTGTTTCGTCTAAAACCGTGCTACGTATTTCTAATCAAGCTATGCAATTCCAAGTGTTCGACTATACGATCCCTAATTATTGATTCCAGTAGCTTACCTACAACAGACGTTAAACTGATTGGCCTATAATTTCCCGCCACACCTTTATCGCCTTTCTTAAAAATAGGTGTTACATTTGCTAACTTGAAATTATCTGATACGCAACCCTCAGAAATAGACGCATTAAAAATCTTTGTTAATGGCACAACAATGCTTTCTTTTAATTCTTTTAGTTGTATGGGATATATGGAATCCGGCCCCGGTGATTTACACATTTTCATTTTATCAATATAGCGCATTACCTCCTTTTCACTAACCACAATACTATATTATCTACATTATTACCATTGTCAAAAGGTATTATGTCTATGACCGTAGGGATATTCGTTACATCTTCTATTGTAAAATCTGACGTAAAAAATTCGTTTAGCAGGGTCGCTATTTGCTTGTTTTCAGTAACTAGCTCTCCGTCAGAATTTTTCAACGGCCCCAAGACACTCTTTACTGGATTCCTATTATTGACGTATTGAAAGAATCGCTTGGGGTTTTCTTTGCCGTCACGAGCTATGGAGATTTCAAAATCACGCTTGGACTTTTTTATTACGCTTTTCGCTTCACACCTTAGAGAGATGTAGTTGTTTCGTAACCACAAATTGTCTTTATCTCACTTATGTAGCCTATAAGCCCTATCTCTACTCTTTATAATATCCCCTACTCTAGAAGTAAACCACAAGGGCTTGTTATTTATTTTCGCACGCTTAATCTTGTACGGTACACGTTCCTCATTTATAGTCCTAAATACTGTTTCAAACGATTCCCACATTATTTTTGCGTTGGGGATCCCCATTACGTTTTCCCAATTGACGTGTGACAATTCATTTCTAAATTTACAAACGTCTGCGTGCTGGAAGTTAGGAATTTTAGTCGAGTTAGCTGGTTTCGAGTGACTTACTGAGAGGACAAACTCTATCATATTGTGATCGCTATTGCTTAACGGTTCTATTACTTCAAGGTCAGTGATTAGCCTATCGTCCGTAGTTATTACAAAGAAATATCTTCGGATGAACGGTGAAGGCGAGGGAGGATTTGCAACGCTCTAGACCAGCGTCTCAAAGCTAGTGGTGCTTCTAGGGGGAAATGTCTCCTAAATATTCCCCAAGCTCCATTCCGTTCTCGCCTTGTTCATCGCTACACTTTATAAAATCGTCAATTAAAAATGTATAGGCACACTCAAGAATGGTGTCAAAGTAACGCATCTCATTAACTCGCGCATTTAATAAAGGTTTCAGGTTGAGGAAGGCGACTATTTCAGATAGTCTATCGAGGATGAAACGGTAACGAGTAGGCACTAGACCGTTATTAAAATTGTTTATACCGAAGGTTTTTAGATTAGTTTTCCAGATCAACCGTTTTTGAACGCAGAGTTGGTTCGTAGTGAATGGGTAAAGTTTAGTTGCAGCAATTAAGAAAGTGTGCAGCCTTTCAGCAGGATCGGGATACTTAAGACAGACAGATATTTCGCTAAATAGCCCAAAGAATGCGTCTTATGTCGCCCAAATTTAGGGACATTATGCTTAATATCCCCCCATTTCCATTTCTGACGTCATTATAATGGCGCCACAAAATCATAATTTCGGAAAATTTCACAAACTTTGATTAATATTTATGGATCTTATTTGTCATTTACGCCCATATTATATTTAATAGCAATTTGTTAAAAACATATGAAGAATCTTGTAGTAACTTTGTCGTTCAAAACAGTCTGGAGTTATTCTAACATTTACCCAGCTGAGTAAATCTTTTACCCGGGTTAGGGTACTTATGCCCGGTTAGGCGTAGGCTAGATTAGGTGGTTAGCTTTTCCATTAGCACTTTCCTATGACAGTTTTAAAAATGTTCTGGCTTGTGTCGTATTTTAAGCTGGTTCACCTCATATATATATATATATATATGATGAATAAAACCACGAAGGAAAGAAAACACAGAGTGGTGCTCAAGCGCTTTCGTCTAATGACATCCTCAGGAACACTGAAGTAAATAAAGAGTTCAAGACTATATATAGGTTACAAAAAAAAAATATATATATATATATATAATAAATATAGAAATAAAAATTGTGGGAGGAGCATACAAATTTGTAAGGAAAACTACCAATTTTAGCACTTTGCCCGAATTCAACACAAGATCAAATGGATTGTTTACAACCAATTTTATAGATAATGCCTGAATGATATATATAGGTCACAAAAGAAATAAAAAAAATAAAAAATAAAAATAAATTGAAAAATAAAAATTGTAAGAGGAGCATACAAATTTATAAGGGAAAATTACCAAAGTTGTAGCACTCTGCCCCCCTTGTCTAAATCCGTTCTGAACGAATTCAAAACAACGGGATCGAGTTGAAAAAGACCTTTGCTCATGTTAAAGTTATTTGTAAGTTGGATAATAGCAGACTCAAGAATATTTCTATTAACAATGTTGCTAGAGTGAAACAAAACTGAAGCATTATTCCAATCAATACAATGGGATAACTCTGACAAATGGACAAAAAGGGCACTGGACGACTGTCCCGTTTAACGGAATATTGATGCTGTTTTACACGCGTGTGCAAATCCTTTCCCGTCTGACCAATGTAAAAGGAATCACATTGTTTACAACCAATTTTATAGATAATGCCTGAATTATTGGTAGGGCTATTTTTTACTATGATATTTTTCACAATATTGTTATATGAAAATACTACATTAATATCCAAAAGTTTAAGTACATTAGCAATGCCTAAAAAGTCCGGGAAAAATGGAAGTACTAAAATATTCTTTGACAAAGTGCGAGTGTTATTATTCACACAATAGAAGGTTCGTTTTGCCTTGTTAAGACAAGATTCCATACACGCAGGTGGGTAGCACAGATCACTTCCAATACCGTTGATTTTTTCCAATTCGGCATCGATGTATTCCGGACTGGCGATCCTAAGAGCGCGGAGAAACATTGAAGAAAATATGGCCTTCTTAATGGGGGTGTCATGTCCAGAGTAAAAGTGTACGTAGGACAAATTGTTTGTTTTTCTCCGATAGATACTAAACTTAAAACCTGGGCTTTCCCTATGTACACGCACATCCAAAAACGGGATTGAGTTGTCTTGTTCCACTTCTAAAGTAAACTTAATGGAGGGGATTTGATCATTTAATTGAAGGAGGAAGTCATCCAGGTCACGATTCATGGGCCAGATACACAAAATATCGTCGACGTACCGCAACCATGGGATGCCAACTCCCAGGATTCTCGGAATGTAAGTAATTTCGAAAAACTCCATATAAATATTGGAGAGGAGGGGCGACAAGGGTTTGCCCATGGCCATCCCAAAAACCTGTTGATAATACTCGCTATTGAAAACGAATTTACAGTCTTTGATGCAAAGCTTAATAAATTCCAAAACGATGTGTGCAGGTAGTGGCAGGTCGTACTTATGTAATTCTCGGGAGAGGAAGTCAAGCCTATCGTCAATCGGCACTTTTGTAAACAATGAACAAACGTCAAAACTGATCAATCTATTGTTGGTTTCAATGCGTACATTATTCAATTTTTCAGTAAGATCCATGGAATTTTTTACATGTGAATCAGAGATAGTTCCGAGAATAGGGGACAAGACTTTGACAAGCCATTTGGAGAGTTTATAGGTAATAGAGCCCACCGAGCTGCTAATAGGGCGCATAGGGTTGCCAGGTTTGTGGGTCGCAGTAGCCTCTCACAATTAAAAAAAGATGGTGAGCTCTATATTACTAAAGCAGACAAGGTTAACACCATAGTTATTATGGACAAAGTGGACTACATTAGAAAGATGAAAGAGCTGCTCCAGGACCCCGCCACATACAGAAAACTTAGGAAAAACCCGCAGGATGACGTCATCAAATCATTCAATAGTGGCTTGAAACGCATTCTCAAAGATCAAAGGACTTAATTCCGCTTTTCATGTTAACTTCACCTTCTCTTCCCTACCTTTACGGATCTTATTAAAACCCACAAACCTGGCAACCCTATGCTCCCTATTATTAGCTCGGTGGGCTCTATTACCTATAAACTCTCCAAATGGCTTGTCAAAGTCTTGTCCCCCATTCTCGGAACTATCTCTGATTCACATGTAAAAAATTCCATGGATCTTACTGAAAAATTGAATAATGTACGCACTGAAACCAACGATAGATTGATCAGTTTTGACGTTTGTTCATTGTTTACAAAAGTGCCGATTGACGATAGGCTTGACTTCCTCTCCCGAGAATTACATAAGTACGACCTGCCACTACCTGCACACATCGTTTTGGAATTTATTAAGCTTTGCATCAAAGACTGTAAATTTATTTTCAATAGCGAGTATTATCAACAGGTTTTTGGGATGGCCATGGGCAACCCCTTGTCGCCCCTCCTCTCCAATATTTATATGGAGTTTTTCGAAATTACTTGCATTTCGAGAATCCTGGAGGTTGGCATCCCATGGTTGCGGTACGTCGACGATATTTTGTGTATCTGGCCCATGAATCGTGACCTGGATAACTTCCTCCTTCAGTTAAATGATCAAGTCCCCTCCATTAAGTTTACTTTAGAAGTGAAACAAGACAACTCAATCTTTTTGGATGTGCATGTACATAGGGAAAGCCCAGGTTTTAAGTTTAGTATCTATCGGAGAAAAACAAACAATTTGTCCTACGTACACTTTTACTCTGGACATGACACCCCCATTAAGAAGGCCATATTTTCTTCAATGTTTCTCCGCGCTCTTAGGATCGCCAGTCCGGAATACATCGATGCCGAATTGGAAAAAATCAACGGTATTGGAAGTGATCTGTGCTACCCACCTGCATTTATGGAATCTTGTCTTAACAAGGCAAAACGAACCTTCTATTGTGTGAATAATAACACTCGCACTTTGTCAAAGAATATTTTAGTACTTCCATTTTTCCCGGACTTTTTAGGCATTGCTAATGTACTTAAACTTTTGGATATTAATGTAGTATTTTCATATAACAATATTGTGAAAAATATCATAGTAAAAAATAGCCCTACCAATAATTCAGGCATTATCTATAAAATTGGTTGTAAACAATGTGATTCCTTTTACATTGGTCAGACGGGAAAGAATTTGCACACGCGTGTTAAACAGCATCAATATTCCGTTAAACGGGACAGTCGTCCAGTGCCCTTTTTGTCCATTTGTCAGAGTTATCCCATTGTATTGATTGGAATAATGCTTCAGTTTTGTTTCACTCTAGCAACATTGTTAATAGAAATATTCTTGAGTCTGCTATTATCCAACTTACAAATAACTTTAACATGAGCAAAGGTCTTTTTCAACTCAATCCCGTTGTTTTGAATTCGTTCAGAACGGATTTAGACAAGGGGGGCAGAGTGCTACAACTTTGGTAATTTTCTCTTATAAATTTGTATGCTCCTCTTATAATTTTTATTTTTCAATTTATTTTTGTTTTATTTTTTTATTTTTTTTGTGACCTATATATATCATTCAGGCATTATCTATAAAATTGGTTGTAAACAATCCATTTGATCTTGTGTTGAATTCGGGCAAAGTGCTAAAATTGGTAGTTTCCTTACAAATTTGTATGCTCCTCCCACAATTTTTATTTCTATACTTATTATACAGTATATATATTTTTTTTTTCACCTATATATAGTCTTGAACTCTTTATTTACTTCAGTGTTCCTGAAGATGTCATTAGACGAAAGTGCTTGAGCACCACTCTGTGTTTCTTTTCCTCCGTGGTTTTATTCATCATAAATATTTTTCACGTGTTACTTTCGTGAAATAATTTTCATATATATATATATATACTGTATATGGAGTATATGGAATACACAGACCTAATGTGCATGGAACAAGGAACCCTTCTGGGATAATGAAATCCACTATAGTCTGAATAAGTAATGGTAAATATCAAATACTAAAGTTTTTTCCGGTTTCATGATGGAAGCCCAACGTGGGCAATGGGGCACTAGCAAAGATGCCCCAAAATATAGCTTCTCCCATCACCTATCTGCTAAGCAAATAAGACCCAGCGTTTGGAACAGGGTCTAGGCATCTAGGGTTTAAAGCTAACTTAGACAACTACATTCAGAGCCTCAATATACGCAAGAAACTTGTTGCATTTAGCTCGGATTGAATTCACACCAAAGAAAAAGGGTAACTGTTGTATTTTTAGCCAAAATCCAAAAATTAAACCTCAACCGGCAACTTTGAGCGTCCACTTTCAAGGCACTTAACATGCATGTTTAATGTGATACGACAATATATATATATATATATATATATATATATATATATATATATATATATACCACCCATGGGTCCTAATTCTCGAAAAGCTGATGATGTCATCAATATGATCGGCTATGATTGGCCCAGAGATCATGATTACGTAATCGATTCCCGTCGAATCAGGATCGTGGGCGTGGTTTTCGACTTTGCCAAAAAACAAGTGGCCTCAGAACTATGTATTTACCAAAAATTCTACTTTTCTACTTGATAGGGACAAATAATAAAAAATTCACCCCATTCTACTGACAATTTTGTATTTTTCATATAATTCTTTAACACTGAGGGTGAGTAAAATCGTGGTGTTAACCACATTAAAATGGTGAAGCAACACTCTGGTAGTTCAAGGATTATGTAGTTTGCTTCTGCCCGAATTGTTCATTCTGACAAAGATCAAGTTATTTGCCCAACCTTGGACTTACAGCTTTAATAATAATAATAATAATAATAATAATAATTAATAATAATGTTTGGGGTTGCTTAATTGCCTTCGTAACGACAAAGGTCATGTGACGGAGTGGACCTACAGCTTTTCGGGGATCCAAACCACGGTCGCTACATCTGAACGCAGAGGATAATTCTCTGAAAATGTCTAGATACTGTCCCCGGCTATGTATCTTCGTAAAGCTTTATTTAAAGTCTACTAAACTCTACTTTCCGAAAGATTTATATAACATAAACTTTATCATCTAAATAAAATTTTATATAAAATACGGGTTATTGCACAAACAAAGATTAAATTTCAACAGTAAACAACGTCTGTACATTTTGAAACATAAGTTTGGGCTATTTGTTTGTCAAAGCTAATGAACAATGTTTCTTTTAGTTAACGTTCTAAATCACAGACATTTCGAGTTAGTAATCTTCTTTAATTTGACTTAGGTTAGAGAAGTAAATTTGTTATATAAATTTGAAACTCGTACGGAAAAGTTTTGATAGATTTATCGGCTAATCAGTTTGGAAAGAAATTAACTAATAGCTATAGCTTCTCATGCGTATACAGAAAAAGTCTGTAATGTTTATAGCTTTTATTAATTTATAGGTTTGTGACTATTATGGTGTAATGTAGATCTGTAATACTAAAGTATGCTTTTTCCTTGAAAAGAATACCAGAAATATGAAATTCTGACTTTTAAGTCGTTAATATACTTTGTACTATACCCTTGTTTTTCTGTAAACTTTGCCCAGCTCTTCGATTCACCATTTTTGTTTTTCATTTGGTGTGTTACATCGATCTTTCCTTTGTTTCAGTGTAATTTTTAATGTATACTTCATCTGGCATTACTATTTTCCCACGCGTGAAATCTTGAGAGGGCCACTCGAGCCCGAGTAATAACAGAGTATGGCCGGTCCTATTTCATCCGCGGCACAGGTGGGAGTCGAACTCGGGCTTTCGTATCTGAGTCCAGTCCCTATCAACTAAACCAAGAAATCTTGGTTTCGTTGATTGGTTAGAGATTGCTTAAAAGCCAAGTACACAACAGTACTATCCTAGCTTCTAAATGAAGTGGACAGTAATCAAATATCGCAGCATATAACCTCTACCCAAGTATTTACTGAAGTTTGTATCATTGGTTAATGTGACTAAAAATAAGTATTTTAGGGAGATATGTAGACGGAAATGAAAGTATTTAACAATTTTAATAACTTAATATTTACCAATATTTTTGCTGTGAATGCGATGACAGTATTTTCTTTTTTGAAAATATTATATGGAAAGAAATAAAATACTAATTAAATAAAGTCAAGTACATATAGGCTTAAAGTTATCAAGTTGTAGAATAAACATATTTGCTGCAAAATTCAAACATTGAAGTTCATCTGTTTAAAATACTTACTGTTATGCGTGGTTTTTCATTCTACCTCAACACATTATATGGCTAGTAACATTTCATAACACAGTATTTTGTCAGTTTTAAACAGAATTTATTCAAAATTTATTTGAATTAAATGCCAGATGTAGGAGGTTTGCGAAACACTGAAAAATTATAGTTTCCAAAATAGCAAAATGTCTGAAGTAGTTTTTAGATAAGAAACGCCCTAGGAAAAAATAATGATGAACCAAATTCTTAAGAAGACCTCATCGTAAATACCACGCTTGAACAATAAGAGTTTCTAAGAGTGACATGAATAGCCGTTACGTACAGTTAGTGAGAGATTGAGACAGTTTTAACGCTGTATTTGTGCAGTCTTCGTTCGTGTGCTTTTAGAAGCCATTAATATTCGATGGGCGTTAGGGAGAAGTATATTCAACAAGTATTTTTACCCATTTTCCTTTAGAGGTAATACAAACATTAAATAGGGGCAATTTAGGTGAGAAAAAATGTTCACCTATAGATCCTGAGGCTCATGTTAAGAACCCAATAAAAAGACATTAAGAGACCCTCTTCTCGTTTTCTTTCGCATTCATTAAAGGGGAACTAAAGTGCTAATTAAAAATTCACCAACTTCGCAATCCTTTTGGCTGTTGTGCCACCCTCGCAAAGTTGATCTCTCGCTCACTCTTAGGAGAAGATTCCCTCTTTTTTTTTTTTTCTTTTTTGACAATTTTTTATACTTTGGAAAAGACGAAATAGAAAACACAGGAATTTTTCCTTTCCTTTTGCCAAAGTTAAAGGTCTCTGCTTTCGCCTGATGAAACTTCTATTAGGGGAGGCACTGAGTGTGAGCATTGTGGTTTGTTTGCTCTTATCGTGTGTATACCTTATTTTATTACAAATTATATATATATATATATTATATAATATATATATATATATTATATATATATATATATAGATATATATATATATATATATATATATATACACTTTACCTCCTCGAAGTTCATCTGACAACGGTTTTTCTATGTAGTAGGTAAAACATATATATATATATGGTATAGAACTCAGAATGGTCCATATATATATATATATATATATATATATATATATATATATATATATATATATATATATATATATATATATATTGTACCCACTACATAAAAAAACTAGTGTTGGATGAAAACTTGGAGGAGGTAAAATATATGTAAAGACTTGAAACCATAAATAAAATTATTTTTTCGCGATTTATTCGAGTGCATCTTTCATACTGGGAGCCGTATAAATTTCCTCGTTGGCCCTCGAACGGCCGCGACTAATCTGAGATTTAATCCGGGATCAACTCCTTAATCCAGAGGCCAATCTTCGCTGCAGAAAGGCCCGGTGAACTTCCTCTATAATGTTCTCCTGTGCAAGCACACACACACACACACACAAGTGCGCATGTCTGCATAAGCGAGGTATCAACTTTTTTTAAAACCATACATCTAAAAACGTAGTTAATCAAACCTAATTTAACCTAACCTAACCTTAGTGCCATCGAACCGAGAAGGGTGTGATAAGAGTTTTGGACGCAACTGAGGGCTCGAAGGGTGATTTCTGTTAAGTCATTAAATAGTGAGGTACTGGTTAATCTATCCTAACCTAACTTAATCAGGATTAACGTATCTTTTATCAGATGATAAAAAATTGTCTAGATTTTGTATAGGAAAATTTAATGTTCTGAGGTATCAAAGTCTTATCTCGTCATAAATTACCCCACTACATCTCTGAAATATAACACACTCGAGCTCACTTATGCCCAGTTGCTCACACACGCATAGACATTCTCTCTCTCTCTCTCTCTCTCTCTCTCTCTCTCTCTCTCTCTCTAACTCCCCTCTTACCTTTGATACCTTCTTAAAGAAAGCATTTTGGTTGTTGTGACTTTTGTTCAGTGAGATTGAACTCTCGACTTCCCTTGTACCAATTGGACTTCTTTTATACCGGTATGTTTGTACCAATATCACCGCAGTGACGTTATAAAAAATAAAATGTCAGATTACTATACTTATTTCATTAGATTTTCACTTTGTACGTTCACGTTTATTGCAGTTTTATCCCACTCGATATTTGGTTTCAGTTATTATTTATTTTTTGTTTATATATATATATATATATATATATATATATATATATATATATATATATATATATAATTTCATTTCATATATAAATTGTGATTTAATTATTGTATTTGTTTTATATGTTTTTTTTAATATTTTGAGTTTTTTAAGTGTTTTTTTCTAACTTTTTTTTTATATTAATGTTCTTTCTATTATAATGTTGAATGAATTTAGTATTTTACAGTGTGACAGTTTTTTTTTATATTAATTTTTTTTTTGCAACTATATTGAATATAATCTGAAATACCCTGTAACTTTGTACTGTTAAGTGTACAAGAGGTAATACAGTGTACGCATAGATATTAATACAACCATATGTAGAATGTTATAATATATATATATATATATATATGATCAAAATATCTCGCCCATATATTGAATGTTCACTTCAAAATGGGAGTTAAAATTAGGTGCAATTAAAATATTATTATTTACATTCACAATTTACAATAATTAAAAACTGATATGAGTTTAGTCATATTTTATTGTTTCATGTCAATGCACTTAAATTTAATAAATTATATCGGTTCAGAATAAAAATGTACCTGTTTTATACATACCTAGAACTAATATATATATATATATATATATATATATATATAATATATATATATATATATATATATATATATATATATATTACTTTTGTCCTCGTGAGTCCTTGGAGACTGACTCAAAATTGGAAAGAGGAGAAATGAGACTTGTTTCGCCACACAATTATTCCTTTTTTTGCTTGGTTGTGCAGATCAATTCTATATATATATGTGTGTGTGTGTGTGTGTGTGTGTGTGTGTGTGTGTGCGCGGGCGCAGGCAACTGACCAAAAGTGAAGTCAAGTGTGTGATAATTCACAGATGTGGTGGGGTAATTTATTTTGTGAGGTAACACTTTTGTTACCTCGGAACATTAAAATATTTATACAAAAAATCTAGAAAAATTTTTCTTGGGTGAAAAAAAATATGCTAGTCCTGATTAGGTTAGGCTACGCTAGGTTAGGTTAATTAAGGTTTGATTAGGTTAAAGTTAGGCTAGATTAGCGAGCACCTCACTGTTTGATGACTCAACAGAAAACACTCTTCGAGCCTTCAATTGCGCTCGAAACATTTATCACGCCCTTCTCGGTTCGATGGTACTAAGGTTAGGTTAGGTTAAATTAGATTAGGTTAGGTTAAATTAGGTTTGGTTGATTAGTTTTTTAGATACATAAATTTAAAATAGTCAGTACCTCGTTTAGGCGAAGATGCGCACCACATATTTGTGTATGTAATAATTAAAAATGGGAAAAAATATATAAATATATATTTTATATATATAAATATATAAAATATATACTACATATTATGAACCTTCAGAATTTAAAATAACTCCTAATCCGAAAATACATGAACTCTCTCTCTCTCTCTCTCTCTCTCTCTCTCTCTCTCTCTCTCTCTCTCTCTCTCTCTCTCTCCCCTGGTAATAATAATAATAATAATAATATTAATAATAATAATATTTATGATAGTAACAGTAATGACAAGAATAGTGGTTGGAAAAACTCAATGATACTTACAGGAATAAGGACGGAAAGACTGGATTGGATTATAGAGAGGTATACTGGAGAAATATTGAAATCGTAACTACAAAACAAGGTATTAAAATTTTTTCAGAATTTTATTTTGGGTTGTTTATTTTTTTCAGGGGAGGTGGGTTGGGGATATTCTACCGTACGACGTAGTCTTCCTTAAATTTTATTCTGTTTGAGTTTACAAATACAGTTTTTTTCGTGTTGAGTCTACAGATATATATAAAATACTAGGGGCACTCAATATATTTCGACCCACCCTTTTTTCTTAGCTAAATAATAGGCCATGGGGCTGAAATGTCTTTTGGGCCGTAGGTTTGAACTTTCTGCGCTTCACATAACCGGATTTTTCCAGTTTGAACCTCCCCTCCTTGTATAAAACCGCTTTTAAACGTCCTTGTATAAAACCGATGGTTAATGCAGTTTCGAAAATAGCGTCTGACAGTGATGTGCGTCGTAAACAGAGAGCTGTTATCGAGTTCTTAACCGCAGAGAAGGAAACAGTTGGAAATATTTACAAACGTCTACAAAACGTTTACGGAGATGCTGTTGTTGATCGAAGCACAGTTGGACGATCTCACACTATGCAACGTGCTAACAGTATCATTCGATCAAATCGGCACGCCACATACAAGGAGCTATCACTGGAGCTAGGAATTAGTGAAGGAAGCGTGAATACGATAATTCAGCAAATGGGATACTCAAAAGTGTGTTCACGGTTTGTTCCTCGCGAACTGACTGAAGATCACAAAGCTCAAAGAAAAGAAATTGCTTCTCAGTCGTTGGTTCGATACGAGACAGAAGGAGATGACTTTCTTCCACGAATTGTAACTGGAGATGAGACTTGGGTACACCACTTTGAACCTGAAACAAAACGCCAATCCATGGAGTGGCATTACGCAGACTCCCCACGCAAGAAAAAGTTCAAAATGGTTCCTTCTGCAGGAAACGTTATGGCCACCATCTTCTGGGACATGAAAGGGGTGATTCTGGTGGACATTATGAAGAAAGGACAAACAATCAACTCGAAGGCATATATTGCTACCCTACAGAGACTCCAGAGACGTATAAAGCGAGTTCAACCGGAGAGAAAACTGGAAGACGTCCTTCTTTTGCACGATAACGCAAGACCACACAACAGTTTACAAACAAGAGAGGCCATCACAAAAATGCGCTTGACTGTGTTACCCCACCCTCCGTACAGACCGGATCTGGCACTTTCAGATTTCCATTTGTTTGGGCCAATGAAGGATGCTATTCGTGGAAGAAAGTTTCAGAGTGACGATGAGGTTGTTGAGGAGGTTAAGAGGTGGCTGCAGCGGAACCCAGGGGACTTTTACCAGCAAGGAATAAAGGCCCTTGTTTCGAGGTGGAGGAAAGCCGTAGAAAAGGATGGAGACTATGTGGAAAAATAAAAACTTGTAAGAAAGGTATGTAACTACTTGTGTACAAAATTTCTGAAACTTACAAGGAAACTTGGAAAGAAAAAAAAAGGTGGGGCAAAATATATTGAGTGGCCCTCGTATATTCTTCTAAACAAAATACTGGCTTGTATACGGACAGTTCGCGATTGCAGATACTTATGATTTTTGGTCCAGTTTGTGTAGAGCAAGCCTAAGGTAGTACGACTGTGACTGTGATTAATACAAGTAAATTTGTGCTGCCTTGCGGAAGAAACACAAACTTACGGTGCATCTTGCTCCTTAAGAATCATGCACTAGGGCTGATAATAACTGGGGTGGGGGGGGTTGTCTGCAATACAAACTAACGAAAATTGCAATCAATTGAAAACGAATAGACATGTTCTTTGGACAAGACTAACACATAGCATTGTTGCTTCCATTGGTGATGAACCACGTACGAATGCCTCGCCAGTACTTTGACCCCTGTTTGCTTGGCAATGCTGCTGCGAGCTGCTCATACCCTGAAATGGGCGTATAGACGGAATGGTGCACTATGTAAAAAAATGTTTAACTCTTCATACTTCCACGTAAACTGTGAATGCATTGATGATTATATATATATATATATATATATATATATATATAATATATGGTGTCCCATAAGTCTGGAACCATAGGGTAAAATAAGTAATTCATGTTTTCCGTTTATGCAAGTGCCCATGATGTCTTTGAGTAAGGAAGAACGCATTCTGCTGGTAGGAAATCGGAGTCAGATGGAGGTCGCTGAGGAATTTAACAGATCGCATCCGGACCGCGCGCCGATAACACACAGCTGTGTCGGCAAACTTGTAGCAAAATTCAGGGAAACGGGATCCATAGGAGATAAACCAGGCAGTGGACCTCCGAGGACATCCACCGACGATGACACAGCCGCTACCATCCTTGCTCATTTCACAAACAGTCCCCAAAAGTCTCTTCGGCGGTTGTCCGCTGAGACAGGAGTGTCGAAAAGCAGCATCCACCACATTCTTCAAGCACACAAATGGCATCCTTACAAATTTCAAATCCTGCAGAAATTAAGCGGAGACCGACGGATGGAATTTTGTGAATGGGTTACGGAACAATGTGCTCAAAATGCCAATTTCCCGTCCACCATTCTGTTCAGTGATGAGGCTGTTTTTTATGCAAATGGTGAGGTGAACCGACAGAACACCCGCTACTGGTCGCAAGACAACCCTCACTGGTTTACTGCTTCAAAGGAACAAAGTGTCGCTCGTGTGATGGTATGGTGTGGCATTTGGAAAGACCGTACCATAGGCCCCTTCTTTTTTGATGACACTGTCACAGGAAACGCCTACTTGCGTATGCTCAACGAGGAAGCATTCCCCGTGTGTCTTGAACACAGATGGGGATTTCCCAACATGGTTCCAGCAGGATGGTGCTCCTGCCCATTACAGCATCCGGGTAAGAGAGTGGCTGCACCGACAATTTTCTGGTCATTGGATAGAACGTCGAGGGCCTGTGGAGTGGCCGGCGAGGAGCCCCGATCTCATCCCGTTAGATTTTTATCTCTGGGGTCACTTGAAGGCGTCACTCCTGATACGTCACTCCTGATATGTCACTCCTGATACTATTCGCCGTGTATTTGCTGACTGGATATCTCGTCTGCATTCGTGTATCAGTAATAATGGTGGACACATTGAACACGTTCTGTGAATAAAAGCCATTTTTATTGCCGTTTTTATCATTTTGTCCTATGGTCCCAGACTTATGGGACACCCTGTGTGTGTGTGTGTGTATATATATATATATATATGTGTGTTCAACTTAAGGTTTTGGACCACCCTGTGTATTTAATTCTTTTTTCTTTTGTTTTCAGAGGAAGTCTTCAGTCAAATTACTTTCTGATTAATTAAGACAAAACGTAAGTGTTTTAGAATTCTGTTATAGTTATTAGTTTTTATTTAACCCTTAAACCCTACCCGGATACTAGTATACCCCAGTACCCCGGGTATCGCTAGCGTAACTAAATGGTTAGTATATAACTAACTAGCGTTAAACTAAATGGTTAGTATGTACGGTAGTTTCGTGGCCACGAGATTTCGGTGATCCTCCCATTTCATACGTGGAACCAATCAGGGTGAATCTTATGCCCGGATTAGGCTACACTAGGTTAGGTGATCGTTCTAGGTTGAGTAATAATTTCGCACGTGATCAACTTTCGGCCAATCAGGGGTCCAAAAAATAGGTGGTCATGAAACTATTTACCATCGTATTAAAAAATATGATGCTTAATACATGGACTCCAAATATCACTTTAAATACGCTATTTAAATACTTCAATCTATATCACCACTTCAAAATAATTATTAATAATAATGTTTTGAAAAACCAAAGGATAATTTTATCTCATTAAACACGCTTTAAAGCGCCTCCAGTCTAGTAGTTAATGCTTTAAACTCGCAATATAATAGTCTCAAAATCGAATACCATAAGTAGACTTACCATATGAAGACTCTGATAATTTACAGGAAAGATTACTTTCATTGCTGTATAGGTAAAATGCACGCAATCCGTTGGTTTCATACCATGAAGGATCAGAAATACGAGAGTGGTTGAAAAGAACCGTTTACAAAATTTTGAGAGAATTGAAAACTTTCGGGTTAACGCCAGTATCATCTTCTTAATTCTGTCCTTTTGATATTATTAATTTAAAAGTATGTTCACTCAAATTATTTCTAATTATAGAACGTGTCTCCTGGAAATGACTTGATAACTCAGTTCAGAGATGTTGAAGTGTACCGATACCAGAAAATTACATAAAATAATAAAAATGGTGAGGGAAAATGAAGTATGTTCAGCTGATTGAAAAAAGAGTGTGATTTGTTAAAATACCAAAGAAAGGCAATTTCAGCGTTTGTAGTACAGTAATTGGCGAGGAATCACACTTACACCAGTGCCTGGTAATGTGCTGGGATTGATAAATAATTATAAGTAGAATTAAAAAAGCAATACAGACAATCTTAAGGGAAGAACAAGCAGGTTTTCGTCATGGAAGATCGTGTAGAATTGTAGATCATGCATCGATCACGTGTTCACCCTTAGAAATAATATAGAACAGGGCACGGAATGGCAGCACCCATTCGTACTCCATTTTGTAGATTTCGGGAAAGCGTTTGATTCCGTGCATAGATCATCAGTGTGGCAAATATTAAGAGTATATGGATTACCAATAAAGATTAGGAATGTAATAAAAGCTATGTATGGCAGGTCCAAAAGCTGTGTTAATATCGACTGGAGTAAGACAAAGAGATGTGTCGTCACCTGTTTTATTTATATTGATGATTGATTGAGTAATGAGAATAGTCAAGGATGGCAGAAATGGATTGAATTGGTGAAATGAAGAAATAATTAGAGAGTAGATCATGCTGATGATATCTGTCTAATGCACTCCAGTGTAGAAGAAATGAATGAAACGAGAGACAGGTTAGCATATGAAACAGGAAAAGTTGGTTTAACTATCAATAAAAGAAAAAAAAGATCATGGGAATACAAACACATGATGAATTACCTGTTAAGGTTGGTAATGAAATGCTAACTAACGAAAATATCACGACTTAACCTAACCAATCGTCAAGGACGTACAGTTGACCTAACGAGTGGTTAGGTTAAGTCATGATATTTTCGTTAGTTAGCCTTATAAGGGTAACTAAGGAAGGCTGGGGCCGTGATCTTCAGGTGAGCCAATGAAGGTAGTTATTTTCATTGCTATTCACCAACCTCACAATGTATAATTTATGTTTTTTTTGTCTTGAGTTGAATGTTTTACTTCAATTTCGGGATCACTTTAACATATTGCTTCCCAAAGCATTCGGGAAGCAATATGTTAAAGTGATCCCTCCTGGGAAGCAATATGTTAAAGTGATATACACTGGGAAGCAATATGCTAAAGAGAGGTTCCTGGGAAGCAATATGTTAAAGTTATCCCAATTTTGTATACATATACAGTAATAATAATAATAATATAATAATATATACGATGTACGTGTATTATATACAGAATACAGGTATGTATTCGAAAAATAACGAGTAACGAGTCGTTACGCGGTACATTTTTCAATAAGTAACGTTTTGGGTAACGACACTACCTTTTTTTGACAAGTAACAGCTAAAGTAACGTCACTATTTTTTCTAGTAACGTGCCCAACACTGTTTAGGTAGAACAGTTTGTAATGATGGAGACATCCGAAAAGAAGTTAGAACACATATATTGGGAATGCTGCTGCTGCTGCTGCTGCATTTGGAAAACTAGGAAAAGTTTTGAATGAGAATGGCATGTCCATAAGAACCAAAATTTAAATATTTAACTCTATTCTTATATCAGTTTTAACTTACGAATGTGATTCATGGAAAACTCTGAGAGAACTTCAAGATAAACTCAGAAGATTCGAGAGTAACTGCCTCAGAAGAATTTTGAGGATCCAATGGCAACAACATGTAACAGAGGAGGAGATCAGAAGGAGTAGCCAACTCTCCGTTATTGAAAGATTACGGATAAGTAGATGGCGATATTATGGGCATGTATTAAGAATGCCAAACGACAGATTACCAAAACGGTGTTCAAAATGGCAGCCGCGTGGTGCGAGACGGTGGTTAAGACCAAGAGAAACGTGAAGAGGACAATCGTAAAAGAAATGGAGAGAGTTGACATAGATGGTGAGATGGCAGAGGAATTGGCGGTGGATAGAGCTGAATGGCATAACTTCTTCACTGCCCTGTGGACCACCTGAGATCTTGGAAAGAATGATGATGATATAACGTATCAAAACTCAAATTCTTAACCAAAATTACTGCCGGTAATTTCAACACACACACACACACACACACACACACACACACACACACACAGATGTGCACATCTCCACATAAGCGAAGTACCGCCTCCAGTGATGTAGGACTCGGGACCAGTCTCGAGACCTTTTTTTCTGGTCTCGGTCTCGGTCTTGGCCATGGTGTTCTCGACTACATCACTTTGATGTTCCTCAAGTGCAACGAGCACTTATCTTGTTTTAAGTAGGCAGTTAACTGCTGAAAAATGTCACAAACTATGAATTTGTGAATAAATTCTGAGTAAATTTTGCAATTGTCACTTGATAACCTCTTTAGAATCTTTATTCCTGAATGTAAAATACAGAGCTTACGAATTAGGACTTACACAATATTGAATACATGCAAAAATTGCATCTGGTCCCGGTCTTGGCCATGGTGGTAAGACTACATCACTGACCGCCTCTTTTTAAATCCATATATCTAAAAACTAATTAACCGAGCCTAATTTAATCTAAGCTAACTTTAGTGCCATCGAATCGAGAAGGGCGTGTTAAGGGTTTTGGGTGTAATTGAGGGCTCGAAGGGTGTTTTCTGTTAAATCATTAAATAGTGAAGTACGACCTAATCTAGCCTAACCTAACTTAACCAAACTTTAACTAACGTAACTTACCTTAACCTAACCTAATCAAGACCAACATATCTCTTTTCTGACAGTAAAAAGCGTTTTTAGATTTTGAAAAATATTTTTAATGTTCCGAGTTATCAAAAGTGTTACTTCACAAAAAAATTATCTACCCCATTTCATCAGTGGATTATCACACACTCGACCTCACTTTTGCACAGTTGCCTATGCACACACACACACACACACACACCACACATCGCAAAAAATCTTTTTCTTTCATAAATAAATTGTGGGGTTTATCCAACTTGTTTGAGAAATTAAATATTGTTTATTGTAAGAAATAAATTTAGAGAATTCTGTAGTTTTAGCTATGAACTTAAACAGTTACATAAAATATGTTTATTCACACTTTATATAAATATTAAAAGCAATGCTCATTAAACATACACTTCATTTTATCAACTGTGGATGCGTGTGTTGTGGTGTGTGTGTGTGAAATAACTTATTTCAAAACATTGGTTTTCTCATGATATAATCTTGGTTACTTCAAAAGTTCGACTTAGGATTAGGTTTTGAGATTGTATCCTACAAGAACTTAATTGTTTCCTTAGCAGTAGCTACAATCAGTCATTCATATTATACTAAAATTCACATTTGTTTGTATATATTAAATCCACAATAATAATAATAATAATAATAATAATAAAACTCTCTTTACCATTTCTTAATCAGGAATCAGAAATGTTATAAGTTGATTTCCGTCTGATTAATCTGTCTATTTTTTTTTTTGGGCCATGAATTTTTAATTTCCCTTGGAAATTATATTCTTCTCTAACGGGTCTCCTAATTTTAACGCTTCCCGGACAGTGTATTGTTAGCGAGCGATTAGGTAAGAGCGTAATTAGGTGATGTTCCACGTACGGGTAATTATGCAAGTGCTTCGGGCGGGCATGGATGAAGGAATGTCTCACGGGATGTTAATTAGTCGCGTTAGAGGAACTTGGTAAGTTCCCTCCCTTTGGAAACCTAGTTCTCAGTCTCCTTCGAGCTCTGATTCTTGGCTACTTTTAAAACTTAATTTTTATTTTAGTCTTTATGGACTAATATTAATTTCTACGAGACGATACTGTCAGTAAAGCTTTGTAGACATTTCATATATTGTATGTATAGTTGGATCGTTGTTTTTGTGGTGGTGTTTGTTTGTTCGTTCTATGCTAGGAGATACAAGTTTAATGATTCCACGATAACTTACAACAACGACTTTCGTCATAAGCAGACATGGTAACTCCGAGTATAAAGCCGTCAGTTATGTAAGAGTTATGTCGTAGCCACATAGCAGCACCGCTTCCCGTTAGATCAACGAGGTTAAGCAGCGTTGGGTCTGTTCAATAGTTGGATGGGTGATCGTTATGGGGGTGGTATTATTATATTATTATTATTATTATTATTTATCAGGAATTTAGAAACAAGGCAAATTATTCTTTCAGAATGTGTTGGTGAATCAGATATCCACCCCACATACCTCCCACCCCCCCAACTCCGTCACGAAAAGGTAATAGTTAATAGTAAACCTAGTAAACGAAATCCACTAGAAATTTCGGATCACCTAAAGATCAGGGGCCCCCAGCCTTCTTTAGTTAGGCTTATAAGGCTAACTAACGAAAATATCACGACCTAACTCAACCAGTCGTTAGGTCAACTGTACGCCCTTGACGATTGGTTAGGTTAGATCGTGATATTTTCGTTAGTTAGCCTTATAAAACTAACTAAAGAAGGCTGAGGGCCCTGATCTTCAGGTGATCCGAAATTTCTTTGACCGCAAAAAAAAAATTCAGCAGAAATAATATTATATATATATATATATATATATATATATAAATATATATATATATATATTATATATATATAAATATATATATATATATATATATATATTATATATATAAGTGAAGTGTGTAAAATCATATCTGCTCCCCTTACGTTCATCTCCTGTGAGGATCAGAGTAATACGAAACAGCAATGATGGCTAATAATTTAACTGGAGATTCTGTTGGGCCTCTCCAACCTCTCTGGGACGAATCATAATCTCGTACTGTGGGTTAGAAAGGGGGAAGGGAGGCGGAGGGGGGGGAGCGGGGTCAGGGTTAGAATCTACAATAAATATAAAAATATATAGAAAATATAATTTACAAGTATACACACGAAAACGAACTAGAAAAATATGTAAAATAACCAAAATTTTATAAACAAAACCATTTTATAAAAACTGACTATTTACAACATAAATAATAATAATAAAGACAAATAAATGTTTAAAATTTACGTAAACCGATAAATAAATCTTGCTATATTTTCTCAGCCATTGAGCAAAAAGACACACTTCGACAGGAAAACGGACAAATACTTCGTCTTTCTCATGTCCCCATAAATATTAAACCGCAAAGAGAGAAGGCTGGTTAATTCCCTTTGATGTAATGTTATACCGAAATAGAACCAGATTTATTAGTTTACCATTTAATTGAGTGGAAAAGCAAATCATTTAAGAGTATAATTACATACGGGTTATTTATTTAATTGCCAAATTGTAAAACTCTTTCGTAATAATGGCTTCTCCGACTCTTCTTTCGATAATTTGCGCTTATTTGGAGGGGCAAGATATCTGAATATATATATATATATATATATATATGTGTGTGTGTGTGTGTGTGTAATTACAGTTTTCTTATACTGTATACCATGACAGTTCTTGGTGCTTTTTTGATAAATCTCTGGACTGATATTTTTTTTTTTACTTCTCTACGGAACGATGGAAAACAAATTTATTTATAAGTGAATATTTCCCCTTCGACGCACATATATTTATATATACCGTACATATATATATATATGTAGTATACGATATATTTTCTGCATATTCATTAGCTCTGGTTTCAGTTTTCAAAGACAATTCATTAACCACACACACACACACACACACAAACTCCATGAACGAACCCTTTAAAAATTACAGCTCGGACCCTGATAATTGTTCTTTATAAGAGGAATAATATAATTTAGACGAGACGTAGTATGTGATTCGTGACTGCGTTGCCGCGATCTCTGGAATTAGTCCGGCGTTTTTTATTTGGCTCGATTTTAAATAGAGAGAGAGAGAGAGAGAGAGAGAGAGAGAGAGAGAGAGGAGAAAAAATTTAAATTTGCCATTAAAACAGTCACCTTTCCTCCATTGGAAGCTCCCTTTTTACGTCTCAGTTTCGCTTTTCTCCCATCTGGTTAATCCCATTCAAACGTAATTAGCGTTTTTAACGAAGCGAATTCCTGTATATTAGCCCATTCGAGTACGCCTTTGGGCTCATCCGCGATTCTTGGGAGAAACCAGGCCTAATTTAGACACTTAAAGAAACTCTCTTCTGGGACACGTTGCGCCTTAGTTCTATCTTTTTGTCAAGCTTCTCTCGTACAGAATGTTCAAAACGAAGAGCAATACGCGAATAAATTACTGGAAAGGAATCCCACTTTGCTTAATGTTTAGAGTCATACTTCGGTGAGTGTCTCCTTTTTTAAGGCTTATTTGACGTTGGCTGTCACGTACTTTTTATGGCCAAATTGTTACATGCTTAGCGTTTCGTATATATTAATAGCATTAGAAATCGGTATAGTAAATAATTCATGATCTTTTCCTAATGAATTAAATTGATTTATCTGTATGGAAAGAGGTCTCAAAACGCTAAGAATCCACTAACTCTGAAAAGCAAAATTGTTCAGAGAAGGGAAGGAAGACATTTCTGAACGAAGAGAGAGGAGAACGAAGAGAGTCTTGATTACAGGTTTTGCATACAATTAATTCGTAATCGGATAGAGCTTATGATCTCTTTCAAAGACACCTCTGCTGTATCTGTCTTGAGGGAAGGGATTTTTAATTTTATTCTTTTGATTTTTACGTTATTCTCCTTCTTTACGTAATTGCAGTTTGGTCTCGATTGTTTTTACGTTTTGTACCTTGTGCACGTATATATATATACACTTTTATTTTCAAGCTAGAACTTAATACTCTCTCTCTCTCTCTCTCTCTCTCTCTCTCTCTCATATATATATATATATATATATGTGTGTGTGTGTGTGTGTATTATATGGTATTTCGTTACAGCAGTAATGTCTTCAGAAGTTATTTATCCCACGAAAAAATATTTTTGACAATACTCCTACACTCTAAATAGCCCTTACGTGCTTTATTCTCACTAGCTCCTTACTTGTATAATAAGATTTCGTATATCTTATTTCTCTGTCTCCCTGTCTCTCTGTTTCTCTATCTCTCTCTCTCCGTTTCGCCCTTCCTCTGTGATTCTGTGTCATTCCCTCCCGTCTCATTCCACCATTGATTACCATTGCTAATTGCTTTTTCCTTAGTCCAGCCTCTTAGATTCTTTCTCGCTCTCGGATCAACACCGAATGGGAATTCTCACACGAAAAACGATTCCCTTCTCGTTTTCTTTATTTATTTTTGGGTCTACTTTTTTATTTTATTTTTATTTTATTTCTTATTTGTTCGTTTGTTTTTACGTTCCCTCGAAAGACGGGTGTGTAAGGCGGGTTGACAGCCGTTATTGAAACGTGTATGTTAATGAATACGTTTCTTAAATATAAAATATAAAATTTGCAGTCGTTGTATGCTCTAAAATAGTCTAAATAGTGATACTATTCATGGTTTTGTGGCTTGGACAACCGATGATGATAGAAGCCCAATTGGTTTTATGTTGTGCAGATAAGTGTAATTTTGTGTAATATGCATATACATTTTAACACAGATATTTTAGTGAATTTCGTTCTTATTTTGTCTTATATGATCACAAATATTAAAAAATATGTGGTATTATCCTGTTATCTCCCCATCAATAAAGTGAATAATAAACCTAATCTAACAATGATGGTTAGGTTAGGTTAGGTTTTTATTCATTTTATTGGTGGGGAGATAACAGGATAGTACCAAATAGGTTTTTTATCATAATTAATACTTGTGTGTGTGTGTGTGTGTGCGCGCGCGCCCATGCGTAGGCAACTGGGCATAAGTGAAGTCGGAGTGTGATAATTCAAAGATACAGTGGATGATTTTTTTTTTAATGGAACACTTTCGGTACCAACATAGTCGATACATGTACAATATATAGTCTCGGCAGTTATTGTTGTAAAGATGCCTGCGCTTCTAACCCCTAGTGAGTAACCAAATAGGTATATACGTTTTTAAAATGAGGGTGAATCAGGCATTTTTTATTATGTAATTTCAACATATAAAATTTATTTTTATAAAATTATACATTTAATTAATAATTTCTTAGTTAATTAATATTCTTAAAAATTGCAATATTATAATCATGCAACTCGGACGTGGACTATTTTTGTAGCCAATCATGGATGTTGGAGGCTGATGACGTAATGACTCAACTATTAATTAAAAACTAATTTAAAGTTAATTAAAGTTTGTTTATTGTAAAATAAATGCAAAATGGCTTTGAAGTGTGCTATGATGTACTCTGAAACGATGTAGAAACTTCCACAAATAGTACAAGTTTTTTTTAATTTCCCTAAATATGAAGACCTTTTTAATATCTGGCCATCTAATTGTGGAAGAATGGATCTAAAATTTGGCCTTAACATAAAACGGAGAGTAGTATGTGATAAACACTTTAATGAGTTACTATAGGCCAAGATTTTGAAGATAACTGGTCCCTACTGTAGACCTTCATTACAGTGAATTTAAGATGTATTAAATGAATTAGTTTTATCAGGATTGATAGTACCTATATATATATATACCTTTCAACCTTTCAAATGTTCCGTGCGATGATTCCTCATTTCACAAAGGTCAAGCTTGTCGCCCCTCCTCTCGAGTTGGCCTGGTAAAGTAGTGAGTTGGTTTCTTGTACTCTCCACCTCATATACCCAGGTACGCCCGGCTCATCGGGGATTGTTCTGAGCCAGGCGTCCACCGCAACACCACTCGTGTTTGTTAGGTCTTTGGGCAGATGATTAAACAGTTTTGGTCCTCTTCCAACAAAACTATTTTCTTTCATGGTTAAGGATGTTCCCTGTCTTGCCTTTAATTTGGGAATATGACACAGTCTTCTTTTCTACTTTCCACCGTTGTTTGGGGAGTTACAGGGTTCAGAGTAAGATTAGGGACTAGTTTCTCCATTATTTTCCAAGTGTAAATAATGGTGTGTATCTCTCTTCTCCTTTCCAGTGAATATGGGTTTAATATTCGCGTAACCTTTCCCAGTAATTTAGTTCTTTGCACCCATTGATCTTGGCTGTGAAGCTTCTCTGAATCCCTTCTAGCTGTCTAATGTCTTCTTTTTTATATGGGCATGTTAGGACCGAGCAGTATTCCAATTTGGGTATGATCAGTGTTTTCAGTAGAGGAATCATTATATTCCTATCCCTTCGTTTAAAGGTTCTCAGTATCTGCCCAGTTATCCTCTTTACTCTGTTTACTGCTATCTTATTTTGTGTTTCAAATTTCGCATCATCAGTCATTACAAACCCTAAATGTTTTGCTTTAGAATTTCCTGTCCATTTGGGGTATAATATTCCTTGGATTTTAGGTTCTCCCTTTTTCCGTACCATAACAGCTGAAATTTCTCAGTGTTAAACTTCATATTATTGTCTTCCGTCCACTTGTAGATTCTGTTCATGTCGGTTTGTAGAGATCCTATATCTTCTGGGTTTCTTATTTTTCTACTGATCTTTGTGTCATCGGCAAAGGATGTTACTGTGCTGTCTCTGGTAACGTCCTCATCTATGTCAGTTAGCATGATTATGAAGAGTAGTGGAGCTAATACTGTTCCTTGTGGTACTGAGCTGAAGACCTCTGATTCTGATGAAGATATTCCTTGTACTGTAACGAATTGCCGCCGCTCATTAAGGAAATTATATATCCATTTCCCTACTTTTCCTCTTATTCCCATATATTTCAGTTTATGTGTATGATTCTATGGTCACATTTGTCGAACGCTTTGGCAAAGTCTGTGTGTATTACATAGTTTTCATTACTTTCAAGTGCATCAATAATGTTGTAGTGTTCCATTAGTTGTGATAGGCATGATCTGCCTGACCGAAATCCGTGTTGGTTATCATTTAATTTTTTCTGAGTTTCCAAAAAATCATAGATTTTCTGTCTAACTATTCTTTCAAATATTTTAGTGAGATGAGATGTAAGCGACACTGGCCTATAGTTTTTGGCCTCGGATCGATCTCCTCCTTTATATATTGGGACTATGTTCGCGCTCTTCAGGATGCCCGGTATTTCTCCCGTGTCTAGCGATCGTCTCCATATCCAATGTAGGGGCTCAGCGATTGCATTCTTGCAGTTTTTGATCAGTGTGGCATTCCATTTGTCCGGTCCTGCCGCTGAGTGTGCTTTTAGTTTCCCTATAGCTTGTGTAATATCATCTGTCGTAAAGTCGAAGTCTGTCATACTTTCCCCTTGTAGTTGTTCTTCAAAGAACGCGTTTCTATCGCATATCGGTTTGTCAGTTTTTCGGATACTGAAAGATGGTTCGTACTGAACTCTTAATATTTCAGATACTTCTGTTAGATCATCAGATAAAGCACTGTCTTCGTTTTTAAGAGGTCCGATAATCGTATGGTTTTTCGACTTCCTTTTTGCAAAATTATAGAAGTACTTTGAGTTACCTTTTATCGCTTCCATAGCGTCGTCTTCTTTTTCCGTATGTTTCTCTATTAGTTCCTTTATGACTAGGCTGACCATATTTCCTTGAGACAAAAACGGGACATTGGGATGGCAAAAAAGGGACGGGGGTTATGTAATATTCTGTATTCATGAAAAAGTAAGTACATAAACCGGGACAAAATTGACATTTTTATTAAAACGACGGGACGGCCAGGAAATATAAAACAAACGGTACTGTCCCGTTCAAAACGGTACGTATGGTCAGCCTATTTATGACGCAATCGATACTCTGCAGTTTATCATTTAATATTTTTTCTGATGTTGTTATCTTTACAGTTACTTAATTTTGCAGTCACTCTTTTTCTCTTTCGGAATAATGACCGCTTTTGTCTCTCGAACCTGCTTCTCTTTCCTCTTTGTTGTACTTTTGGGACGTCTTTCCACAATTTCCAGCGTCTTCTCCTCTAAGGTCATTAGCATCTCTTCCGTTGTCTTGGCCTCGAAGATGGTTTTCCAATCTATTACTTCCATGCTGGATGCACCACCTTCCCAGTTTGTAGCTTTGGAGTGAAAATTAAAAATTTTGAATTGGCTTTTTTCTGTTGGTCGTGTTCTTTCCTTTCCTGTTGCTTTTATATTGGTTGTTATTTCAATAATGTTGTGATCCGATATTATAGTTGGGGATATTTCTACATTATCAATTAAGTTGCTGTTGTTTGTGAATACCAAATCTAGGCAGTTGTTTTTTCATGTGTTTTCTGTTATTTCTTGCGTTAACATAAATTCATTAGTTAGAGCTAGTAGCATTTTTACCCGCTCCTGGTCTTCCCGTGTGCCTCCCTTGTCCCGGTGTATACATATATTTTTTCCTATCCTTTTATATTTCATGAATGTAAATTAAAATCACCACAGAGAAAAATATCTGGGGTTGGAGAGCGTAGGTATATAATGTTAAGGCTAGCTAGGCCTGGCTAAACACTGGAGATGAATGCATAGCATAGTGGCGTGTAACTAAGCCTAATTATTAAGATATTATATACGCTGTTTACCCATAATTTTTTCTAGAAGGACGTAGGTTACATAATTACTTAAATAAGCTTGGCATATTGAATATTTGGTCAGATTAACACAAATTATGTATGTATGTATATAGTACATGGGCGTCGATTGCGGAGGGAGGGACGCAGGGGACATGTCCCCCCCTACTTTCGTGGATGAATTGCTATAAATGCTAACTATTAATGGCACCTAATAAGACGTTATATGTCGTATTATATGCATATGCAAATGTAATAGCAATATTATAAATTATTGTCATGAACACCAGTGTATATTTATCATGGAATTTAGGGTGCTCTTCCAATACGTGCTCTACCGTAAAATTTACATTCCAATATGAGCTAACTAACGAAAATATCACGACCTAACCTAACCAATCGTCAAGGGCGTACAATTGACCTAACGATTGGTTAGGTTAGGTCGTGATATTTTCGTTAGTTAGCACATATTGGAATGTACATTTACGGTAGAGCACGTATTGGAAGAGCACCGAATTTAGCGGTCAATTTGCATTTTAATAATTGCACATAGCATTTGTGTGTTCTTGGTCATTAAGTACGCGAAATGGAAATATGTTAAATAAACAGTTTTGTTACGTATCATTTTCAATATGAAAGTGTGATCAAAGTGCAGTTTATTCGTTTTATATTTCACGAACATATTTTGTTAGCAGTTTATGTACATTGACCTCTGTTGTCTACGGGTAATAAAAAATTAATTTCGGTTAAACATGTGTGATATTATGTTACATGAAAGGTTAAATATTATAAATAGTTTGTATTACGTTTCTTATTTCTGCAAAAAAAATGTTTAAATAAAAAAAGACATAAAATGATTAAATACAATTGAGTTTTTCAACATGCTGAGAAAAATACAAAAAACGGGTAAATGGTAAATTACGACATTAATATATTACACGCAACAGCTATAATATATATATATATACACACGTCAACAATGACTAAAAAGAAAACGGGGGAGCGGTGACTCTGCTTTATGGGAATGGAGTGAAGAGTCACTGAACGACTGAGTCTGCTCGCTGACTCAGATTTTCACGCAGACTAAAAATGCTGGAAACCCAACACTGGATATATTGTATATACCTACCTAATGTACAGAGGAACATTTTATATATATATATATATATATATATATATATATATATATAATCTCGAATAATTTTTGTTGTCAGAAAAAAATATGTTAGTCCTGATTAGGTTCGGTTACGCTAGATTAGGTTAGTTAAGGTCTGGTTAGATTGTGTTAGGCTAGATTAGCGAGTACTTCACTATTTAATAATTTAACAGAAAACATCCTTCAAACTCTAAATTGCGTTCGAAACCCTTATCACGCCCTTCTCGATTCGATGGCACTAAGGTTAAGTTAGGTTAGGTTAGGGTAAATAAAGTTTGGTTAATTAGTTTCTTAATTATTTGGATTTTAAAAACTCAGTGCCTCGTTTATGCAAAGACTTGTGTGTGTGTGGTGTGCAGTGGCGGTCCTAGCTTACATGACGCCCTGGGCGAACCTCACCTTCAGCGCCCCCCCCCTGTTCGCCAACACACACACATTCGAATCCCCCCAAAATAAAGGACAGACATAACTCTTTCACAAAATAACTTTTCATTGGACTAATTGTTGGAACTTCAGAACCAAAACAAAGACTCAAATTTCTGAATTTTACAAATCCTTCATCACGTAAATAGAATAACTCACTTAAGAGAATGTAATTATGATACTATGAACAGGAAAAATACAAATTAAATTGCACAACTGCCATAAATAAACTAGAGAATCAAATTTCTAAATTGTACAAATGCTCTATCACATAAATAGAATAAGACACTTAAGAGAGGGTAATTATTATGCTAAACTTTGAACAAGAAACAAAATAAATTGCACCACAGCACAACTGCCATCTAAAGCCTGACTCTTCTTACCTTCCTTGATGCAAAGTCATGAATTAAATCATCATATGAAATCTGCTCAGCAATTGTATGATTTATACTGATGATGGCCAGACCGGTAAGGCGTTCCTGTGACATAGTTGACCTCAGGTAGGATTTGATGAGCTTCAGCTTTGAAAAGCTCCTCTCTGCTTCAGCAACAGTGACTGGAAGAGTAAGACCAATTCTGAGAGCAGTCCACAAATTTGGATATTTCAGAGAGCTCCCTTCATGGATAAATGTCAGCAGTTCAAGCAAGGATATGGTCTTTGATGGCAAGTCAGGCAAGTTATTCAGCTCCTGTGCAAGCTCTCTGCCATCCAAGTCAGATTGTCCCTTAAAGTGTAGTGTAGTACTAAGGTTCACACATTGTTCTGTCAGCTCCTCAAATGTGAGATTTTGATTTGGAAATGTGTCAGCACTCCAAACTTCTCTCCCACAATTTCCAACGTGGAAAATCTTTCCTGAATGGCTGATGTTGCAGCATCAACCACTGCATTGAAAAATGTCACCTCCAGCTTCTTCAAACCAAACCCAGAAAAATAACATTACATATGTTAAAGTATGGGCCTTTATTCCCAATAATATTAATCTGGAAGCATTTTGCATTGTTTAGGTCTTTTATGGGAAGGTTTATGGAAAATGCAATAGATGGTTTTTTATTAATAAAAATATATTTATTGATCTTTTATTATTTATTTTATTTTATTTTTTATTTTTATTTATTTCTTTATTTATTTATTCTTATTTTTATTTTTATTTTTTTTGCAGGCGCTCATGCCGCCCCTCCACAAATGCCGCCCTGTGCGGCTGCCCATATTGCCCATATGAGGAACCGCCACTGTGTGTGTGTGTGTGTGTGTGTGTGTGTGTGTGTGTGTGTGTGAACTACAGTGCCGATGAGAAGTGGTTGAGGATAAGGTGTTCATTTTTCGATCATTCAAATTGCAAAACATTATGAAGACAAAATGTCAAATAATAGCCATATCTTAATTTATATTCTAACAAACTTTTTCAATAATATAATTAATATCAACTTTTGGGCAGGTCAATCCTGAAACGTCATTTGAAGTCATCATAAGATACCATAATATATATATATATATATATATACACATTCAACTGCAAAGAACACGCAGTATAAATAACGTAAAGAACGACGCTTGTATAGGAGATATTCCGCGCAAGACGAGAGAGAGAGAAAACGGAACAAATGAAAAAATGAGGTAACCACCTGGGAATCGAACCCGGGATCTTCCGATTGCCGGTCAGACGCGATACCATTACACCATGGACCTCACTCTTCCAAATGCCGTAATTCTTCTACATACTCGCAGAAACCAATGCCCCAAGGGGGCACCTCCCGCATGCCGTAACATTATATACATTCAACTGCAAAGAACACGCAGTGTAAAGAACGACGCTTGTATAGGAGTACCTCATGTATAGGAGATATTCCGCGCAAGACGAGAGAGAGAAAACGGAACAAATGAAAAAATGAGGTAACCACCTGGGAATCGAACCCGGGATCTTCCGATTGCGGTCAGACGCGATACCATTACACCATGGACCTCACTCTTCCAAATGCCGTAATTATTCTACATACTCGCAGAAACCAATGCCCCAAGGGGGCACCTCCCGCATGCCGTAACATTATATACATTCAACTGCAAAGAACACGCAGTATAAATAACGTAAAGAATTTTTTCCCAGGTGGTTACCTCATTTTTTCATTTGTTCCGTTTTCTCTCTCTCGTCTTGCGCGGAATATCTCCTATACAAGCGTCGTTCTTTACGTTATATATATATATATATATATATATATACACCTTTGGTTAGCTTCCGCCCGAATTGTTCATTCTGACGACGAAGGTCAAGCTTTTCACTCCGCCTTAGACCTACAGTTTAACGTGGAATCCGAACCACACCCAATCAGCAGCCCAGCGTCTTAACCACTAGGTCACCTAGGGTACCCATTTATCTACCAACCACTTTCTTTATTGTGTGGAAGGATGAACAGCTGGGTTTTGCCGCGCGCCGGCTGCCGTCGGGTCTCGAACCCGGGACCGATGGATTCGTAGTCAGCGACGCTAACCATTACACCACCGAGGCATATATATATATATATGATGAATAAAACCACGAAGGAAAGGCAACACAGAATGGTGCTCAAGCGCTTTCGTCTAATGACATCCTCAAGAACACTGAAGTACATAAAGAGTTACAGCCTATATATAGGTTACAGAAAAAAATATATTATATATATATATATATGATGAATAAAACCACGAAGGAAAAAAGAAACACAAAGGGGTGCTCAAGCGCTTTCGTCTAATGACATCCTCAGGAACACTGGAGTGAAAGGACAGATCAGGCAATATATAGGTTACAAAAATAAACATACATACATACATATTCATATATATATACATATATATATATATATATATAATATATATACACATATACAGATATATAGTAAGCATAGAAAAATTGTGGGAGGAGCAAACATTTATGGTTTATGAAACAGGTCACAAAAGAATAAAGAAATAAAAATAATATAATATAAATTGAGAAAAAATTAATTACCAAATAGTGCCTTAGTGATATATATGTCACAGCCTAAATAATCATAAAGAAATAAACAGGCAAATAAAAAAACCACAAATATATATATAGATATATATATATATAATATATATATTATATTATATATATAAAGACACTTTTAGCACTTTGGCCGACCTTCAATATAAATTCAAATGGCTTGTTTATGGAACAGGTCACAAAAGAATAAAGAAATAAAAATAAATATAAATATTGTAAGTGGAGTCTACAAATTCAAGCTCAAAAGGGAAGTTTTACAATCAATTTAATAGATGATGCCAAATTGATATATATGTCACAAAGAAAGAAATAAAGAAATAAAAAAAAAAAAAAAAAAAAAAAAAATTAATTATTAAAAAAATCATAAAAAATAATAATAATAAATTGAAAGATAAATTTTAAGAGAGGCACACCAATTTATAAGGGAAAAAATTACCACATATGCATATTATAGTCACAAACGAATAAAAAAGTACAAGTAAATATAAATTGGAAAACAAAATGATGCCTAGATGATATATAAAGAACAATAAAATATATATACAACATATATACGGTATATATACGAAATATAAACGCAATATATACAGAATATATATATTATATATATATATATATATAAAGACACTTTTAGCACTTTGGCCGACCTTCAATATAAATTCAAATGGCTTGTTTATGGAACAGGTCACAAAAGAATAAAGAAATAAAAATAAATATAAATATTGTAAGTGGAGTCTACAAATTCAAGCTCAAAAGGGAAGTTTTACAATCAATTTAATAGATGATGCCAAATTGATATATATGTCACAAAGAAATAAAGAAATAAACCAAAAAAAAAAAAAAAAAAAAATTAATTATTAAAAAAATCATAAAAAATAATAATAATAAATTGAAAGATAAATTTTAAGAGAGGCACACCAATTTATAAGGGAAAAAATTACCACATATGCATATTATAGTCACAAACGAATAAAAAAGTACAAGTAAATATAAATTGGAAAACAAAATGATGCCTAGATGATATATAAAGAACAATAAAATATATATACAACATATATACGGTATATATACGAAATATAAACGCAATATATACAGATATATATATATATATATATATATATGCATAAGGGAAAAAAAATTACCAAATTTGTTTTTATAATTATTGTCTGAAAAAACGGTAGGTCGCAAAAGAATAAAGAAATAAAAATAAATATAAATTGAAAAAATTACAAATAATACACGTACACATGTATACCCGCATAACCAAATATATATACATATACACACATATATACAAACACACACACACACACACACACTATATATATACACATACAAGCTTGACCATCGCGAAATGAGAAATCATCGCGCAGAACCTTTGTGAGGTTGTAAGGTAAGGTAAGGTACATACACATATATATATATATATATATATATATATATATATATACATTTAACTGCATACATACATACATACATACATACATATACACACATACATACATACATAGACACACATATACATACAAACACATTTAACTGCAAAGACCACACACATACTCACATACACATACATACATACACATACACGCATACAGCAAAAAATTGAAAAATAAAATTGTAAGAGAAACAAAAGACAAAAACAAATTTTTTACCAAAGATTTAACAACCTGCCCTTTTTGTTTAAATCCATTCTGAAGGAATTCAGAGCAACGGGATCGAGTTGAAACAGACCTTTACTCATGTTAAGGTTATTTGTAAGTTGAATTATAGCCGACTCAAGAATATTTCTATTAACAATGTTGCTAGAGTGAAACAAAACTGAAACATTATTCCAATCAATACAATGGGATAACTCTGACAAATGGACAAAAAGGGCACTGGACAACTGTCCCGTTCTAACGGAATATTGATGCTGTTTTACACGCGTTTGCAAATCCTTTCCCGTCTGACCTATGTAAAAGGAATCACATTGCTTACACCCAATTTTATAGATTCGCCTCAGAGAAATGGACGACCATCCGTTCAACAACTTTAGCAGAGTAATTTTAAAGAAACATATTGAAGTCACCAGACAAAATGAGTGGTCCACCTTCAAAAATTTAGCATTGCCAAACGTAATGTTTTGACTGTTATTCCCCAACCGTGGATCCAACCTTTGTTTGATGAAATTTACAACGAGTTGCGTCGGAGAACTTCTTCACTTCGAAACATTTTGGATCGCAAAATTAAAAGTCTCATTCGAAATAGTCAGTGGAGTAAAAAAGCAAGCTCAAAGTGTGTTTTGAACCTTTCTTCGAAAAACATTAGTGACGATGCAAAAAGTGCCCTTGGATTTGGTATGTCCTTTTATATTGTTAAAAAACCTACTGCTTTACAAATTTGTCATAGTCTTGCTCGTTTTGAAAAACAGTGTAACCTTCCTCAGTTTTTGGTTAACATAGTTAAAGGCCTGGTCTATGGTGCTGCGAATATTTCTTACGAAGATAACTTTCCTAAACGTTTCCGCAATAGCCTTTCACAATTAAAAAAAGATAGTGAGCTCCATATTACTAAAGCAGACAAGGCTAACACCTTAGTCATTATGGACAAAGTGGATTACATTGGAAAGATGAATGAGCTGCTTCAGGACCCCGCCACATACGTGAAACTTAGAAAGAACCCACAGGATGATGTCATCAAATCATTCAATAGTGGCTTGAAACGCATTCTCAAAGATCATAAGGATTTAATTCCCCTTTTTTTGTCCACTTCACCTGCTCTGCCTTATCTTTATGGTCTTATTAAAACCCACAAACCGGGTAACCCTATGCGCCCTATTATTAGCTCGGTGGGCTCTATTACCTATAAACTCTCCAAATGGCTTGTTAATGTTTTGTCCCCCATTCTTGGAACTGTCTCTGATTCACACGTAAAAAATTCCATGGATCTCACTGAAAAATTGAATAATGTTCGCATTAATACCAACGATAGATTGATCAGTTTCGACGTTTGTTCATTGTTCACAAAAGTGCCGATTGATGATATGCTTGACTTTCTCGCCAGAGAATTACATAATTATGATTTACCATTACCTGCACACACTGTTTTGGAGCTTATTAAGCTTTGTATCAAGGATTGTAAATTCACTTTCAATGGCGAGCATTATCAACAAGTTTTTGGGATGGCCATGGGCAACCCTTTGTCGCCCCTTCTCTCCATATTTATATGGAGTTTTTTGAAATTACTTACATTCCGAGAATCCTGGGGGTTGGCATCCCTTGGTTGCGGTACGTCGACGATATTTTGTGTATCTGGCCCATGAATCGTGACCTGGATGACTTCCTCCTTCAGTTAAATGACCAAGTCCCCTCCATTAAATTTACTTTAGAAGTGGAACAAGACAACTCAATCCCGTTTTTGGATGTGCGTGTTCATAGGGATAGCCCGGGTTTTAAGTTTAGTATCTATCGGAAAAAAAAAAACAATTTGTCCTACGTACACTTTTACTCTGGACATGACACCCCTATTAAAAAGGCCATATTTTCCTCAATGTTTCTCCGCGCTCTTAGGATCGCCAGTCCGGAATACATCGATGCCGAATTGGAAAATATCAACGGTATTGGAAGTGAGTTGTGTTACCCTTCTGCGTTCATGGAATCTTGTCTTAATAAGGCTAAACGAACCTTCTATCGTGTGAATAATAACACTCGCACTTGTCAAAGAATATTTTAGTACTTCCATTTTTCGGGCTTCTTAGGCATTGCTAATGTACTTAAACTTTTGGATATCAGTGTAGTTTTTTCATATAACAATATTGTGAAAAACATCATAGTAAAAAATAGCCCTACCAATAATTTAGGCATTATCTATAAAATTGGGTGTAAGCAATGTGATTCCTTTTACATAGGTCAGACGGGAAAGGATTTGCAAACGCGTGTAAAACAGCATCAATATTCCGTTAGAACGGGACAGTTGTCCAGTGCCCTTTTTGTCCATTTGTCAGAGTTATCCCATTGTATTGATTGGAATAATGTTTCAGTTTTGTTTCACTCTAGCAACATTGTTAATAGAAATATTCTTGAGTCGGCTATAATTCAACTTACAAATAACCTTAACATGAGTAAAGGTCTGTTTCAACTCGATCCCGTTGCTCTGAATTCCTTCAGAATGGATTTAAACAAAAAGGGCAGGTTGTTAAATCTTTGGTAAAAAATTTGTTTTTGTCTTTTGTTTCTCTTACAATTTTATTTTTCAATTTTTTGCTGTATGCGTGTATGTGTATGTATGTATGTGTATGTGAGTATGTGTGTGGTCTTTGCAGTTAAATGTGTTTGTATGTATATATGTGTGTCTATGTATGTATGTATGTGTGTATATGTATGTATGTATGTATGTATGTATGCAGTTAAATGTATATATATATATATATATGTGTATGTACCTTACCTTACCTTACAACCTCACAAAGGTTCTGCGCGATGATTTCTCATTTCGCGATGGTCAAGCTTGTATGTGTATATAATATATGTGTGTGTGTGTGTGTGTGTTTGTATATATGTGTGTATATGTATATATATTTGGTTATGCGGGTATACATGTGTACGTGTATTATTTGTAATTTTTTCAATTTATATTTATTTTTATTTCTTTATTCTTTTGCGACCTACCGTTTTTTCAGACAATAATTATAAAAACAAATTTGGTAATTTTTTTTCCCTTATGCATATATATATATATATATTCTGTATATATTGCGTTTATATTTTATATATACCGTATATATGTTGTATATATATTTTATTGTTCTTTATATATCATCTAGGCATCATTTTGTTTTCCAATTTATATTTACTTGTACTTTTTTATTCGTTTGTGACTATAATATGCATATGTGGTAATTTTTTCCCTTATAAATTGGTGTGCCTCTCTTAAAATTTATCTTTCAATTTATTATTATTATTTTTTATGATTTTTTTAATAGTGACATATATATCAATTTGGCATCATCTATTAAATTGATTGTAAAACTTCCCTTTTGAGCTTGAATTTGTAGACTCCACTTACAATATTTATATTTATTTTTATTTCTTTATTCTTTTGTGACCTGTTCCATAAACAAGCCATTTGAATTTATATTGAAGGTCGGCCAAAGTGCTAAAAGTGTCTTTTTATATATATATATATATATATATATATGTATGTATATATATTGTGGTTTTTTTTATTTGCCTTTATTTCTTTATGATTATTTAGGCTGTGACATATATATCACTAAGGCACTATTTGGTAATTAATTTTTTCTCAATTTATATTTATATTTATTTTTATTTCTTTATTCTTTTGTGACCTGTTTCATAAACCATAAATGTTTGCTCCTCCCACAATTTTTTCTATGCTTACTATATATGTATGTATATATATATATATATATATATATATATATATGTATATATATATGAATATGTATGTATGTATGTTTATTTTTGTAACCTATATATTGCCTTGATCTGTCCTTTCACTCCAGTGTTCCTGAGGATGTCATTAGACGAAAGCGCTTGAGCACCCCTTTGTGTTTCTTTTTTCCTTCGTGGTTTTATTCATCATAAATACTTTTCACGTGTCACTTTCGTGAAATAATTTTTCATATATATATATATATATATATATATATATACAATAAACGGAGAAATAAAATTAAAAATTAAAGGATTGTGGGAGGGGCATACAAATTTGTAAGAAAAACTATCGATTTTTAGCACAAGATCAAATGAATTGTTTCCAACCAATGTTATAGATAAAAAAAAAAAAAAATACCGATTTTTCGCACAAGATCAAATTAATTGCTTCCAACCAATGTTATAAAAAAAAAATACAAATTTATACTGGAAATCTGCCCGGGTTTTAGCACTCTGCCCTTCTTTTTCATAAAAATAAATTGAAAAATAAAAGTTATTAGAGTGGCATACAAGTTTCCCAAAGATTTAGCGTTCTACCCTTCTTATCTAAATCTGTTCTGAAGGAATTCAAAACAACAGGATCGAGTTGAAAAGTTATTTGTAAGTTGGATAATGGCAGACTCAAGAATATTTCTATTAACAATGTTGCTAGAGTGAAATAAAACTGAAGCATTATTCCAATCAATACAGTGGGATAACTCTGACAAATGGACAAAAAGGGCACTGGACGACTGTCCTGTTCTAACGGAATATTGATGCTGTTTTATACGTGTGTGCAAATCCTTTCCCGTCTGACCTATGTAAAATGAATCACATTGTTTACAACCAATTTTATAGATAATGCCTGAATTATTGGTAGGGCTATTTTTTACTATGATGTTTTTCACAATATTGTTATATGAAAATACTACATTAATATCCAAAAGTTTAAGTACATTAGCAATGCCTAAAAAGCCCGGGAAAAATGGAAGTACTAAAATATTTTTGGACAAAGTACGAGTGTTATTATTGACGCGATAGAAAACTCGTTTTGCCTTGTTGAGACAAGATTCCATAAACGCAGATGGATAACACAGATCACTTCCAATACCGTTGATTTTTTCTAATTCGGCATCGATGTATTCCGGACTGGCGATCCTAAGGGCGCGGAGAAACATTGAAGAAAAAATGGCCTTCTTAGTGGGGGTGTCATGTCCCGAGTAAAAGTGTACGTAGGATAAATTGTTTGTTTTTTCCGATAGATACTAAACTTAAAACCTGGGCTTTCCCTATGTACACGCACATCCAAAAACGGGATTGAATTGTCTTGTTCCACTTCTAAAGTAAACTTAATGGAGGGGACTTGATCATTTAACTGAAGGAGGAAGTTATCCAGGTCACGATTCATGGGCCAGATACACAAAATATCGTCGACGTACCGCAACCAAGGGATGCCAACCCCCAGGATTCTCGGAATGTAAGTAATTTCGAAAAACTCCATATAAATATTGGAGAGGAGGGGCGACAAGGGGTTGCCCATGGCCATCCCAAAAACTTGTTCATAATACTCGTTATTGAAAGTGAATTACAGTCTTTGATGCAGAGCTTAATAAGTTCCAAAACAATGTGTGAAGGTAGTGGCAGGTCATACTTATGTAATTCTTGGGAGAGAAAGTCAAGCATATCGTCAATCGGCACTTTTGTAAACAATGAACAAACGTCAAAACTAATCAATCTATCGTTAGTTTCAGTACGTGCATTATTCAATTTTTCAGTAAGATCCATGGAATTTTTTACATGTGAATCAGAGATAGTTCCGAAAATGGGGGACAAGACTTTGACAAGCCATTTGGAGAGTTTATAAGTAATAGAGCCCACCGAGCTAATAATAGGGCGCATACGGTTGCCAGGTTTGTGGGTTTTAATAAGACCGTAAAGGTAGGGCAGAGAAGGTGAAGTGGACATGAAAAGCGGAATTAAGTCCTTATGATCTTTGAGAATGCGTTTCAAGCCACTATTAAATGATTTGATGACGTCATCCTGCGGGTTCTTCCTAAGTTTGCTGTATGTGGCGGGGTCCTGGAGAAGCTCGTTCATCTTTCTGATGTAATCCACTTTGTCCATAATAACTATGGTGTAAGCCTTGTCTGCTTTAGTAATATGGAGCTCCCCATCTTTTTTTAATTGTGAGAGGCTATTGCGAAAACGTTTAGGAAAGTTATCTTCGTAACTACTATTCGCCGCACTATAAACAACGCCTTTAACTATGTTAAACAAATACTGAGGGAGATTACACTGTTTTTCAAAACAAGGGAGACTGTAACAAATTTGTAAAGCCGAAGGTTTTTTAACAATAAAAAAGGACATACCATATCCAAGGGCACTTAATTCTGCTTTTCATGTCCACTTCACCTTCTCTGCCCTACCATTACGGTCTTATTAAAACCCACAAGCCTGGCAAACCTATGCGCCCTATTATTAGCTCGGTGGGCTCTATTACTTATAAACTCTCCAAATGGCTTGTCAAAGTCTTGTCCCCCATTTCGGAACTATCTCTAATTCACATGTAAAAAATTCCATGGATCTTACTGAAAAATTGAATAATGCACGTACTGAAACTAACGATAGATTGATTAGTTTTGACGTTTGTTCATTGTTTACAAAAGTGCCGATTGACGATATGCTTGACTTTCTCTCCCAAGAATTACATAAGTATGACCTGCCACTACCTTCACACATTGTTTTGGAACTTATTAAGCTCTGCATCAAAGACTGTAATTCACTTTCAATAACGAGTATTATGAACAAGTTTTTGGGATGGCCATGGGCAACCCCTTGTCGCCCCTCCTCTCCAATATTTATATGGAGTTTTTCGAAATTACTTACATTCCGAGAATCCTGGGGGTTGGCATCCCTTGGTTGCGGTACGTCGACGATATTTTGTGTATCTGGCCCATGAATCGTGCCTGGATAACTTCCTCCTTCAGTTAAATGATCAAGTCCCCTCCATTAAGTTTACTTTAGAAGTGGAACAAGACAATTCAATCCCGTTTTTGGATGTGCGTGTACATAGGGAAAGCCCAGGTTTTAAGTTTAGTATCTATCGGAAAAAACAAACAATTTGTCCTACGTACACTTTAATTCGGGACATGACACCCCCACTAAGAAGGCCATTTTTTCTTCATTGTTTCTCCGCGCCCTTAGGATCGCCAGTCCGGAATACATCGATGCCGAATTAGAAAAAATCAACGGTATTGGAAGTGATCTGTGTTATCCATCTGCGTTTATGGAATCTTGTCTCAACAAGGCAAAACGAACTTTCTATCGTGTCAATAATAACACTCGTACTTTGTCAAAAAATATTTTAGTACTTCCATTTTTCCCGGGCTTTTTAGGCATTGCTAATGTACTTAAACTTTTGGATATTAATGTAGTATTTTCATATAACAATAGTGTGAAAAATATCATAGTAAAAAATAGCCCTACCAATAATTCAGGCATTATCTATAAAATTGGTTGTAAACAATGTGATTCATTTTACATAGGTCAGACGGGAAAGGATTTGCACACACGTATAAAACAGCATCAATATTCCGTTAGAACAGGACAGTCGTCCAGTGCCCTTTTTGTCCATTTGTCAGAGTTATCCCACTGTATTGATTGGAATAATGCTTCAGTTTTATTTCACTCTAGCAACATTGTTAATAGAAATATTCTTGAGTCTGCCATTATCCAACTTACAAATAACTTTTCAACTCGATCCTGTTGTTTTTGAATTCCTTCAGAACAGATTTAGATAAGAAGGGTAGAACGCTAAATCTTTGGTAAACTTGTATGCCACTCTAATAACTTTTATTTTTCAATTTATTTTTATAAAAAAGAAGGGCAGAGTGCTAAAACCCGGGCAGATTTCCAGTATAAATTTGTATTTTTTTTTTATAACATTGGTTGGAAACAATTCATTTGATCTTGTGCTAAAAATCGATAGTTCTCCTTACAAATTTGTATGCCCCTCCCACAATCCTTTAATTTTTAATTTTATTTCTCCGTTTATTGTATATATATATATATATATATATATATATATATATATATATATATATATATATATATATATATTTTTTTTTTCTGCAACCTATATATAGGCTGTAACTCTTTATGTACTTCAGTGTTCCTGAGGATGTCATTAGACGAAAGCGCTTGAGCGCCATTCTGTGTTTCCTTTCCTTCGTGGTTTTATTAATCATAAATATTTTTCACGTGTTACTTTCGTGAAATAATTTTCATATATATATATATATATATATATATATCGATGCATTCACAGTTTAATGTAGAGTTAAACGTCTTTTCACATAGCGCATCATTCCGCCCATACAACCATTTCAGGGTACGAGCAGCTCGCAGCAACATTGCCAAGCAAATAGGGGTCGAAGTAGCCTTTGAAAAATTTAATTTTTTCCCAATAATTACAATTACAGTTATAATTACTTTTTAAAAATGTTGAATTACAATTATAATTACAATTACTTCGGATCCGATAGTCACAATTATAATTACTGTTACAATTACATCATCTATAAAACTAGTTAAATAGGCTTTCCCATAGGTTTTTCCCATAGATGTAATTGTGTATTTATTTATTGTGTAGTGTATATTATTTCAAAAAAAAGGAAAAGAAGAAACGAGTATGAATGAATCACGAATCAATATATTTCAATATCAGGAAAGTTGTTTCAGTTTTAATTCCAGAGAGGAAATTTCGATTTAAGATATAACCGTACATTATGCAGTATTACTAACTCTTTATATTCTCCATTTGCGTATTTAAATAGGAGTAATTTTGTCAAACACTCCCCGATTACATTTGATTACATCCTGATTACGGAGTATCTGATTCTTACTGTCACGGCCACAGCCTTGAATTTCAAATGGTGATTGGTGATTAGTCCGAGACTCTTGAGTGACTGAGTCGCTTGAACGCTTCATTGTTGCTAACCAATTTTTTAATTTAACTTAATTCATTTGAATAAATAGCTACAAAACGCTAAATCTTCAAATCAATGAAGAAAGTAAAAATTAATTTAATTGAGAGGAGTTAGATTACAATATTACAATTACAGTTACAATTATAGTAAAATATAACATTGTCATTACAATTACAATTACAGCCAAACGTATAATTAATTACATTCAGATGAAATTACAAATGTAATTTTTCAAAGAACCTGGGTCGAAGTACTGACGAGGTTTTCGTACGTGGTTCATCACCACTGAAAGCAACAGTGGTCTGTGTTAGTCTAGTCCATGGGTCGGGGAACTTTTTTGGGTATTACCCAAAAATCTATTTGAGTAAAATGAAATTACCCCCAGACTTCAAAGTAAACAAAAACAAGCCAATTGCTCTTAAAATTGTTGCATATGGTATACAAAAAATTCAAATTCAAAAAATGTTTATTGGATCCATTATTATGGAGAAATAAAAAAAAAGCCACACATGCTGGCATAAGAATAGCACACAAACAAAATTAGTAAAAAGGATTGAAGAACTGAAGAATTTCATTCAAAACATCTCCACTTCAGGTTTTGGAAAAATGATGCTGTTTCATTTTTGATACAACAACATCAAAATCAGGACGTAAATTCGTAATATTCTAAAATTTAGAATAACGCCACATTTATGTAACAAAATAAGATAAAAATATACGAAAAAAATATCAGCACAAAGTGTCAAGCACTAAAAGCACCTCTTCGTTTCATGATACCATACACACGACTGAGGCTCTCATACCGCACGCATTACCCCCAAAATTTTTAAACTTACCCCATTTGGGGTAATTTACCCCTGTTCCCCGACCTCTGGGTCACTCTAGTCCAAAGAATATCCATATTCAATTCATTGCAATTTTCGTTAGTTTGTATTGCAGATTTCCCCTTAGTTATTATCAGTCCTAGTACATGATTTTGCAGGAGCAAGATGTATCGCAAGTTTGTAGTTCCTCCCCAAGGCAGCACAAATTTACTTCTATCAATCAGTCATACTCGTACTACATCAGGTTTGCTCTACACAAACTGGACTAAAAACCACAAGTATCCGTATATATATATATATATATATAGGGTGCCTCAGAAGTGTGGAGTCGTAAGCCATCAGAGTTATTTATGAATAATTTAATTTATTAATTTATTTAATTTATTAATTTAATTCAGAGAAGCGTACTTGTGCACCATTCGTGGCCTTTCCTCAAATTTTCAATCTGTTGAAATCTGTTTCAATCTCTCCTCTTCTAAACATCAGCTTCTCCTCACTGAAACTCAGGTGTCTGGGACGACTGACAGCAATGGCAGCAACCCCTTTTCTGTACACATCTACTTCCTCATATTCAATTTCATTCCAAACGTGGATGTTGCGTATATGTACGCAACGACCTAACTTGCTCTCATATTCCCAAATTTGAATATTTCGAATTCTACACCTTCTGGCTACGCCTTACATACCAATCTCAAACTAAATACATCTGCGTTGTCTACCTCTCTCCTAATTCTACTGACTATCCAAAACTTTTTGACTACCTCACTTCCAAAATAGAATACATTATACCCCACTCTCCTTTCGCTGAAATTTCCATTTTAGGTGATTTCAATGTTCAACACCACCTTTGGCTTTCCTCCCATTTCACTGACATCCCTGATGAAATAGCTTACAACTTCTTTATCCTGAATGAGTTAGAGCAGATTGTACAGCACCCTACTAGTATCTCCGATCGCCATGCAGATAGGTCCAACATTCTGGATTTATTTCTCACCACTCATCCTTCAACTTACTCTGTCAAACTTTTTCCTCCGTTGGGCTCCTTCAACAACAATCTTCCATCCGTTTTCTGTTCTATCGCTCCAGTTCAGCCTTTGGATCCTCCCAAGAGGAGACATCTTTGGCATTTTGGCGCTGCCGATTGAGAAATCCTTAGGCAGTACTTCTTTCCTTTCTCATAAAATGATTACGTTTCCGTGGCCGGAACCCCTCCGAATGCGCTGATCACATCACGGAGGTGATTCTCTCGGGTATGGAGGCGTACATTTCCTACTATTTTCCCACAACTAATGCAAAAAACCTTGGTTTAACTTTGTTTCTTCTAATGCTATCCGCAACAGAGAGGAGGCTTTCAGACGGTACCATCGCCATCCAACTCCTAACGCTGACTCTGCTTATACTGTATTTTTTCCCAGAATCGTGCAAAATCTGTTCTTTGACTCGCCAAAAATTTATTCATCAGACAAAAATGTGCAAGTCTAATTCTAATTCTTCTTCATTTTTCTGGAACATAGCCAAGAACCTCTCCAACAACTTTACTTCTTTCCCTCCTCTTTTCCATTCCAACGGCTCAGTTGCCGTCTCTTTTCTTAATAAAGCTGAACTCTTAACTTGAACTTTTGTCTCCAAGTCAACCCTGGTAGACAATTCCGATGCTGTTCCTTCATCTTCTCCCCCCTTCTAACTTAATTATGCCTAAATTTAGAATCTCTTCCAAAGATGTTTTTCTGCCCTATCTGGGCTCAACTCTAGGAAGACGTACAGTCCTGATGCTGATGGGATCCCTCCTGTTGTTCTCAATCACTGTGATTCTGTGCTGACACCCTGCTTAGAAAAACCATTTGGTCTCTATCTTTCATCTGGTACGTTTCCTTTCTGCTGGAAGTTCGCTTTCATTCAGCATGTCCCAAAGAAGGGTGACCGTTCTCACCCCTCCAACTATCGTCCAGTTGCTTTGATCGTTTGCTTTTCAAAAGTTTTCAATCTATTCTCAATAGCAGCAGGAAGAAAACGTACCAGATGAAAGATAAAGACTAGAGTTTGCATAGGCATGGTTTCAGCACAGAAGCATAGTGATTGAGAACAACAGGACGGACACCATCAGGACCGTACGCCTTCCTAGAGTTGGGCCCAGATAGGGCAGAAAAAAAAATCTTTGAAAGAAGTTCTAATTTCATACATATTTAATTTAGAAGCTGGGAGAAGATGAAGGAACGGCACTGGGAATTGTCTACCAGGGTTGAATTGGAGACGAAAGTTCGAGTTAAGAGTTCAGCTTTATTAGGAAAAGAGACGGCAACTGAGCCGTTGGAATGGAAAAGAGGAGGGAAAGAAGAAGTAAAGTTGTTGGAGATGTTCTTAGCTAGGTGCAAGAACAAGAAAAATTAGGATTAGAGAGATTTTCACATTTTTGTGTGATGAAAGAATATTTAGAGAGTCAAAAAACAGATTTTGCACGATTCTGGGCAGAAATATAAGCTGAGTTAGGAGTTCGATGGCAATGGTACCTTCTAAAATCCTCCTCTCTCTTGTGGATAGCATTAGAACAAGCAAAGTTAAACCACATTTTTTTTTGCATTAGTAGTAGGAAAAGAATATGGAATGTATGCCTCCATACCAGAGAGAATCACCTCCTTGATGCGCTCAGCGCACTCCAAGAGGCCACGGCCACGGAAGCAGTAATCATTCCATGAGAAATGAAAGAAGTACTGCCTAAGGACCTCCCAATCGGCGGCGCCAATGTGCCAAAGGCCGATCCAAAGGCCGAAATGGAGCGAAACAGGAAACAGATTGTGGTCAAAGGAACATAACCGCAGAGTTTGGGGGGCGCGCGCGCGCGCACAGGTGTTTACCAATCATCTAGGCTGGTGCATACCTGTTTAAGTTTGTACTGATGACGATGTATTCCCATATCGGGTATTTATACAGCCAAATCGATTCTTCATTTCTTACCTTTTTTCAGACATTTTAGGCCAACCAAAGCATCTTCTTCAGCCATTTCAGTCACTCAAAATGGGTTTACGTTGCTTTATTGGCTTTAATTCTTTCAATCTGTCTTTCTGGCTATAGACTCGATGAGGAAGATTGTGTTCTTATGTTATTTCTTTCTAATTTCTTTCGATATATTACTTTATTTTTAAACTCCAAGTTTTTCGAGATACTGTGAAATATTTATTTTAAACTCAAGTTCTTTTTTAAAATGTAAATAATATACTTTCGGTAATTTTTCTATCCTATTTTCTGCTATTCTAAGTTATCGTAAAAGTAAAAATACTGAGTGGACTGTAGAACTGAAGCTAGTGGTTTTTTGGAGGGTCGTGGTCGTGATTGTGGGCTGTGGAGGATTGTGGCGGGATAATTTTTAATGTAAAAATAATTTTATATTTCCTTGTCTTTCTTTTGGTGATTAAAAAACCATTAATAGATTTAAAACACTAATGAGACTCATGGGAGATTAAAGGGATTAAAACGTTTATTTTTAGTGCCACTGTCCTACCCTCAGTACCACTGCGCCCCCTCAATCCCCTTCACCCTCTCTCTACTCCTCGTTTTTCTACCATACTACTGAACATTATAAGGCAAGAATAGAGTTACGATAACGTATAGTCCCGTTAATCACTTCAGTGAATAATTAACCACATACAACTTTATAGAATTAGTGTAAAGTGTGTTGAAGGTCGTTGTAATTGCAATAACGCTTCGTTATACGTGGCTTTCTCTCATTCGAAGAAACATCGGGTTACATATATAACCATATTTGAAAGTTATTTGTGATCATAGCAATTTCTTTTGTTTTGTGTGTGTGTGTGTGTGTGTGTGTGTGTGCGCGCGCGCGCATGATATTTAAGGCGCAATAGTGCAAATGCATAACTTCATCAAGAGAATGATGTACCTTTAGTTTGCGTTTCTTCCCCCGAGTTATAGTTTGCTATATGGTGAACTTTTACGAGTACGATATAAAAAATGTTACTAAACACACACACACACGCATATTTGCTAAGAGCATGAACTTTTTTATATAACTGTATAAAATTACTGATGACTCTGTAAATAGTATATAATTTAATACTCGTAAAAATACATACGATTATTGCTATTTCTTATTTACCTCATTCCCCTCGTTGCGTTGTCATGGAAACGGGTAGAGAATAGTTCAGAAGTCTTATTGCAAAGAAAGTAGTTATAGGCTCAGAGGAAGACTGAGCTAGTATACGAGTATAAAACCAATTTTCTTTGCACTGTACAAGAACAGGACATATATTTGAGTACAGTTAGGGTATACTGTACATAGAAATACTGCATGTTATACTGTACGTACGCAAATTATATAAATAATTGGATGTACAAAATTTTATTTTAATATTTAGGTATAAAAAAATTCCTTTCGTGTGCGTCAAATATTATAGTTTTACTCACATCTAATATGTGTATACATCAAGAACTCATGATGTGTGCCATATTTAGCTATTGATCTTTTAATATCCAGAAAGGCTAGCTACTGTAAGCGTTGTTACACATAAAAAAGTGCCTCCATAAAATAATTACACCCTCCTTTTTTAAAGTTAGGTGACATTTGGAAAAGTTTTAATGCCTTTCCCAGTCGTCATAAATTGGTGTATGTAGTAAATGTAGAATTACCTATACCTGTTGATTTGTTATCGCGCCAGCCGTCCATCCAATCATTGACCGTCTCCCAGCAACGCGCTCTCATGCTTTAAATAAAGGTCAGTGATTGGCTCTTGAAGACTGACCCGAAAGCCTCATTGGTTCACTCACATTGGAAAGCGATTTTGAATAAACAATGCTCGATACCCCCACCTTACCCCACCCCACCCCAACACCTCCCTTTTATTCTTTGATGTGTGGGTGTGTGTGTGTGTGTGTGTGTGTGTGCATAGGAGGTTTCGGTATTATTGGCTCTTTTTTTTTTTTTTTGCTTCCCGCAACCTCTCAACCTACAGTATATCTATACCCTCTCTTCGGAACCTTTTAGAGATAAAACCTTTAAATCTCTTATAACGTGCGCGTAAAACCTCTTATTATATAGAAAAGCTCCCTTTATTAACTTGTTTTGGAATCTCGCATCGCTGTTCTCGCCCTGACCAACGATTACTATGAATAAAATATTCATCTAATGTCCTCCCAATCCAACCTCGTATCGATTCAGCCGTAAAGTTACTTAAGCTAATGGCCGACAATAACGTAAGCCCAAATGATTGCGCGCATTTCCGCGAGTAAATCTGGAACAGAATGTGAAAGGCGAATCAAAGCGATTCGTTGGAACAAAAATGTAATCAAATGCAGTTAATTCGGCCATTAAATCCATTTCAAAGCTTGTTTTTATAACCTTTTAATTACATTTATAAATTATTCCACCGTATTGGCTTAAATAATGACCAAAAAATTGTATGTATAAATATTTGAAAAATATACACTCCCTCTGATATATATATATATATATGTATATGAATGCGCCTCGGTGGTGTAGTGGTTAGCGTCGCTGACTAGTAATCCATCGGCCCCGGGATCGAGACCCGGTGACGGCAGCCGGCGCGCAGCAAAACCCAGCTGTTCATCCTTCCAAACAATAAAGAAAGTGGTTGGTATATAAATGGGTACCCTGAGTAGCCTGGTGGTTAAGACGCTGGGCTTTTGGTGGGCGTGGTTCGGATTCCACGTTAAACTGTCGGTCTAAGGTGGAGTGAAAAGCTTGACCTTCGTCAGAATAAACAATTCGGGCGGAAGCTAACCAAAGGTTATATATATATATACAATTATACATATATGTATATACTGCATATATATATACACATATGGTGTGTGTGTATATATATATGCGGTGTGTGTGTGTATATATATATATCAGCTATCGACTGTTTGCGAGGAAAGCACAGTTTAATAATAAAGAAAAACATTAGAGAGACAAAAAACATTGTTAGTCTTCAATTATTACCGACGTTTCGCAATACACATATTCCATCATCGCTAAAAACAAATGTAAACGTCACTTAGGCTACAATGTAAGCTACATATTAAAATTAATATGGTTAAAATTACAGAACTAAAGAGACCAAGAATGCAGGGGTTCGAATAAATGAATACCTTAATTGAAACAGAGTAGATCAGTCGAGGATTCGTCAGAATTCAGATTCGATTTGATGTTTATAAATAAATAAAGATTCTATAATTTTAAGTTTGAGGTCGGAGCTAGTGCTGGCAAGAACGTTAAAATTAGACTGTGAAACTGGATGATCTCTTATCAAGTGCATGGTGACGTATGTCAGAGTTGGGTGGTTTATCTGCAATAGATACTTTCAGTTGTAAGCTATCACAATTTTTGGTACCCCTATTATTATCACCCATAACACACGAATTACATAGAGTACAAGATTCTTTCTCCTTTGTTAATTAATTAAAGAAATCACCACACTCAACAATGACGCTTACATAATGATTAATTTTGACATAAAATCTTTATTCACCAACGTTCCTGTTGGAGAAACCATTAATATTTGTATCGGTGCCCTTTTCAGTAATGCTGACATAGTCCATGGTTTTAACAGGTATCAACTGAAAGAACTGTTTAAATTCTTAGTCGAGGATCTTATTTAGTAATAATAATTAATTTTTTAAACAATCAGAAGGTGTTAAAATGGGTCTGCCCTTTGGCTCCACCACGGCAAACGCGTTCCTTTGTCATAATGAAACAAAATGGCAGAATGATTACCCCCTCGGGCTTTAAACCTGTTTTTAACAAAAGATATATTAATGACGCGTTTCTTCTATTCAAATCCCTCGACCACGTCCCTCAATTCCTTGATTAATTAAATTCTAAACATCCCAACATCGAATTTTTTTCAGAAATTGAAGCCAAGAGTTCATTATCGTTCCTGGACATTAAAATATCCAAAACTCGTTCTTCTTTTGAAACCTCCGTTTATCGTAAGCCGATATTTACTGGTCTAACCACCAATTTCTCCCCATCATCCCTTTGAATTTTAAACGGAACTTGAGTTCAACCCTGACCAACAGCGCATTCAACATCTGTTTACATTACTTAAACTTCATAAATGAATTAGAATTTATAAAACAACTTCTTTCTAAGAATGCTTTTCCTTTGAAACAAATAGAATCTACGTTTGGCAGAGTTTTAAACAGTTTGATCGATCCCATATCTAAGGACACAAACACAGTTTTCAAGGATGTCTCATACCTTTACCATTTACTGGAATTCACAAGAAATAAATTCATCTGCAGTCGTGTCATCTTGGCCCCATTCGACTCAGTCTTTCACCATTTAAATATAAAAACGTTGTTCCCACTTTCCTCAGATCTGCCATAGTTTATCAGTATAAGTGTGACCACTGTATAGGGTCATATATAGGAAAAACTAAAAGACATTTTAAAATTCTGTATTTCTGAACAACTCGGCAGATGAGACTGTACAAATCTATCATTCAACAAACCACCCAACTCTGACATAGTCACCATGTACTTGATAACGATCATCCAGCTTCACAGTCTAATTTTAACGTTCTTACTAGCAGTAGCTCCGACCTCAAACTTAAAATTATAGAATCTTTATTTATTTATAAACATCAAATCGAATCTGAATTCTGACGAATCCTCGACTGATCTACTCTGTTTCAGTTAAGGTATTCATTATTCGAACCCCTGCATTCTTGGTCTTTAGTCCTGTAATTTTAACCATATTAATTTTAATATGCAGCCTACATTGTAACCTAAGTGACGTTTATATTTGTTTTTAGCGTTGATAATGGAATATGTGTATTGCGAAACGTCGGTAATAATAATTAAAGCTTGAACAATGTTTTTTCTTGTCTCTCTGATGTATTTCTTTATTACAGTATTAATTTCTTTTTCCTCGCAAACAGTCTTTGTTCTTTATCGTTCTGGTGTTGCTCTTTATTATTATTATATAGGCCTATATAAATTTTATGGAATTCTTCAACACACCATAGCACCCCACGAAAACAATATACGTTTCTAGCTAATTAAGGTGCGATAAATCCAAATATCATGTTCATTTTTGTCGCAAACGAACACTTTGCCTGCACTTACCTAACCTAACCTTGTTTGCGACAAAAATTAACATAATATGTGGACTTATCGCACTTTAGTTACCAAGAAACAAATATTGGTTTCGTTATTGGTTACGGTCTGTTGAAGTGGAGAATATCCTTAGTTATTTATCCAACAGGGTGTCCACAAGTTATGGATACACTTCACTGTAAAGTAAATAATATTAACAATTTATGTATAATTTGTGAACACTTCGCCCATATATCTTTATACTTTTGCGAGAGGTATTTGCAGTATGCCAATAACACTGACGTAAACTTGTATGAAAGGTCACCTAATTCCATATTTTAATCCATATTTAATAAGTGTAATTTGAAGGAAACAACCCTTATTTGACTTAAATTATTGAAAGAGATTGCAATCATGTTCGTCATATACTCGCATTTCGACACTCGACAAATGGAGAAAGTTTGCGTTCACTTAACTGCATGACGTCACGTAGTCACCTATACTTTACTATGCTATACTTTACTATTACTACTAGTTCTGTGTGAAAGCTTTACACGTCTGTAAGTGTAAACATGGTATAAGTTTTCAGTATTCTTTTTTAATTGTTATTTCTAACTTTTCTCCTTCCTTCTTGGGCTAGCCTAGAGTGGATCTTAGGGTCTTTGTAGTCTGTAACTCCGTAAAGTGAACTAATTACTTCGCTTTGATTTCTCTGTAATGCACATTACACACACACATACATAAGCATATGTAAACCATTCGTGAAAGGACTTTGTGTGGTATTCGATACGAAAATGTTGAAAACTAGCATGCACTACATACAAGAGCATTTAATGTGTTTATATGCCTAATAATATTAACAATTTATTTGTGACATAATTCTATCTCTTCCTTTTATTATATATATATATATATATGGGATCGAACTCAGAATGGTCCCCTGAGGTTTTTTCATGATACACACAGACCGTGCATGGAACAAGGAACTCTTCTAGGAAAATTAAATCCACTATAGTCCGAATAAGTAATGTTAAATGACAAACACTATAGTTTTTCTTTTTCATGATGTTAGCCCGACGTGGGCAACGGGTCACTCGCAAAGAGGCCTCAAAAATGTGGCTTCCCTCACCAGCTATCTGCACGGGCTGTATATATATATTAGTGATGGATCGAGTGGTCGGTTTTTCACAACCGCGGTTTCGGTTGTGTTTGCGGTTGTCGAATTTTTTCCAACCGCGGTTGCGGTTGCGGTTATCATATACTAGGAAAAATGCGTAACTATTAACTGGATTTAGCCACTATAGTGCGATTTAGCCACACTTGGTACATAATATATACTAAATAGTATTTATTTAGTAAATACCTTATGTTGAACACAAGTTTTGCAATACACCGCTACCGCTATTTGTGTGTTGCAAAACTTGTGTTCAACATAAGGTATTTACTAAATAAATACTATTTAAATGAAGTATATTCTAAACTTATATAGCTATTATGAAAGAATAGGTCAAATTAATTAAAACCATATTTTGCACTAAGTGTGTTACCAGGATGAGGGACGAGGACCCATCGCACTGTTCATCCCACCTACCACTTTCCCCAGCCTCCACCCATTGGAAAGTTATGGATTATTATTCATTTGAAAAACTGATGTCAAACTTAATGACAGGCAGTGTGAATTTCAAGAATAATATTTTTGCTGCATTTTCACCTTTCAAGCGGCAACGCCTCTCATCGTACAACGTTCCCGCTCCACTGAAGAGCTGCTCGCTTGGAATGCTACTTGAAGGGCAAGCAAGATATGTTCTTGCAATACAGCATAAGGAGACCCATCATTTTCTTTTTAAAAAAAGAAATATTTCTAATTAACCTAAAATTAAAATTAACTAAGCTTTTACAACCGCAACCGCACTTATGGAACGGCGGTTGCGGTTACGGTTGCGGTTGTGAATTTTTGTGCGGTTGTAGTGCGGTTGCGGTTGCGGTTATTCGATCCATCACTAATATATATATATATATATATATATATATATATATATATTACGAATTCTTTGTGCGAGATTTTGAAAAAAAAAATATGGTGTGTTCCCAAAAGCCCACTGATATATAAATCGATTATTTGTTAATATCGATATAAAAACTTTTCGAAACATCACAAAGTCCACTACATATCATCACATATCGTATTTCAATGCTCAAAAATCTGCATGGAATGAAGTTTCAACACCTACTGCGTGAATGATAAATAATAGTAACTAATTTTCATGTCACGGAACTTTTGGGATACACTGTAACTTTATTTAATACATTTTTACAGTATTCTACTATTTCATACTACAGTAGTAATATAATTATTAATTATGTTAATTTTACATATTAATTCATAAGCCTTTGATCATTTTCGCAAAATAGTGTTTTGTAGTTAAATGTATTTAGAGCGAATAGTCATGGTTATGACTATCGTCTAAAACAGAAATGACATCAACATTTAACATTTTGGAATGTCATCGATAAAATCTCATTAAAGCCAGCGTGGCCTATTACGATAAAAGTTTAGTAATAATAAATTGTTTAATTCAATTGAGAAATGTAATTTTCATTATGGGATTATGTAAACCCGACACTAGTCGCTATGTGTGCGGTCCCACACTAGCCTAGTAGGGCCACCATCTAATTGTTTCATTAGTTTAGAAGTGTAGTGTCGCATTGGAGGAAAAATAATAAAAATAGATGTTCTTTTCAGGAAGTTTCGGGTTTTTTTTTTATAAAAATGGTTTTTCGATGTAAAACATGTAAGTTTTCATAACTTATGTATAAGTAAAAGCATTTATGAATATTTTTATGAATATTTTTAACTTTTTCCGGCTTGTTATTTACGTATTCTGACTTTTTCCTATTTCAATTTCATTTTGGTTTTTTAAAATATACTTTTACTAATAATAATTGTATTCACCCAGAAGACCCCAGAGTATTTATTTATTTATTTATTTATTTATAAATATAGCGTATTTATTCCCAGAATTAAAAATGACAATACCACACCCCATGAACATCATAAGTAACAACAACAGTTAACCTCACGTGATGTTACTGATAGTGTTACACTCTTTAAATGCGAGATTAATAAAAAGCTTAAATGTACTCTGCAAATAATAAAGTACTGTTAGTGGATGGAAAGTAGATTGAACGTAGATCAGACGTTTCGGTTCTTGACAAGAGGGTGCTCTGAAAAAAAAAAATATATATATATATATATGAAAATTATTTAACAAAAGTAACACGTGAATAATATTTATGATGAAAATAACCACAAAAGAAAATTAAAACACGAAATAGTGCTCAAGCGCTTTCGTCTAATGACATCCTTGGGAACACTGAAATTAATAACAAGATCGAGACAGTATGTACAGTTCATACAGAATAACAAAAATGACATGATTGGTACAGAGAATATTGGAGTAGGAGCAACACAATCCACGTGGAAATGCTACCAGAGTTTTAGCACCTTGCCCTTCTTATCTAAATCTGATCTGAAAGAATTCAAAATAATAGAATCGAGCGTAGAAAGGGCCTTGCTAAGGTTGAAATTGTATGCAAGTTGAATGATGGCAGACTCAAGAATGTTTCTATTAACAATGTTGCTTGAGTGAAACAAAATTCAAGAATTATTCCAATCAGTACAATGGGATAACTTTGACAAATGGACGAAAAGGACGTTCGACGAATATCTCGTTCTAATGGAATATTAATGTTGTTTTACACGTTTAAATCTTTTCCCGTCTGTACAATGTAAAAGGAGTCTCACTGTTTACAACCAGTTTTATAGATAATGCCTGAATTATTGGTAGGACTATTCTTTATTATGACATTTTTCACAATTTTTTCATATGAAAATACTGCATTAATTAATAGGACGTTCGTTTTGCCTTGTTAAGGCAAGATTCCAAAAGAACAGGTGGGTAACACAAATCATTTCCAATATTGTAGATGCTTTCTAACTCAACATCCATGTATTCTGGGCTGATAATTCCAAGAGCACGGAGAAATGGAAGAGAATATGGCTTTCTTGATGGAGGGGGTGGTCATGTCCGGAGTAAACGTGTACATAAGATAAATTGTTTTTCTCCGATAGATACTAAACTTAAAACCTAGGATTTTCGTATGTACACGCACATCTAAAAACGGGAATGAGTTGTTTTGTTCCACTTCCAAAGTAAATTTAATGAAGGTGACTTCATTATTTAACTGAACGAGGAAATTATACAGTCATACCTCATGGGCCAAAACAAAATATCGTCGACGTACCGCAGCTATGGGATGCCAACCCCCAGGATTCTCGGGATGTAAGTTCTCACAAAACTCCATATAAATATTGTAGAGGAGTGGGTGACAAAGGGTTACCCATGGCTATTCGAAAAACATGTTGATAATATTGACCATTAAATGTGAATATGCAATCTTTGATGCAAAGTTTAATGAGTTCCAAAACGATGTGTGCAGGTAGTGGTAGGTCATACTTATGTAATTCTCGTGAGAGAAAGTCGAGGATGTCGCCAATGGGCACTTTTGTGAACAATGAACAAACGTCGAAACTGATCAATCTATCGTTGGTTTCAGTGCGTATATTATTGAGTTTTTTGCTAAAATGCATGGAATTTTTTTGCATGTGAATTAGAGATAGTTCCGAGAATGGGGGACAAAACTCTGACAAGCCATTCGGAGAGTTTGTAAGTAATAGAACCCATAGAGCTAATAATAGGGCACATAGGATTGCCAGGTTTGTGGATTTTTATAAGACTGTAAAGGCAGGAATTGAAGGGGAAGTCGATGTGAAAAGCGGAATTAAGTCCTTATGATTTTTGAAGATACGTTTCAGGCCACTATTGAATGATATGATGACGTCATCCTGCGGGTTGTTCCTAAGCTTTCTGTATATGACAGGGTCCTGGAGTCCTGGAGAAGCGCGTTCATTTTTCTAATGTATTCAGCTTTGGCCATAATAATTACGATGTTGGACTTGTCTGCTTTAGTAATATGGAGATCACTATCTCTTTTTAATTGTAAGAGGCTATTACGAAAACGTTTAGGAAAGTTTTCTTGGTAAGTGCCATTCACAGCAATATAGACAATGCCTTTAACTATGTTAACGAAAGATTGAGGAAGATTACACTGTTTTTCAAAACAAGTTAAACTCTACCAGATTTGTAAAGCAGGAGGTTTTTTAACAATAAAAAAGGACATACGAAATCCAAGGGCGTTTTTTGTATTGTCGCTAATATTCTTCGAAGAAAGGTTCAAAATACACTTTGAGCTTCCTTTTTTACTCCAGTCTCAGTTTCGAATGAGGCTCTTAATTTTGCGACCAAAGTGTTACGAAGTGAAGAAGTCCTCCTACGCAACTTCTTGTAAATTTCATCAAACAAAGGTTGGATCCACGGTTGGGGGATAACGGTCATAAAATTACGTTTAGCAATAAAGCCATATTCTCCGCTGTTTCTCCGTGCTCGTAAGATCACCAGCCCGGAATACATGGATACTGAGTTAGAAAAATCAACAATATTGGAATGAATTGTGTCACCCACCTTTTTTGGGGGGGAATCTTGCCTTAACCCTTTAAGCCCTGAATTTTTTGTAGGGTTAAGTTATGAATGCGTGTATTTGAAACGTTAGCAATTGGCATCTTCACTCCTTAAAGGGTTAACAAGGCAAAACGAATCTTCTATCGTGTGAATAATAACCCTTGCACTTTGTCAAACAATATTTTAGTACTTCCTTTTTTTCCAGGCTTTTTAAGCATTGCTAATATACGTAAACTTGTGAACACTAATGCAGTATTTTCATATGACAATAATTGCGAAAAATGTCATCATAAAGAATAGTTCTACCAATAATTCAGGCAATTATGTATAAAATTGGTTGTAAACAATGAGACTCCTTTTACATTGTACAGACGGGAAAAAATTTTAACATGTGTAAAACAAAAATATTCCGTTAGAACAAGACATTCGTCGAACGCCCTTTCTGTCCATTTGTCAAAGTTAACCCATTATATTGATTGGAATAATTCTTCAACTTTGTTTCACTCAAGCAACATTGCTAATAGAAATATTCTTGAGTCTGCCATCATTCAACTTACAAACAATTTCAACCTTAGTAAGATTTAGATAAAGGCAAAAGGTGCTAAAACTCTGGTAGCATTTCCACGTGGATTGTTTGCTGCTCCTTGCACCAATCATATAATTTTTATTAATTTTAGTGTTCCTGAGGATGTCATTAGACGAAAGCGCTTGAGCACTAGTTCGTGTTTTAATTTTCCTTCGTGGTTATTTTCATCATTATATACAGTATGTAAATGTGTGTGTGTGTGTGTGTGTGTGTATATATATATATATATATATATATTATATGTGTGTGTGTGTGTGTATATACCGGGTGGACGAAAAAACTTACACTTTTGTTTTTCCTACAAATTTCAAACTAGTCAAGCTAATACACCCAAATTAGTACAAGATGTGTGTGGTGTGTATATATATATATATATATATATATCGTAAAGAACGACGCTTGTATAGGAGAATATTCCGCGCAAGATGAGGAGAGAGAACGAAACAAATGAAAAAATGAGGTAACCACCCGGGAATCGAACCCGGGATCTTCTGATTGCCGGTCAGATATGATAACCATTACACCACGGGCCTCACTCGAACAAATGCCGTAATTCTCCTACATACACGCAGAAACCAATGCCCCAAGAAGGCACCTCCCCCTTGCCGTACATTATATACATTTTAACTGCAAACACGCAGTATAATTAACGTAAAGAACGACGCTTGTATAGGAGAATATTCCGCGCAAGATGAGGAGAGAGAACGAAACAAATGCGCGGAATATTCTCCTATACAAGCGTCGTTCTTTACGTTAATTATACTGCGTGTTTGCAGTTAAAATGTGTGTGTATATATATATATGTATATATATATATATATATATATATATATATATATATATATATATATATATATATACAGTGTATATACACTTTTGTTTTTGAAGTAAGAAACTTAACATTCTCTAACTTGCAAACATAAACAAAACTATTTTAAGTTTGTAAATGTAAAAGCTAAAGAAGATATTTAAAAAGAGTTTTGAATCAGAAACTTTTTTAGACCCGAAGGTTCTTCTTTATATATTCAAACCATTCTCGAACACTGTATCTAAATAATTAGTTTTGTATTACATTCAACTACAATAAGCTCATTCTGGAAAAAATGCTATATTTATGTTAGTTAATATTTCTAAGATACCTTCGGTTTTTCCATGTTTTATGATTTGATAATAAGAGTCAATAATAATAATAACAGATTTGTTGAATCAGTGTTTAAAATCGTGTTGCTTTCCCCTTTGACTCATGTAAAGGTGACGCACGTTCTGGCATTCATTGCTAACCTTTGCCATTTGTTCTTGAGAACAATCATCGTGGTGCGTCTATTTACTTTTGTAACCATCTGTACAGTCTATGTATATAGTGTATGTACATACACGCATATAGAGTCCGTCCATCCATTACTGTTATATATATGTGTGGATAGATTCTAGATATCCTTCTTGGAAGCTATAATTATTCTACAGTATATAAGGGCAAAAATCCATACGCTAATTATCCATATAAGCATTCTAAATAATGTTTTATACGTAACCTTTTAATAATAAAAAAAATGTCATTCTACGCTCCTGTAGTGAATTCATAACGGCCATTAAGTTCAATTTATTTGAATAGATTATTTTTAAAGTTTTATTTTCATATACAGCGTATAGAAATTACAAAAGATCATTACTAATAGAAGCATAGATTACGCATATGGTCTAGTGCCACGCTTCTCAAACTAGGGGTCGCGACCCCCTGATATTATTGGGGGTCGCAGAAACATTTGAAAATATTATTTTTTTCATAAATATACAGTGTTAGTACCTATTGCTTTTATGACATTGAGTGAAGGGTCGCGAAAAAATTTGTCTGATCCAAAGGGGTCGCAAGTGAAAAAAGTTTGAGAAGCCCTGGTCTAGTGGTCTGACTGTAATCAGTATACATCCATGATCCAGGTGTAGGGATTAACATAGTTTCTCCACGTTTCGACAAAATTTCATATATTTTAGTGAAATGGAGAAAAACCAGTTGATCACTAAATTTACGAAATACTACATGCAGCCATCAAAATTTTGGGCTTCGCATTCGAAGTCAAGCAGTGGGTCAAAATCTGCGAGTCTGCATTTAAGATCTAAGTGATCCATGCACCAGTTTAAAGGAAATGTTAAGTTCTCACCAGACATGGGGTCTATTACTGGGTTTCTATTACTGTTACTGTTTCTTTTGATTTTTTCTGTTACTATTACCGTTACTTTTGATTTCTTCTATTACTATTACTTGGTCATCTATTACTATTATTATTATTACTATTACTTTTGTATGTAGGGTAGTTCACTCATTTGAAAAGGATCTTTGTCTATTTAAATGTAATTAGAAGCAGTGTGTTAACAAATATTTGTTTCAACCAAATCATTACAATTTCAGAGACTGTACGTCTTCATAAATTTTATTTTATTGAAGGACAAATTTACCACGATATTAGTTCCCATACATGTTTATTTCAGTTTAGAGGAGATTTAGTTCATTTTTCAGTTCTTTATTCACACAATATGTCCATTGCCACTGTAATAGAAAAGTAACAGACTATTATCTATTACTTTGCCTTCTATTACTATTACAACCAAAAAATTATGATCTATTACTGTTACTTGAAAAATCCTGTAATAGTCTATTACTATTACCTATTACTATTACCTCAAGTCTGGTTCTCACTGGCTTAAAATTTTCTTTTCAAAACCTTTTTTTACGAAATTATGTGCATGTTATAATATGATCGTGGGCTCACTAGATAAAAGGTTTATTAAACTATAACAAATTATATTAAACTATAATAAATTTAACTATAATAAGTTGTATTTTAGAGCAGAGGTACTTGGAAAGATTTGAAATAGAGGTAAAAAGTAGAAATGGATCAGAGTTTTTCATATACCTTTTTTTGGCACTTATTAATTATCGTTTCCTCAAAGTGAGTATCCTTGAAATTCAATTGTTTTCATCAACGAAAGAAAAATATTTAAGTCTTAGTGAATATTTCAAAAAATCTTTCAAGGAATAGCAGTGATACGCATGATAGAGTCGCGTGCTAATATTATGGATAGGAATTTATTGAGAATTTTTTCGAATGTAACTTTTTGTGGTGTAAGTATGGTGACAACTGCCAATTTATCTGCGAGTAAAATATTTTTGTTGAACACACAACACACACACACACACACACACACACACACATACTAGAGAACCATTTAAAATGCTTCATACCCCCATATATTCATTTATGTTTTACATTGAGAACTATTATAAATACAGTATATAAATACAAGTTTTAAATTCAGTATATCCAAGTTATGCAAAAGAAAATATCTGATGCCCAAAACTTTATTATAAATGGATTTATATTACTGTATATTTAATTCTTTGAAAACAATATATATATATATATATATATATATATATATTATATTCAATCCACTAAAAATAATGAAGCTATATAGGAAAACTTGCTCAAAAGTCCGCTCCGATGTCTCGTTTAAATGTTCGAACCATACGTCTTAAATTTTTTCCACGTCCCTGACTTCGGCTTCAAGATGAAAATTGCTTTTAAATTCGGACGTCGGAACGGAGGATTCGGACACATTCTCCCGCTTTGGTCGTTATTTGTGGCAAAGTTGAAAAGTCTCTTGGCTCAATAATGCAGTGTCCTTTCCCGCCCTACAAAAGATGTTCACATCTCCGCAAGAGAAGAAAATAAAAGACCATACGACGACGACGACGACGCCGACGACGATGATGACGACGATGACGAAGACGGAAAATGAAAGAAACTTAAGGGAGAAATAAATATATCTAGATAGATAGACAGATAGAAAGATAGATAGATAGATGGAAGAAATGTTTTCTACCCGTTATTAAAAATGATGAAAGAAAAATAATTCTTAAATTAAAAGCAAATTAAATTTATTAAATAACGCGAAGAGGAAATAATACAATATTGATGAAACATTAAAATAACGAAAGACGCGAAATGAATGACACTTTTAGAGCAAAATTATGGTTTGACGAGACAAAAAAATGGTCTCATTTATTAAGTTTAAAACACCAAAAATTAAAGTTGACAAATAAATATATCAAAACCATTTATTTAAGTGAACATTTTGTGGAAATTTTTCATCACAGTTTTGTTGTTTATTATGATTACACACCCACTATGTAGTGGTAGGAGCGCCGGCCTGTTAATCTGAATGTTCCTGGCCCGAGTCTGGCCCGGACTTTAGATTTCGGTGATTAATGTACTCGTCTGGATTTTCTTTGATGGAGTTGTAGTTCGGGTCTCATGTAAAGCTGTAGGTCCCCTTTTGTCATATATGATCCTGATTGTTAGTACAGAAGTTAAATCATGCAGTTAAGAACTCCCCCCCCCCCATATATATATATATATATATATAATAAACATAGTTTTAATAGTAATAATAATAACAACTTATCAAATGATCGTTCCAAATCGTATAATTAATTTAAGATGTATTTTTTACATTCTTTATAAGACGTTCCGATTTACAGTTTTGAAAAAGTGACTGACGTCAGTTGCATTTTTAATAAGAAACTTTGTCCATTCGTACTCTCTAAATATCATGGCCAGAATTACACTCGTAAACCTGATGAAATATTCGTAGCAAAGTTTAACCTTTTATGACCTCCAAAGGTCAAACTGAATCCTCGAGGGTAGCAACAATAACGTAAATAAAATAATGGACTTTATTTTATATATATAATATAAAATGTATATATATTTTATATGTATTATATACAGTATAATATACTCGTGTGTGTGTATATATATATATATATATATATATATATATATATATATATATATATACACACACACACGATAAGGTCTCGAGTATATCTAGGATTGACGGTAGACTCATGAATGCGGTGAAGAGTTTCTTTGATGGAACTTGGAAGTAGTGCATGAGTGAGAGTAAATAAAGAACTAAGTGAATGGTTTGATATAAGTGTTGGTGTGCGTCAAGAATGTGTGATGTCACCGTGGCTGTTCAATCCGTTTATGGATGGAGTGATGAGAGAGGTGAAAGTGCGACTGCGAGAAAAAGAATTGAATCTTGTTTGTGATGGAAATCGGTTGTGTCTGTCGAATCTGTTCTATGAGGATGATTCTGCGTTATTTACCCAGAATTAGTGTGACATGCAAGAGGTTGTTAAGAGGTTTGTGGCGGTGTGCGAAAGAAGATTGTTGAAAATGAATGTGGGTAAAAGTAAGTTATTACTGATTGTGCAGAGAGAGGGAAATTTGGACTTTCATGGGATGGTGAATAGTGAAACACTAATGGTTACGAGGACAAAAGGAAACATCAATGACCTCTCGGTCCATTCGGGAAGGTTGTAGTCTTTTTAGTATCTAAGATGTATATTGAACAAAGGGGTACGAGTGCGGATGAAGTTAACAACATATTGAATCAAGGAAGGAAAAGGTGGCGGGTGCGTTAAAAGCGGTTGTGAGAAAGCGAAGACTGGATCGAAATGCTGTACGATGTTTACATGAAGGTGTGTTAGTACCGACACTTTTGTATGGGTGTGAAACACTGACATGGCATAAAAGGGAGAAGTCCAGAGTAAGAGCAGTTCGATGGATAACTTGAAAAGTATGTATGTGTGGCATGCGTCGGATTGATAGAGTAAGAAATCGTGTGGTTCTGAAAAGATGTGGTGTTCAGAAGTCAGTGGAAGTGAAAATTGAGGAAAGTGCGTTACGATGGTTTGGACATATTGAAAAAATGGAAGATGACTGTTGTAAAAAGAGCGTTTGCGAAGGTAGAAGGAGGAGAGAAATTGCCGAGAAGATAGATGGACATGGTGAATCATTGCGTGAGTAAGCGTGGAATTGATCTGGGTGATGCACGAGAAGTGGCTGCAAGTTGGTTGAAATGAAGGAGGTTTGTTAGAAGCGTGTAAGTTCGGGACTCTGACTCTTTTATCTTTGACAAGGCCTGGAAGCGCCATTACGCATGGCGTATGAAGCGTCGCAGGTGTGGAATTTTGCCATGTGTGAGTGGGTTAGAGGGCCGCTGGTCCACCAGGACGCCTGTGTGAATGACTGTGTACGCTTTACTTTTTGGCTTTTCTCCTTCTCACTAACTTTGTACTTTACATCTGGATTGCTTTCTGCCTTCTCACTCCAAATCCTTGGGAAATGAGATTATATATGTATGAGAGAGAAAGATAGGAAGTACCTCAAATGGCTTTCTGTATTTTCACCCTACGCCTTTCTGGACGAGTTTTTCGTTATGCAGCATTCACTCAGTTATCCATGGTTGAAGGGCGATTCATGATCACGTATAACAAAATTTTACGGTTAACTCAGTATGCCCCGCCGGTGGGTGGGTGGTGCAGCCGCTGCTGCCCGCTACTACTGACTGGCTTCCCACGTCGCGCGTGTCGTGAAATGTCCTTAATTTCTCTTTACTTTTCTTTACTCTGTTTTATTTTCACTCTTAACCTTCAACCACTATCTTAATTTCTTGGTCACACAAAATTTAAATCAGTGGGGTCCTTCCTGACCCCGCGATAGTGGTTGAGGATTAATACTTATTTTACAATCTTTTTCTGAACTTTATACGAAGCAGCCGGGTAGCGCAGCCGGTTCTCGAATGAGACGTGGAGTCTGTAGCCGGTTCTCGATTGAGACGTGGAGCCTGCAGCCTGAACAAAGCGAGGGAGTGGGAAATGATGATGATTATCACTATTTACTGGTTTATTTTAATTAGGAGAGTAATAATAACGGGGGAAAGGGAGCGCGAATTTATAATTTAAAACGGGATCGTGGAGAAAGCTTCTAGTTAACTTTAAATCACAATTATACCTTAACCTAACAACACACTCCTTTTCTTAACAGACTGCACCCGAGACTAACATCTGGGTATGCCTCCGGCCTCATCTCTCTCTCCATGTTGCCAAATAGGGCTTTATATTTCAAATAATTATGTTTTACATATGTCAATTTCATACAATTAAATCAGTTCACTACATTTCAAAAACATTGTTAAATTTCCTATTTAAAACCAATACACGCCACGCGCCACCACACACCGTATTATTCTATTACAGTATAGCATACAATTAAGTAGTTTGTACTCGCCACAAGACGTGAAGATATGCGAAGCCGCAAGCGCACATGCGTACTCTAATGAAGCGCTGAGACACTGACTGAGGCGCGTTCTGGTGAGTTGGCGGGAGGCGAGCTGCGGATGTAAACACCGTGCTAAATCACGGTTTACTCGATTTCGTGATCACAGACAAGTGCACAATGGTCACAATTAGTAAATTGCGGTTATCGACGTGAATACAGGATACATTTTTTATTGAAGAAAATATCGAGTTTTACGTTTTCTTCATTATGAGGAGTAACTACCTATTTTTTTGTTAGTATTGAATGTATCTTGAGGGAAAAATTTTAAAATTATATACAAAATGTAATTATACGATAGGAATTTCGATATAAATGCTACACACACACACACACACACACATTTTATATGTGCTGAATTCTAGATAATTTTTGTATTTTTCTTTTTCTTTTTTATTACCGGACGTTTCGGAGTTTTCATCCTACCATCAGCAGTTGTTTGTAAAATGTATTTTCCTCGTACAAGAGTGGTTCTACATAATTAAATTTCTATAAAGATCATAAAGAGACCGCCATTCATGCTCAGAATTAAATGAATTTTCATGTTCGCTTCACTCCAGTGAAAATGCGGTGCTCTTAAATTATTTTAACTCGTAGAAGGTAAAATAAGGTTCAAAAGCAAATAACTTTTCTTTAAGGTTATGTTAAAACGAACATACCTTTATTTTTAAGTGAATTATCTGAATTCTCGGATGCGTAGTGTATTTGCTGTGATTGAAACGAATTTAGCTGTTGATAATTTGACGAAAGCAAATTGCGTTATAATTTAAGGTAGGCTTTTGATGAATTAAGGATGTATAATGATTCTTGTAAGCGGAGGTCTGTTAAGTCGTTGCTGTTGAATGTGTTATAAGAATCGTATGACGTTGAAAACATAATTTATGATAGCAGATTTGTTATCTGAAATGCTTCTATATTTATAGACAAGAATTTTGTGTTGGTAAAGATGAAACCAACTTAAATAATTGATTATAAAGTGATCAATTGAACCGCATTTTAATAAGTAAGCATTCGAAGAGCTTCAAATTTTGGGAAAACTTTGTTATTAGTTTGCTAAAAATTAATTTAAAATTTATTGAGAATTATACGCTTTGGAACACACATTTTATCAGATTTCACATTTTATCAGATTTATGTCAAATTATATATATATATATACTGCCAGTCAAAAGTTTAAGTACACCTACTAATTTCCAATGTTTTGCTGCTTAGCTCATGACATAAACTTCAAATGTAAACTTAACAGGTACTAGAGATGAATTTGCTCACCTGGCTTTCATAGTGTATGCTTCAGTGCATCTGTCCTACGCAATGTGTTGTAACACAGAAGCTTCTTCAAAATAGCCTTCAAAATGTGTTAATGTACGTCTAGCATGCAACCTAAAATTAATGCCATTAGCTCTGCACAAAGGTCCAAAAACAGTTTAAAAGTCTTTACTGGGGTGGTGTGTTTCTTCAGGAGTATGTTAATACATGTGTTCAGTTATTAACATGCGCTGCGGGTCTTTACATATAAAATTCTTGCAGAGGAGCTAACTGTGTAGTTTAAGGCATATTTCTGTGTTTCACAAAGCAAAAATGGGTGCCAAAGCTCAGTTAACAACAGAAAAAAGACAGTCGATTGTAACTTTCAATGTGTCCCTTGAAAGGTGTCCCTTGTGTCCCTTACACAATGTAAGTGTCCCACTTACTGAGGCAAATTGCAAAACAATTAAAAGTTTCTGTGAATGCGGTTGCTTGTGCCATTAAACGGTACGAAGAAACTGTTCAAAATAAGGACAGAAAAAGGTCAGGGCGACCAAGAACCACAACAGACTCAGAGGACAAGTATATCCGAGTCACCAGTCTGCGCAACAGGCGCCTCACAGCACCTGAAATCAAAGCCCAGCTGAACAACTCCAGAAGTACAACAGTTTCAACATCAACTGTTCAGAGAAGAGAAAGAGAGGCAGGATTAAAGGGACGAACTGCAGCAAAGAAACCAATGCTGAGACTCCAGAACAAAAAGAAAAGGCTAGCCTGGGCTAAAAAACACCAAAAATGGACTGTTGAACAGTGGAAATTTGTCCTTTGGACTGACGAATCAAAGTTCGAAGTTTTTGGATCCAAACGCAGAGTATTTGTGCGGCGCAGAGCGGGTGAAAGAATGATACAGCAGTGTGTTGCGTCAACAGTGAAGCACGGTGAAGAAAGTGTGATGGTCTGGGGATGTTTTGCAGGGGAGCAAGTTGGAGATCTCCACAAAGTCACTGGAATACTGAACCAACGTGGCTATCACAACATTCTATAGCGCCATGCCATCCCATCTGGACTGCGACTAGTTGGCCAACAGTTCATAATGTAGCAAGAAACAATCCTAAAGACACTTCCAAGCTGTGTCAAAATTACCTGAAGCAGAAAGAACGGCAACGTCAGCTCACAGTTATGGAATGGCCAGCACAGTCCCCGGATCTGAACCCCATCGAGCTAGTGTGGGATGAACTGGATCGACGAGTGAAAGCCAAGCAGCCATACAGTGCTCAGAAGCTCTGGGAACTCTTACAAGAGTGCTGGCAGCGGCTTTCACCAGACTATCTTCTTTTTCTTATTGAGCGCATGCCTCGAATTTGTTCTGCTGTAATTGCTGGTAGAGAAGGCTATTTTGATGAATCTAAAATTTAGACTTTGCTTTTAGTAAATTGTCCTGATTTGTTGTTATTTAAGTTCCCATGTTTGTACTTATGAATTTGCGTCATAATAACTTAGTTCATAAATGAAAAACTTTAAACAAAATTTGAAATTCATGAATATTTCAGGGTGTACTTAAACTTTTGACTGGTAGTAAGTATATATACAGGGTGTCCCATAAGTCTGGCATCATAGGAAAAATAATAAAAAAAGGCAAAACAAAAGCTTTTATTTACAGAACGTGCTCAATATGTCCACCATTGTTTTCAATACACAAATTCAGACGTGATACCCAGTCAGCAAGCACACGGTGAATGATGTCAGGAGTAATGGTGTTACATGCCCCAATAATGCGCTGCCGCAAATGTTCAACACTCCTAATTTTCTCTGCGTATACCAGCGCTTTCAAGTGGCCCCAGAGATAAAAATCTAGTGGCGTGAGATCCGGGCTTCTAGCTGGCCATTCCACAGGCCCTCGACGTCCTATCCAATGACCAGGGAATTGTTGGTACAGGTATTCCCTTACTTGGGTGCTGTAATGTGCAGGAGCGCCGTCTTGCTGGAACCATGTTAAGAAATTTCCTTCTTCGTTCAAGACACTGGGAAATGCTTCTTCCTTAAGCATACGTAGGTAGGTGCCTCCAGTGACATGTTCATCGAAAAAGAGGGGGCCTATGATGCGATCCTTCCAAATGCCACACCATACCATCACCCGAGATGCACCTTGTTCCTTTGAAGAGGTATACCAGTGAGGGTTGTTTTGAGACCAGTAGCGGGTGTTCTGTCGATTTACCTCACCATTTCCATAAAAAACAGCCTCGTCACTGAACAGAATGGTGGACGGGAAATTGGCATCCCGAGCATATTGTTCCGTAGCCCATTCACAAAATTCCATCCGCCGGTCGGGATCATCTTCGTTTAATTTTTGTAGGATCTGAAGTTTATATGGATGCCATTTGTGAGCCTGAAGAATGCGATGGATGCTACTTTTCGATACTCCTGTCTCGGCGGACAATCGCCGAAGAGACTTATTGGGACTTCTGTCAAAATGAGCCAGGATAGCAGTCGCTGTATCATCGTCAGTGGACCTCCTTGAAGGTCCACTGCGTGGTTTATCTTCTATGGATCCTGTTTCCTTAAACTTTGCAACAAGTCTGCTAACACAACTCTGTGTTATTGGCTCGCAGTCTGAATGCAGTCTGTTAAATTCAGCAGCGGCCTCTCTTTGACTCCGATTTCCTATGAGTAGAATTATCTGGATTCGTTCTTCCTTGCTCACAGATATTATGGCCTGTAAAAAGACAAATTATGGTTTGTAGAAATAGAAAAATATGAATTTCTCCTATGATGCTGGACTTATGGGACACCCTGTATATATAATATATATATATATATATATATATATATATATATATATATATATATATATATATATATATATATATATATATATATATATATATATATATATATATATATATATATGCTGCATATATAAACCAAGCAATATCATTATCAGAATCAGAAGTATACGTAGCTCAGTACCACTCCTATTCATTATCATGCTAACAGAGAGACAATGAAATAATCAACAATAGTGTAGTACCAACCTTTGCTGAAATTTGAGATACACAGTAAGATAGCGATAAACAAAGCAAATAGAATTAGGGGACAGATACTGAGAACCTTTAAAAGAAAGAACAAGAAAGTAATGATTCCCTTCCTGAAAACACTGGTCATACCAAAACTGGTATAAAACTGTTATATAAAAAAGAAGAAATTAATAAACGAAAAATAATTCAAAGAAATTTCATAACCAGGTAAGTGGCTACAAAGATCTAAATTACTGGGAAAGGCTACGTATATTAAGTCTATATTCGCTGGAAAGAAGAAAAGAGAGGTACACCATTATACGCATACATGGAAAATAAAGAAATTACTACCTAGCCTCAAACTGAACACGATAACCATCCAAACAACATTGGAAAATAGGAAAGGTAGAATGTGTTGTGTTTCCAAACTAAAGGCCAAAGGAGGGACATCCTCAACTTGGAAGTAAAATAGATTTGTTGTCAGAGGGTCAGCACTATTTGACCAGTTACCCAAAGAAATCAGACACACCACCAATGTCAATGTAGAATTCTTCAAAAGAAGAATAGACGCTTGGCTCAGGACCAAGTGTGCCTGGCTATGTGGAATGGAGAGCTCAAGAAAGCAACTCTATTTTGCATCAAGTCAGGTCTAGAATGGAACCACCAGCCTGACCTCCGTGTGAAGGGAAACCGACGCACAGAACTTCTGCTTCTGCATATATATATATTAGCTAGTGAGTAGCTTGGTGGGTAACACCGTTTCCTTATAAGCTGATTGAAGACACTGAGTTCGTGGGTTCGGCTCCCGATAGTGTTAATACAATGGGGCGCATTACTTGGCTTGAGCGTTGTGCCAGTTTCTGGCCCTCCTCACTGATTATTTATTTATTTATTTATCGTGTGTGTGTGTGTGTGTGTGTGCCGATGGAAAGTCGTTATTATGGTAGTTAACGTTTCCTATTATAAGTGTCTTGACTATTTCTTCTACTATTCTAGTTTTTGCATTTTCTAAAACCTTATGCAATGCATAGCTATCATGAAAATTATTCTAAAAATCGACCATGACTTTTCGACCATTGAAATCTTTTTATATCGTAGGATTTTGGCGCCTATTCTCTTTGAGTGTATTTGTGACTGTTCATTTTAAATTCTCTTAGTTTTTATTCAATTTATTTTTACAGTTTATTTTTTTTTACTGTATTGTACTCATTTAGTTTAATTTTAATTTAACTTTGTATTAAGTTAGAGAAGGTTTAGGAATATTTAGCTGTTCTGTATATTTGCATGGTTAGTGGAAAGATTTAATTGTAGTATATAGTTTATATTCAAACTCGGTGAGGTGATTCTTCGGATCTTTTCCATTTCATGTATGATTTCCGATTTGGTTGAAAAAAAGATATTTAATGTAGATTTTTACGCTGATTTTAAAAATGTAAGTCTTTTCTTGGAGAAATGAGCGGTTCAAAAGTTGTTTGTTATTGTAATTTTGTATTAGGTAAAAAACTATAACAATACAACTGAAAACTAATACAAGAGTTATTGTATTCTTTAGTAATATTGGCTTATGTCACTAAGTATTTGTGTGAATATATTTCGACCGTTATTTTTCTGTCCGGTTAAGTTAATTGAATGCCCGGTTAGGTCAACTAAATACCCGGTTAGGTCAACTGAATGCCCGGTTAGGTCAACTGTACGCCCTTGATGATTGGTTAGGTTAAGCCGTGATATTTTCGTTAGTTTTAACGAAAATATCACAACTTAACCTAACCAATCGTCAAGGGCATTCAGTTGACCTAACCGGGCATTCAGTTAACATAACCTAACCTAACTTTTGAACCGCTCATTTCTTTAAAAAAAGACTTGCGTTTTTTAAATCAGCGTAAAAATCTACATTAAATAATTTATTTTCAACAAAATCGGAAACAGTACATGAAACGGAAAAGATCCGATTCTTCGTGACTGTTCTCTGGTTCTTGTTGTTTGATGAGGTTGTTTAACCTCCTCCTCCGCAACATCTGAGGTCATATGACGAAAGGGATCTAATAGCTTTATGTAAAATCTGAACCACCGGTTGTTGCATAATCCGACGCGGAAGACTGTTCCCCATCCATCTACAGCTACCTAGACCGAATGTCGTTTAACTTCGCTGATCGACTGCAAGCTATATTACGACATTGGCCACTACGTAGTAATGAATTGAATTGAATTGAATAACCTTTATTGTTAATATTAATAAAGTAAATACAGTGGTTTTACAATTAACAAGGACATAAATAATTGTGAAGCTGGACTATTTATTATATTTTATTTGGCCCTTAAGCTTTTGGCTTTACTGGGTTCTTATTAAAAATAAAACAGATAATTATTATTAATAAATCATGAATAATTATTATTAATTAAGGTATGTATTAATCTTAAATTATCATTATCACTATAATAATAAATGCAAGGTCATTATTGAAGGTATTATACCAATACCATACAAAGAAATCGGTACTATACATAAGAGGGTAAGAACTGAACAATCACGAGTAATGTCTCTTTAATCCTAGATTACACACGAGAAATGAATAAACAATAGTAATGTACATTAATCCTAGATTTTTATTAGTATGCCATTTTTAATCGAGATTTCAACTTGGTTTTAAATGAATTTACATTCGCAATATTTTTTATATCAGCATTTAAATCAATCCATAGTTTCAATCCAATGAAAACGGGTAGTTTTTGAGATGAAGACAATCTAAATTGAGGTATAACATGTTTTGATCTATTTCTGGTCTGATACGAGTGGATTTCTTGATGAGTTACAAAATATCTATTTACCCATTGTAAATTAATGATTTTGTTCTTACCCTCGTAAATTAAAATGTGCCAGTTTGATTACATCATCGAGCTTTAGTAGTTTTAGCTCTTTAAATAATGCATTAGAATGATCAAGAAAATCAACATCAGATAATAACCTTATTGCTCTTTTTTGGATGACAAAGATAGTGTTTAAAGCGTTGATTGTTCGCGGAGTTTCCCCAAACAAGGGTGCAGTACGTTATATAAAGAAGAACAAGAGTATGATACAGAGTTAATAAAACCTGTTTAGGGATTACATTTCTAAGTTTAAACATTAGAGCAACACTCCTTCAAATCTTTATCGCGATATACAGGGTGTCCATAAAGTCACGCATCATAGAAAAATACATTTATTTTGTTTATTTATTTATTTTGTTTTATTTATTTGTTCGAAATAATTTCCACCAATCTCAAAACATGTTTGTAAACGAAAAAGCAGGTTTCTTTGAATGTTCCTCAACATATATGGCCTGATGGAGACGTAAATAAATAGACATTACTTATGTTCCTATGATGCGTGACTTTATGGACATCCTGTGGTTTACATGATCTAGCATTACACCAAGAAATTTTGTTACAGTACACTCCTTTACAGCGATTTCATCAACATTAAGTTCATCAAGATACACATTTCGTTAACATTTAGTTTATTAAAATACACATTTCGTTTATTAGTAAAAATCATGCAATTTTTTTACTGGTATTTAGGAAGAGTTTATTGGTGGTCAACCATTTCATTATATTGCTAAATTCTGATTTAAATATATTCTTAGCTGAATTAACATCTTTGCAAGAAAAAGACGCAGTTATATCATTCGCAAACATTATGAAGTTAAGTATATCAGATGAACGTGGAAAGTCATTTATATATAATAAAAATAACAGTGGACCCAGAACTGAGCCCTGTGGCACACTATGTTTGACAAGCGCTGTAGTTGAGCAAACCTTATTTACTGATACAAAATGATATCTATCGGACAAATAACTTTTAAACCATTCCTTAGTTGGTATTCTCACATTGCTATTATAGTTGTTTTTGTATTTTGTTAAATTACAACGATCCTTCGTGTATTGGTTATATTACGCTAAAAGTAGGCAGTTTTGTTTCCATCAGATACGATGCGAAGCGTTTCTTAACCCTTTAATGCCCAGTGTGTGAAATTTTCATCGTTAACTTTGGAAGCAATTTTAGACCTTCCAGTTCCCAATGTGTGAAATTTAACACATTTCGTATTTTATTAATTATGAACAATAAAACTTTGTAAAATATATTTTTCAGTTATTTTGGGTCCAATTAAACGATTTTTATATCCCAATTTTTTTTTTTTTTACTTTTCGACTTTAATTTGGGTATGAAAGGGATAATATTAGTACCATTGATAAACCACCTTCAATTTTGGGGTACTATACATTTTTATATTACTGTAGTACCATAAATAAATAAAAAATTACTACAAAAAAACATGAAACAAAAACTTATTTGAAATATAAATTATTTGTAGATCTTATAGGAAATTATGAAAGTCGATTTCGGTCAATTTAATTCATTGTTTTTCAATATTTATACGCAATACTTCAATAATTTTTAATAATTTTTCTACAAATACATGAAAGCTGTACGTACATGAAAGCTGTACGTATTTATACGTAAAAATGAACTCCAATATATATATATATAAAATAAGTGAATATACACAAAGGTTTGACAAAAATAAATAGACACACCACAATTATTGTCCTCAAGAACAAATGGCAAAGTGTTTCAGCGTTACATAATACAAAGGAAAAACCAACACGATTCTAATTGGTTCAATAAATCTGTTATTATTTATTGGCTTTTATTTGATATCAAATAAAAAAAACTATAGAAAAATCGGAGATATCTATTTAATTTTGTCAACTGATATATATATATATATATATATATATATATATATATATATATTAGTTAAATTATAAACTTTTGCCAATTTATATTCAGTACATATAAAACTTGTATAGTTTTAGTATAATTAAAAACGTATTCCATTATATACAATTTTTACATTTATCAAACACGCAAAACATGTTTCAAAACCTGTTTTAATGGTTCTCTTTCAATTTAATACATATTTTAATATATAATATACGTATGAAACCCCGCTTATGTATAATTATTTAGGGTTTTTTTGGGGGGGTTTTACCAGTATAAATTACTTCGAAAAAGTTTGGCGAATTGAAGTTACTCTATCTTTGATAGAACAAATTAGTTGAAGTTTCCAAACTGGCTTTTATATAGAGAAACCTGAAATTTGTTTTCAAATCAAAGGAAATAATTTTAAAAACTTCGCTCTATTATATATATATATATATATATATATATATATATATATATATATATATATATATATGAAATTTTGATATTGTTTTAAATTATTTTAATATATACAAGGTATTCAAAAGTTAGGTACCCCGTAGCACGTTTAATAAGTAAAATATATCCATATTCTAATGATGCTTGACTTTTGAACAAATATATACAGTGATATATATATATATATATATATATATATATATATATATATATATATAATATGAAGGTTGAAAAAGCATCTGGATTTGTTTTCTTTAAATTTGCTTGTCATTATCGGCTTATAAAAAAGTAAATAAGATTGTACAACAACTTAACTAACACGTTTTTAATCGAACTTTAATCCTAAAAATTAAAGTAAAGAACTTAAGTTTTGAATTTTTTTTATTTTTTTTTTATTTTCCCTCCCCTTATCGAAAGTTTTGAGAAAAAAATTGTCCAACTTGATAAACTTTTTCTCAAACTACTTTTCTTTAAAAAGTGTCCTAGAAAACAACTTTTTCATAACCTACAATGTTAAAAGTTAGTTAAAGTTTTGTTTAAATATTGTTTTTTGTTTTTTTTGTCTACTCGAATATCATTGATGAAGTTCTAATTTAACCATTTTTTTTCAGGGTTTATTTTGACGTAATATCCGTGATACTGAAGAGTTGCGTGGTTTTTAAAGCTTTATTATACGTTATTCGTGTCTTCCCATTATTGTAGTAAAAATCTTCGCGTGTTATAATGATTATCTAAAAGTGAAATAGTAAATAAATTCATGTTTTCAATTTGCAATGCATCGGTGTGCAATAATCAAGATGGCGGCCATTGGTCGTCTGCAACGCGAGCCGTCGCGAGGTGGCGAACGCTTTGCAGCCACGTGGAAAAAAGAGAAATGGCGAATTTGGCGTTGAAGTTCCTTCGCTCTCACTGCCATTATAATCATTTACGATCATCATACGAATTAATTTAGTTTAATATTACTCGTAATAAACTTTAATTACCGAATATTCAACAGGGGGAAAACGATGAATTTGAGAAAATCAATACGTTAACACTGAAGTAAAGATTATACTTTAATACGGCAACCCAAAACTTTTGTTAAACGAGTGTTTGAAATAGTTTTATAACTTTCTCGAGTTCGATTTTGTGCATTAAGGCTGTTATACGTTGCTGTTGGGCCTCAGGTATCTACATTAATGTTTCAGAACTGAAGAAATGTTATATATTTTATATTGTCCTTCATTTTAATAGTTATTTGTATGTATTCTGTTCATCTTTGTATTTATGTATGGAAGCCTTCATACACATGTATGTAGGAGGAGGTCCCATTATAAAGGGGATGAATTTGTTCGTTCGTTTGTCACTTCTGCAGCGTCTCCGTCGATTGATCCGAGCGTTGCCTCCTCATCTCCAAAAGTTCTTTCCACCCTTTCGTTCTCTCTCTCTCTCTCTCTCTCTCTCTCTCTCCTTTCACTCCCTTCTCGTATTCATCTTCCAAACTTTCTAACAGCTTTTCCCTCCCCCAAAAAGAACCCCCAAACTTCTTTCTCTCCCTTACCCCCTAACTCCGCTCAAACTCTCAAACTCGACCAACTTTAGAAACTTTGACGAAGACCCCCTCCCCCAGGCACCCCGAGTCTTAGAGTTCTTCTGCTGGTAATCAATAAAACCGAACGAGGCTGTGCCTCCTGCAGGAGATCTAATGGATGCGCCCCTCGCAGCCCGAAAGAAACAACCTCGATCCTTTCTGTACAACGCTACTGTAGAAGCCCTTCGTGATATGAGGGAGACAAAGAATCGAACTCGTTCCCATCGAACGAATTAGAGATTGAAGATGATTACTTTTCACTAATAAAAGAGTAACAGTTAAACTATGAAAAGGATTCCTGCGATAGTACGAGGGTATATCTTAAATTTATTGTATGGAATAGATTAAAATTGGATCTCGTCAGTAGAGGATTTGGAAAGAAAGTCTGACTATAATTTTACTGTTGTAACACAAATCTGAAATTTCTCTTAACCATATACACACACACCTTAGTTAATCTTAGTTTTACTTCCGTCCGAATTGTTCATTCTGACGAAGGTAAAGTTTTTGGCGCTACCTTGGACCTACAGTTTAACGTGGAATCCGAACCACGACCCACCACGGGTGGCCATAAATTACGAAGTCCTTGCCCGAATTCGATTTGACGACCTCCTGATTCAGCAGCCCAGCATCTTAACCACTAGGCCACCCAGGGTACCCATTTATCTACCAACTTATTTTTTTTCCGAGAATCGAACTCGGGGCCGGTGGATTCGTAATCAGCAATTAATTGTAAATGAGTTAATAGAGGAAATTTAACTGATCTTGGCTTTCATAGTTAAAGGTCGTTGAGAGAATAAAATTTGAAAGTAATATTAATTGCCGTCTCTTCGCTGGGATCATGTATGCATTCAGAGTGAAGGAAGATACAATACTGCGATAGCAGACAAACCTTCTTTCAATCATTTTGGTATGGAATATCATTGGTTACAAAAACCATGATACACTAAACCATCTGGTTATAGGTGTGGCCGAGTGTATCCCGACTTTTGTAACTGACTATATACACGTTTCCTGTTGCCTCATACTCTTCTCCACCTATTTTCATTTTCGTATGCGTTTGTATGCCTCGATTTCGGGACAGAGCTTCTCCCGTAATTAATTACGCCAACAATACAAAATATGCGGACCATTTTGCTCCATGGTGAATCACTTCAATTAAATATCTTTTTCCATACAATATTTAATTGGCAAAATTAGTTTTGGGACAAATCAGAATCACACACACACACACATATATATATATATATATATATATATATATATATATATATATATATATATATGTGTGTGTGTGTGTGTGTGTGTGTGTCAAAAGCCAAAATCAGTCAACACGCCTATCGACCAGTCATTACGTGTAATGACTGATTTCGGCTTTTGTCTGCAACATATATGTATACAGTATATTCTTGGATAAACTGTTTAGCCACTTTCTTAACATCTAAGGTCATACGACCGAGAAGACTTATAGCTTTATGCGGAATCCGAACCACTACCCCCACCAAGAATGACCCAGAGAAATACCGTAGCTGCTGAAATCTGTAGTCCAGGCCGAGACTCAAATTTAGGACCTAAAGATTAACAACTTGGCGCTCTGTCAGTATGGGCTATACTCGCGTGTCGGATTCTGAATTGGGTAACAACGAGTAACGAAAGAACAATACGGTTTCTTCATTTTGAATCAAAAGTAGTTGAATATCATTTCATAAGCGGGGTAGTGGTTAGCATCGCTGACTACGAATCCACCGGGCCAGGCCTGGATTAACCATTAAGCAAAATAAGCACGTGCTTAGGGCACCAAGGGAAGGGGGCACCACGGAGAAAACTTTTTAAAGTATAAATAAAGTTATAAGTAGGCAACAATAAGCATTATTTTGCATCTTTTGATCCATGTATGTTGAAATGCTATGTATCTTCAAGGTTAGAAAGCAATGGAATAAAAGATGTTTTGTTTCGTACAAATAATGATATTTCTTCATTAGAATTTCTTTTTTCAAAAATTGACCACCAACATCGATTTCTGTAGAAAGAATCGTTTTCAATAAATTTTTGTATTTGCATTTTTCCCTTGTAACAGTTTTTTAAAAAATGAATAAAAAAGTGTTGAAAATTTGCATTTTTCCTGTTGCCATAGTTATAAGTAAATAATTTGCTTATATTGCTTACTGCTATTTAGTGTTAAATAAATAAAATTAAAAAACAGGTTATATTTAATATAGTTGTGGGGTCTGGCCTGGAAGAAAACTGAATTTTTAATCTATTATTTCACATTCAGCACTTATTGAGTCTTAATGTCTTGTCAGTTAGACAATGGAAGGGTCGAGGGGGAACCATTGTTGGGCTGTGCTTAGGGCATCATTTGGCCTTAATCCGGCCCTGCACCGGGCCCGAGTCCGATCCCGGCGAAAGCGGACGGGGCGCAGTTTACCAAGCTGTTCATCCTTCCCGAAAAAATAGGTTGGTAGATAAATGGCTACCTTGGGTGGCCTAGTGGTTAAGACGCTGGGCTGCTGATCGGGGTGCCGTGAGATCGAGTTTGGGTAAGGACTTTGTAATTTCTGACCATCCGTGGTGGGTCGTGGTTCGGATTCCACGTTAAACCGTAGACCAAGGTGAAACAAAAAGCGTGACTTTAGTCAGAATGAACAATTCTCGGATTGAATGAAGTTAAGTTACGAATAGGAAGACTCCTTATTGGATTATTGTCGCTGTTTCCTATATTAAGTTTACATTTAAGTGTGAATCATATTAGAAAAGGAATTGTGAAAAAAGAATTAATAAGATTGTCCATGATTTTAATCCATTCCTTATTACCTGGCGATGATCGCCTTAACATCTCGTTTCGTCTGATTTTGATGAAAACTTTTTTCTTTTTTCTGTAAAAATCCGTTGCAGAGTCATCGGAGAACGATACATGTCGTGACTAGTTTCCCTTATCGATTCAGAATTTTATATTTTGCCGACCGAGTTAGTTCATTGAATCAAATTTCGTCACTCATTTACGTTGTCATTTTCACTGCACTGCCGTCAACATGAATTGGCATGAACGTAGTTATGAACTTATACACCTATTTCGTCAACGAGACCAAACAATCGACACTCTGGAAAACTAAATTAACCTAGCCTAACCTAACTTAATGTAACCTACAATATACTTGTCGTTAGAATGTCAAATCAATGAGATGTCATTAGGCCGGTAGTCTCCGCTATTATCAGGGGCGCTGAATATAGCATTAACCATATTATTTAATCAGTTATTCATTTAACTATAGTGACATTGTTAAATTCATCTCTGACATGGTAACATCATTACAATTTTTATACTGGTATGTATGGCATCTCTGATGACATCACTGTTTTAGCATCATTAGTGATGTCAAGAACATCAGCAGTGACATTAATTACTATAGCATTAGTACTGTAATAACATTACAATATCATTATCGTCATCATCACCATAATCATGACTTAATAATGAGATTATCAACGTAACTGACATGATCTATGTTGGAACCATGGCGTTATACCGTTTCCCTTAAAATAATTGAAGTTAAGCGACGTTTTGTCAAGTTTCGCAATTGGATGGGTGACCGTCCTCTCTGTACCCAGAGGACGTAGCGACCAATGATGTGAATACCACGTTAAACTGTAGGTCCCCATCTGTCATATAACCCTCGAGGTTATTAATACGGAGGCCAGATCTAAAACTTAAAAACAGCATAATCAGTTAATACTACCACTATTATTAATATATATATATGTGTGTGTGTGTGTGTGTGTGTGTGTGTGTGTGTGTGTGTGGAGCATAGAGACGAATTGGATAAAATTTAGTTTGTCTCTTTGTCTCTAATGAAGAGAGACTTTGAAAAGGAAGAAAGTAAAACGGAATCTCTTCATTACGTGACTTACGAAGTTCCGCTTTTCTCTTCCTCTTCTCTTCCCAAATTAAATATCAGGGCGAGTCAAGTGTTTAAAAGGTATTTTCTTCGTCTGTAATTTATTTACAGTCACTTTTTTTTTTACAGTCCTCCATATTGTATTTTAATGCTGTAATGTTAAAAGTTGTAGTACTTTGATTTATTTCGTTAGTTCTCTCTCTCTCTCTCTCTCTCTCTCTCTCTCTCTCTCTCTCTCTCTCTCTCTCTCTCTCTCTCTATTTTGTGTGTGTGTGTGTTTGAGAACAGTGGTCACCTCTTTCACCGAGTCATCAAAACCACAATTTCAAGGCTAACTGAATGAAACAGAAATCGTATTAAATCCTTTATATTGTTTTTAAAATGAGAGTTACTTTATTTGAGTCGGATGAATAGTCTCGTTAATAAATTCAATTTGAACAATAGTTGTCAAAAAATTAATTTGAAAAGGAGGATAATTAGAGACTTAGTTGAGTATTAAAGAAGTTTACAGTGAACAAAAATAAATTAAATAAAACATTAACGTAGCGAGTGTTCAAAGTGTCTTCCATTACGATCAATGGCCAATCCTCGCTCGCCGCTGGTGAAGTTTATTTGACAAAGTATACGGACAAACTATTCAAGATGTCAATCAACTTCGAGAATGTATTTTAACAACACGGAATGAGCTCGATCAAGACACCATTTCTACGGCAGTTCGCCAGTGGTGCACGAGGCTACAGTTGGTTATAGTTTTTTTTTTCTGTTTCGTCATTATTTGAGCGTTTGTTCCGTTCGCTGTTCATGTCTTAGGCGCCTCTCCTCTAATCTCGTCCTTCCCTCTTCTCATCCCTTATATATACGCGTCTTAAATTGGCATTAATTATTAATTGGTTCACCCAATTAATGTTTCAGATTGTTACAACGTAAATAAGATTATTTCAGAGTGTATTCCATGTATACAGTCTATGTAAAGTTTGATTTTTGTTATAGAATAGAATAGAATAGAATAACCTTTATTAATAATAAAATAAATACAGTAGTCTTTTTACAACTTACAATTTTTACAATGACATAAATAATTGTGAAGCTCGACTATTTATTTTTTTATTTTTAATTTGGCCCTTAAGCTTTAGGTTTTACTGGGCTCTCATTAAAAATAAGCAGCTAGCCGTTATAAATTAATAATAATAAAATAAATAAATAAGTAAATAAGTATTATTAATAGTTAAAGCCTGTATTTCAATATTAAACAATATTAATGGACAATATAAAACATTATTAGTGGACATTAATCCAAGATTTTTGTTAGTATCCCATTATTAATCGGGATTTTAACTTGGTTTTAAAAAATTTACATTCGCAATATTTTTTATATCGGCATGCAAGTCATTCCATAGTTTCAATCCAATGAAAATGGGTAGTTTTTGAGATGAAGACAATCTAAATTGAGGTATAACAATCTTTGATCTATTTCTGGTCTGATACGGGTGGATTTCTTGATGAGTTACAAAATATCTATTTACCCATTGCAAATTAATGATTTTGCTCTTACACTTGTAAATAAAAATAAAATGTGCCAGTTTGGTTATATCATTGAGCTTTAGTAGGTTTAGCTCTTTAAATAATGCACTAGAGTGATCAAGGAAATCAGCATCAGATGATAATAACCTTATTGCTCGTTTTTGGATGACAAAGATACCATTTAATGCGTTGTTAGCGGAGTTTCCCCAAACAAGGGTGCAGTATGTTATATAAGGAAGAACAAGAGTATGATAAAGAGTCAATAAAACTTGTTTAGGGACTACATTTCTAAGTTTAAACATTATAGCAACGCTCCTTGAAATCTTTTTCGCGATATAATTTACATGATCACTCCATTGCAAATTCTTATCTAGCATTACACCAAGAAATTTTGTTACAGTACACTCCTTTATGGTGATTTCATTAACATTGAGTTCATCAAGATATACATTTCTTTTATTAGTAAAAATCATGAAATTTGTTTTACTGGTATTTAGGAAGAGTTTATTCGTGGTCAACCATTTCATTACACTGATGAATTCTGAATGAAATATATTCTTAGCTGTATTAACATCTTTGCAAGAAAAGGAGAGAGTTGTATCATCTGCAAACATTATGAAGTTCAGTATATCAGATGAACGTGGAAGGTCATTTATATATAATAAAAATAACAGTGGACCCAGCACTGAGCCCTGTGGCACACCATGTTTGACAAGCGCTTTAGTGGAGCAAACCTTATTTACTGATACAAAATTATATCTATCGGACAAATAACTTTTAAACCAATCACTGATTGCCCCTCTAAAGCCGTAACAATACAATTTATTAAGTAGAATATTATGGTCTATTACATCAAACGCCTTACTCAAATCCATAAATATTGACATCATTATTTCTTTGTTCTCCTTAGCTATATTTACATTTTCCATAAGATTTAAAATAGCCATTTCCGTTGTTCTATTATTACGGAAGCCATATTGATTTGGAGATAATAAATTGTAAGATTCTAAATATCGCTGCATTCTACTTTTTACAATTTTTTCGAAAACTTTATAATTAAGTTATTCGCGTAATCATATGCGTATACTATACCATATCTGTAAACACACACACACAGCTGTGACCACCATATAAAAAAAACACATTTTCTCATTTTTAGTTGTGGATGGCGACGCTTAACCTAATTATATTAACCTAACCTAACCTTCATTATACCCCTTTATTTTCGGATTTAAAGATTTTTACAAAATGTCTCAAACTATAGTGATACTGCCGATATCGCTACACGCACGTTCTTGTCGCTGTGAGCTGTGTGTGTATCCTAAAAACTGTCGCGAAGACTTAAGGTAACCAAGAACACACACACATACATACAACACATACATACATACATACACACACACACACACATACACACACACACACCAGCACAGAAGACATACTCTTTCCTAATATTATATATAAAATATAAATATTATTATTCCTATACAATTGTATGACACACACACAGACACGCACACACTCATATAAATTCCATGTATGTATATACGACTGAAAGAAAAATATAAATGTTGGCAAAACCTTTGTAATAAAGTTGGGACTGAATTTCAAATTTATATATACGAGTGTGTGTGTGTGTGTGTGTGTGTGTGTGTGTGTGTACGAGACATCGGAAAGGAAAGTTGTAGAGAAAAACTTTTCTTGAACAAATAACTCGTCTACTTCGCTACAGAAGAAAACATTATTTGTTCATGTAGAGAATGTGTAGTAGAGTAGAGACTGTGTAGAGAGAGCGGCAAATAATTTTGCTTTTACGCACACACGGAAGCGCTATATGCGACTTGCGCAAAGGCCCAATCCTCGTATAACAAGACGGGGTGAAGGAGTGCCAAACCTGGGTGAAAAACACTCATGATGTGGTCGTACACACACACACACACAATTTTATTTATATATATATATAGTGTGTGTGTGTGTGTGTGTGTGTGTATATATACTCCTTAGCCTCTCCTCGTAGTAGTTCCGTGCGTTGGTTTCTCTTCACACGAAGGTCAAACTGGTGGCCCCACCTCTAGACCTTGGAGGAATACTGAAGTTAAATTAAGCGTAAAGTTTTCCGAATTGATGAGAGTTAAGTTAATGGAAGCTATTACACCAATTCTTGTTTTCGTTCCTTCAGAGTTTAGTTTATATTAGTTATCCGATCCCTTTATTCGTTTGTAACTTAAAAAAGCAGTTCAACATCTGTTACGTGAACGCGAACGTCCCTTAAACACTAACTGCATAAACGAATATTGGATACTGATTACTGAATTTGGTTTCACTATATGACAATAAAACCAGGGCCGGATTAACCATTAAGCAAAATAAGCCCGTGCTTAGGGCATCAAGGGAAGGGGGGCACCACAGAAATTTTCCATTGTCGGATTTACCATGGATTTATTATACTATGTGTTACGTAAGATTAGTTTTGAGGATCTGGATCAAAGACTTTGCAATTAAAAAAAGTAGGAGAAAACTTTTCAAATATAAATGAAGTGGAAGTATACAAAAATAAACATTATTTTCCATCTTACTGTAAGTTTTGTTTCATTTCAAAAAATAAAATTTTATTTTATGATTTATTTTTGTTTATATTTTGAATTACATATATATGGGGCACCAAAATCTTTTAAGTGCTTAGGGCCTCTAAAGGTCTTAATCCGGCCCTGAATAAAACCCACACTAATAGACGGAGTTTGGTTTCACTATAATTATTTCAAAATCACTCAACTTCCGTTACTTGATCTTCGCACTTTATAAAATATATATATAGTCGTATCGATGGTCCCAATACCACTGAGGAAGATGTTGCCGCTTTCTACTGTATGAAAATAACTAAAAGAGCGAGTACTCCTTACGATGAATACGTTTCATACGTTCTAAAGAACAGTCTAGAAGGAATCCGCGAAACGCAGAAGTTTTCCAAAAGGAAAGATGATGACCTCAGTGCGGTCTGCGGGGGAAACGGAGCAAAATATAAAAGATAAAAGGAAAACGAAGAAAACTTATCGAAGGAAAACTGAGTACTGACGAGAAAAAGATGAAGTTCGTCCGTTGCTACGGACAACATATTTAGCGTTTAAGTATATAAGATGCTTTACGTGAAAAAATGTTCAACTTTCATCATTCCACTTAAGCTATAAGTGCATTGATTGATTAATACATACATACATACAAACATATATATATATATATATATATATATATATATAATATATTATATATATTATCAGTGGCGTGCGGTGGGTGTGTCCACAGGGTAAGCGGTAGCTGCAAATATATATATATACACACAGCATATATATATATATATATATATGGTAGGCGGCGCATGCCCAGCTTACCCTGAGTGCACACCACTGATATATATATATATATATATATATATATATATATATACGAGGGCGGTACGAAAGTAATGTCTCTTATTGCATTTACGAACTGAAAAATAAGAGGCATTCCTTTCGTACTGACCCTCGTGTATATATATATATATATATATTAGTGATGTAGGTCACATCCGCATCCGCATCCGCGGAACATCCGCATATTTTCTTGCATCCGCATCCGCGTCCGCATCCGCACTTTGGACTGCGGATGTCGTGCGGATGTGGACCGTTGAGATAAAACGTCATTAATAAGCGGAAATTATGAAATTCTACTATATTAATAGAACTAGTTCATTGTGCGCAAAAGTGATGCAAGCGACAAGACGAGAGGCTGTTCTTGTATGAAGTTACTCTCTTGCAACCTACTTAGATCCACGTTACAAAGCTAAGTTATTTTCACCTAGTACATTAGAACGAGTTAAATCATCACTTGGCAAAGCAGTTGAAGAGCTTCAATCTCTTGAATCTGTATTTTCACCTAGTACATTAGAACGAGTTAAATCATCACTTGGCAAAGCAGTTGAAGAGCTTCAATCTCTTCAATCTGTCGCTTCGCCACCCACCAAAAGAATAAAAGTTTCAGTGACAGAACCAACACCTTCAACAAGCAAATCTATCACAGAATCTGTCTCTCAGTTTCTTGAGTCAAGCAGCAATGACGAGACCTACGCGATGTCAAAAGATGTAGTAAAAATGATCGAGAGCTATCACCAAGAAAAACGCCTGGCTGCGTGACAATCCTATTAGTTGGTGGAAAAATACGCAGAATATCTATCTATACTTGAGTAAACTTGCGAGGAAACATTTAGCCTGTCCTCCAACAAACGTACCAAGCGAGAGATTATTTAGCAGTGCTGGATTAATATATGATGAAAAGAGAAACAGACTGGCAGCAGAAAAGGCAGAAAAATTAATGTTCCTTAAGCATAACCTTCCTATAATTAAGTTTGAACATTAAACGATGAACATCTTAGTTTACTTTATTTTAATTACTCATTTATAAATATGCCTAATAAAATTTTAAACTTAATATAAATAGTTATCAAGCTAATTAAAGATCTCTTTCTATAAGGGTGGAGGAGGAGGTTGGGGAAAGAGGTCGGTGGGGTGCATTTGAGTTGGGTTCACGTCCCGCATCCTGGTAACACAATTATGGTTTCTAATTGTGGCTGAAACTCAACAAAATATAACGAATTTATTTGCAGACGAATTCACTAATTGATTTCTATATTAGTTAGATGCTTGCTATTATTTTATATGTTCAGGGAAAAGTAGAGCAATTATTGTACAATTAATCAATTATACTACATTATAGCTACAGCTCTCTCTATATAATAACTTATTATATACGTTAAACACAACAAATCTCGAATATATCATAAAAAATAACGAAAATGTAGACATCCGCATCCGCATCCGCGGATGTTGACATCAAACATCCTCATCCGCATCCGCATCCGCGGATGTGAAAAAAATGACATCCGCTACATCACTAATATATATATATATATACGAGAGCGGTACGAAAGTAATGTCTCTTATTGCATTTACGAACTGAAAAATAAGAGGCATTCCTTTCGTCTGACCCTCGTGTGTGTATGTATATATATATATATATATATATATATATATATATATATATATATATATATATACACAGGGCGTCCCAAAAAAATGTATACACACTTTAAATAATTATAAAGGCAGTGTTTATTAAAATACATTTCATTTTCAAAATGTAATAGAATCTACAGACATTATTTAATTGTTTTGTCAACGCCTGTTTTCAAACTGACGTCCGTTCTGGTCCAGGCACTGCTGATAACGCGAAGCAATGGAATCGCAAACATCACGAAACATTTCGTTTGGTATTTGTGTGCATTCTCGTTCAATGGCTGCTCTCAATTCAGCGACTGTTGCAGGTTTTATAGCGTAGACTTTGTCTTTTAAGTATCCCATAAAAAAAAGTCTAGTGGTGTGAGGTCTGGTGAACGCGGAGGGTATTCTACGAAACCCCTTCGTCCAATCCACATCCACATCGTGCCAAGTACCACTCGCAATACTCCACTCTTCGGTCCGGATCATCATCTTCATTAATAGCATGGACTAATCTTGGAATGTAACTTTTCCATTGACAGCGCTTCAAAATGCGTTGGACAGACGATTCTGAAATTCCTACCTCACGACTCGCTTGCCGCACAGATTTTCTTGGACTTTGGTGATACGTTTCCAGTACTCTTTCTTGCTTTGTGGGGCTTGTCGATGTCCGGGGTCTTCCGGAACGCTTCTTGTGGACATTCTGAACAGTTCCATCGGCTTCAAACTTATCTCTAATTCGAGTGATGGTAAGTCGCGTTGGTGGATCTGTTTGAAACTCCCTCCTAAACTGTCTTTGCACTTCAACTGCGTTTTCACACTTCCAGTAGCATTTTAGAATGAATTTCCTTTGTTCAAAGCTTAGTCTGACTGCCATTATTAATTCTAATGGGTTTAACTTGGAAAGAAAGAAACATCAATTGAGCTATCAGCTGTTAAAGTGTGTATACATTTTTTTGGGACGCCCTGTATATACACACACAGGGTGTCCCATAAGTCCGGCATCATAGGAGAAATTCATATTTTTCTATTTCTACAAACCATAATTCATATTTTTCTCTTTCTACAGGCCATAATGTCTGTGAGCAAGGAAGAACGAATCCAGATAATTCTACTCATAGGAAATCGGAATTTAACAGACTGCATCCAGACCGCGAGCCAATAACAAAGAGTTGTGTTAGCAGACTTGTTGGAAAGTTTAAGGGAACAGGATCCATAGAAGATAAACCACGCAGTGGACCTTCAAGGAGGTCCACTGACGATGATACAGCAACTGCTATCCTGGCTCATTTTAACAGAAGTCCCAATAAGTCTCTTCGGCGATTGTCCGCCGAGACAGGAGTGTCGAAAAGTAGCATCCATCGCATTCTTCAGGCTCACAAATGGCATCCATATAAACTTCAGATCCCACAGAAATTAAGCGAAGATGATCCCGACCGGCGGATGGAATTTTGTGAATGAGCTACGGCACAATATGCTCGGGATGCCAATTTCCCGTCCACCATTCTGTTCAGTGACGAGGCTGTTTTTTATGGAAATGGTGAGGTAAATCGACAGAACACCCGCTACTGGTCTCAAAACAACCCTCACTGGTATACCTCTTCAAAGGAACAAGGTGCATCTCGGGTGATGGTATGGTGTGGCATTTGGAAGGATCGCATCATAGGCCCCCTCTTTTTCGATGAACATGTCACTGGAGGCACCTACCTACGTATGCTCAAGGAAGAAGCATTTCCCAGTGTCTCGAACGAAGAAGGAAATTTCCCAACATAGTTCCAGCAAGACGGCGCTCCCGCACATTACAGCACCCAAGTAAGGGAATACCTGTACCAACAATTCCCTGGTCATTGGATAGGACGTCGAGGGCCTGTGGAATAGCCAGCTAGAAGCCCGGATCTCACGCCACTAAATTTTTATCTGTGGGGCCACTTGAAAGCGCTGATATACGCAGATAAAATTAGGAATGTTGAACATTTGCGGCAGCGCATTATTGGGGCATGTAACTGTAACACCATTACTCCTGACATCATTCACCGTGTGCTTGCTGACTGGGTACCACGTCTGAATTTGTGTATTGAAAACAATGGTGGACATATTGAGCACGTTCTATAAATAAAAGCTTTTGTTTTGCCTTTTTTTATTATTTTTCCTATGATGCCGGACTTATGGGACACCCTGTATATATATATATATATATATATATATATATATATATATAGTTTGTGAAATATGTTTGTTCCTCGGGAACCTTGTCATCAGGATGGAAAGAAACATGAAGACCTTAACATACATAATAATATTTCCTGAAGTTTCGGAAGTGCATCTTCCTTCATCGCGCAGATTCTATTAAAAATATTAAAAGCACAATTAAGAGACTCTTAAAATTCTGTTATATATAAATGCAATTTTAGGAAGTTCTTATTTGGTACTTTTAATATTAATAAGAACCGCTGATGACAGAAAATGGGTTTTCGAAACGTTAGGAAGTAAAATTATGAATGCCTTAGAGAGAGAGAGAGAGAGAGAGAGAGAGAGAGAGAGAGAGAGAGAGAGAGAGAGAGAGAGAGAGAGAGAGAGAGAGAGAGAATTTTTTAAAATTTGAGTAAATTGAAGAGAGATAAGGACCATTTTACTTAGTTATTCACAGTAAAATTGAAATAGAAATTATTAATGGAAATTATTTTCATTCAGTTTTGTTGTTGTACAGAAACGAATGGAAACGTTCCTCATTTCTTTTTTTCTTTTTCCATGTTTTTTCCTCTCCTCTTCACTTTTACCTTCATCCGAAGGTCCCGAGTTCGAGTCTCGGCTCCTACTTAAAATTTCAGCGATGAAGGAGGTGTTTCTCCGGGTCTCTTTGAGCAGGATACTAGTTCGGATCCCACGAAAGGCTGCGGGTTCCCTCTGTCACGTGACCTTAGATTTTAGGAAGGAGGTTAAACATAGCTTAAAATAATTATTATATTATTGGATCCTCTCCATGTCCTCTCTATCCCTTAATCAACTAGTACCCTTATATATATATATATATATATATATATATATATATATATAATATATATATATATATAAAACCTTGGGTTCACTACTGCCCGAATTGCTTGTTCTGACGAAAGTCAAGCTTGTTGCTCCACTTTGGACCTACAGCTTAACGTGGAATCCGAACCACGACCTACCACGAGTGGCCAAAAATTACGAAGTTCTCGCCCGGACTCGTTCTCACGATCTTACGACCTCCCGATCAGCAGCCCAGCGTATTTACCACTAAACTACCCAGGGTACCCATTTATCTACCAACCAATTTTTTTGTATGGAAGGATGAGCAGCTGGGTTTCCTGCGTGCCGACTGCCGCCACCGGGAATCAAACCCGGGGGCGGTTGATTCGTGGTCAGCGATGCAACCACTACACCATCATACATATATATATATATATATATATATATATACACGTTTAATTACACATGGTTATTCTTTTATGATAGTATTTAATATAATTTTGTTGTTAGGCGCTTTATCGCCAAATTGCGCAGAACAACAATTCTATTGAAGACCAACTTTTGGGAAAGAGTGTCTCATAAAGACCTCACAAACGGATATTACAAAGTCCTCAAAAGTCCGCGATGTTAACATCCGGTTGGAATGTTTGCTTTTTATCCTGTTTTCTGACGAAATGAGCTATTTTGAGACGATAAAAACTGCACTTTTATCGCAAATAACGAATTGAAATATTTATTGCAATTTTTATTTGATTGCAATATATTTTCTAACGATTTTTTTTATTTGAATATTGCGCATAAAAGATAGTCTTTTGTCAATAAAGATCTTATCGTATTTACGCGGAACATTTTTTGATAACTTGTAATTGCATTTTCCTTTAAATGGAAAGAGCTCCGTTTATGGTTGAAGGTCATTCAGTATATATATATATATATATATATATATATATATATATATATATATATATGTGTGTGTGTATATATTACTCTGTTTCAGGACGCCGGCGCTGGACACGTTGTTTGGGACACCGCTTGCCTGGTGGACGCGCCCCTTTCCTCCACCCAGCAGAGGTAGGTCACAGATTATATTTAACAGGTTACAGGTCACACTTAACAGGTCGCAAATGACGATGTTTAAAATGCGGCACGAATAAAACAAATTTGTAAAAGGTGAAAAATCACTTGGTATACATGTCTTTCGAGGGTAATGACAAAATGTTATTATTTTAGGCCTAAACTTCAAAGAAAAGACAGGCAAACATTATACAAAATCGAGATATGATCACAAATAATGAATAGGTGAATGGAACAAATGGATTATATTGACTAAAGTTTAAACTCTAAACGTTTTAAGGGACTCCCTTTCACTATCATTAGGAAGAGTTACATATGTATGGATAATATGATATCTGATTTCACTCTTGAACTTTAAGTACAGATTTCTTGTCACGGAAGTTAAAAATGTTTCACTGACGAGTTTTTTTCCCTCTTGATTCAGAGATAGATATAAATGACATACATATAATGCATTCGTATTCTGTGGCCCAAATCTTGCATTTTATTATTTATTAATTCAAAAGAAATTCTTAACTTGAATATAAAAATTAAAAACGTAAAACTAAGAAGAAATCACACTAGTAGTTTTAGTAGTTTACTAGTATTTAGAAGACTTTAATACCAGGACATGTTTAAGCATTTCGATATTCTATAAAAAGTATATATATATATATATATATATATGTGTGTGTGTGTGTGTGTTGTGTGTGTGTGTGTTACGCCGAAACATCGAAATCGCTCAGTGAGCGAAAAAAACAGCCACAACACGTTGTGGATGCACCTAAGTGACCACACACCGATGTTAGATATTTTTTCGCTTCATGGCCGTTCTCAAACAACCGCAACGCGTTGTGGACGATTCGGATATGACCACAACGCGTTGTGGACGATTTGAAACGACCACACACCGATGTCTTTCATCAAACTCTATTTAAACACGACGTATATTGAAATGATATAAACACGACTTATATTTATCGACATATTCACTGATTAAAAAGCAAAGTTAAGCAGATATGCTAGAAAAAAGATAAAGTCCTTTAAAAAATGATTATCAATAATTTTCCCGTAGGTTTCGATTAATTTTAAGCAACTTTAGAATGAGACGTAAATGTAAAAATTACCCAACTGGTTAGATTAATTGAATGCCCAGTTAGGTCAACTGATTGCCCGGTTAGGTCAACTGAGTGCCTGGTTAGGTTAACCGAATGCCCGGTTAAGTTAATTGTACGCCCTTGACGATTGGTTAGGTTAAGCCGTGATATTTTCGTTAGTTTTAACGAAAATATCACGACTTAACTTAACCAATCGTTAACCTAACCGGTCATTCAATAATTTTCAAATCGTCCACAACGCGTTGTGGTCATATCCGAATCGTCCGCAATGCGTTGTGGTTGTTTGAGAACGGCCATGAAGCGAAAAAATATCTAACATCGGTGTGTGGTCACTTAGGTGCATCCACAACGCGTTGTGGGCGTTTTTTTCGCTCACTGAGCGATTTCGATGTTTGGGCGTAACATATGTACACTGTGTATATATACTAGAATGTTCGCAATGCCTTGCGCAGCAAAAACAAACCCAAAACGCAATCAAAGGGGGAACTGGATGGGGCGGGTGTATTACTAAAACCTTCTCCGGTTCTCCCTTAATGTGTATACTAAATTTGGTGCAGATTACCATAGCCGTTTAGGCGTGTATAAACAAACATAGAACGTCAGAGAGACAGACATCATCATCCCATATATACTATCTATCTCTATCTATCTATCTACCTATCTATATATATATATTAGGGTGCGTCAAAAAACATGAAGTTGTCACACGCGTTCGCTCGCTTGCAATTTTGATCCATTTAATGAGACAACCTGGCAGGATAAAAATCAGTTCAATATATCAATGTATCAATATATACAGTGAATTAATAACCCTATTTATACCGGGTGGGGCCATATGATCTGGTTTATCAGTATATTTGTCATATGATATGGCCCTACCTCGGCTGTTCTTTTCGTTAAAATACCCTGGAATACATGGGGTTAAGATTTTCTATATGAGGCTCTCTATTAATTGTTGGTTTCTTTTCTTCCACAGGTGGTTTGCTTAATGAAAATGACGACGAAAGGTGCTAAGGAAGTGAAGAAGCTAGCTGATGAAATCTGGTTGTTGGGGAAACCAATCCCACGGTTCCTTGGGACTAAATTGCCCAGCCGTGGTGAGTCCCTCAGAGTCATTTTCTGTTTACACAAATCGGACCCTGAGCTCAAGAAGTGTATAAAACAAACTGCAACCATGATTTCCGAAGTCTGGGACAAGTCGAAAATACCAACGATCATGCCTTACCGGATCATTGACAAGCTCACCAAGCTCCACCAGGAGTACTATGGCCTGCGGAAAAGCGCAAACAGATCCAGTGGGAAGGCTGTTGAAGATCGCGAGAAGTTTGTGATGAGTTTGGAGGATCTATTCGACGTGGCACATCTGGACGCGTTGAGCCTCATCAAAATCAAAGAGGACAAGGATTTTCTCATCGCTCAACGCCTGCCAGGACGCCCTGGAAGTATGATTGGGGTGGACAAGAGATGGTGTGAACGGGAAGCGACGAAGAGGAAGAAATTCGAGCAAGAGGACCAGCGTCGTTTGCGATCATTGGAGGAGCAAGGTGCATTGACCTCGACGGTCCAACTGGAGGACTCATCCTCTTCGGCATCGGAGTCATCATCGGAGAGCGAGGAATCGCCCGGTCCATCTCAAGTTCGAGGGGCGACAGGACGAGCGCCTCTGCCGAAGAGAGCACGCAGTTGTATCAGCGGTAAAGTGGCTTCGGCTTTGGACAGGACGCAGATCAGTGATCGACAGGCCACTCATGTTCTGCTTCCTTTTGCCGCTGATCTTGGTCACGATGTCAGGAAATTCGCCTTAAGCGCAACTTCAATAAGGAGGAGGCGAATTGCTCACCGAAGATCCCTGGCAGCTGAAGTAAAGGAAAGCTTTTCTCCTACAGTTCCCTTGACACTGCATTGGGACGGAAAATTGATGTCAGACTTGACCGGCAGGGAGAAGATCGATCGTCTGCCAATCTTGGTCTCCGGAAAAGGTGTGGAGAAGATCCTTGCAGTGCCCAAGCTCACCGATGGGAAGGTGGAACAAGCAGCTACTGTGATCGGGGAGGTTTTGGAAGAATGGAACCTTAAGGACAGGATTACGTCAATGTGTTTCGATACCACGGCCATGAATGCAGGGATAAAATCTGGTGTTTGTATGAGGATCGAACTGATGCTTGGTCGAAAGCTTCTGCACCTCACTTGCCGCCACCACGTTCTGGAGGTTCTCCTGGAGGCTGTATTCTCTGCCCTTCTGGTGGAACAGTCGAAAAGTCCGGACATCACGTTATTCCTGAACTTCAGAAATTACTGGCCTGAGATCAATCAGGAAAAGTTCAGGACGGCAGCGGACGATAAAGCCATGGCAATCAGAATACGGCCGTAGCGAGATGATCTCATCCAGTTTGCTCAGGAGCTCCTTCAGGTTCAACAGCCGCGGGATGATTACAAGGAGTTCCTGGAATTGGCTGTCGTTTTTCTCGGCTCTCTTCCTCGCGGACGCTCTTCCGTATCCTTCAACGCTCCTGGGGCTCTACACCGTGCGCGATGGATGGCGCGGGCAATGTATGCCCTGAAGATTTGGATGTTCAAGGAGGAGTTTGTTAGACTCTTGCGGCCGCAACGTCCTTCTTCGTCTTGTGGCCCGAACCGCATGGGACTTCTCTGGAAAAAGCTCGGAGATTTCTGCATTTTCGTCGTAAAACATTACCTACGCGTCTGGTTCACAGCCAAGACAGCTTCCGCAGCAGCACGAATGGACCTCACGCTGCTCAAGGAACTCGCGGAACATGAGGATCCCATCATCAAGGAAGCCGGCACGAAGGCGATGAGTCGGCATCTATGGTACTTGTCTGAAGTTACAGTCGGTCTCGCTCTCTTCGACGACGATGTTGCAGATGCTGACAAACTCAAGATGGTCTCTAACATGAACTCTGCGGAAGGATCCCTCGAGCCCAGCCCTCGTGTGTTGGCCGTCGCAAGAGACGTCGTTGCAAAAGATCTTCCGGACTTCTTCACCTCCACAACTAAGAAGATCTTCCACCATCTTGAAATCGATACTGCGTTCTTGTCAATGCCCCCTGCGGCCTGGATAACATCAGACGGGTACAATCTGGGGAAGGAACGGGTCGGGAAGCTCCTCGTGACTAACGACACTGCTGAAAGAGGAGTTGCCCTCATCCACGAGTTCACGGCAAAGGGGCGTACCAAGCACGAGGATCAGCTCCAATACATGATCCAGGTAGCAGAGGATCATCGGCGAGCGTACCCAAGACAGCAAACAAGAAGGACCTTCTTCGTTGAAAAATACTTTCTTTCTGAAGGCTTTTAGTTCTTTTCATGCCATTTCCGAGTATTGTTTGTCAATTTCTTTCGTTTTGTTGGTGTTCACGTAGTACGAGGAAACCAATCCCAGAATATAATATATAAGTTTAGCTGTTTTGTTTCCAATTATTTTACAGTGTTCATTCCAGTTTAAGTTCTTGTCAAAGTAAATGCCTAGGAAATTGAAAGGATTAACATGTGTTGTGGAATTACCATTAATTCTGAGGTCTGGAATGTGGTTGCTATTTATAGGTTTTTGTGGAAATGTATTTTACAGTATATTTTGTTTTATTAAATTATCTGTTTTTCAATACATCCTTAACAAAGTGTATTAGCAAAATGTATTTTTATAAATATGAAACACGAATTATGTCTTCATATGCTGTAATATTTTAAATATTAAGAGTGTTAAACAAGACATAGTTTTCATAGAGTTACTCCCCTGAAAATAATCAGTACGGGAAACCAATCCCAGAATATATGTAGTATGTAATGTACAAACTTTGTAGTGGATGCGCGACCCCTAAATAAACGACTACGCAAATGAAAATTTGTCTGTGGTGTTTTCTCCTTCAGTGGCTTAATTGAGAAAGCGAGCGAAAGAAATGGACCACCTTCAGGTTTTCTCCCTTATGCAGTGACGCACCCTAATATATATATATATATATATATATACTGTCCTCCCAAAACGTGGCCACCTTTTTCACGGACGACAAAACCACAATTCCAAGGATAACTGAATGAAAGAGAAATAATATCAAAACCTTCATAATGTTCTTAAAATGATAGTTACTTTATTTAAATCGGATGAGTAAATCTCTTTACAAATTCAACTCTAACAACAGTCGTTGAAAAATAAAGTTGACAACGATGGTACTAAAAGACTTAGTTGAACATTAAAGAAGTTTACAATGAACAAAAATAAAATTAATAAAACATTAACGCAGCGAGTGTTCAATGTGTTCTTCATTATATTATATCAATGACCAATTGTAGTCTTGCGCACCACTGGCGAACTGCTGTAGAAATAGTGTCTTGATCGAGCTCATTCCGTGTCGTTAAAATACATTCTCGAAGTTGATTGACATCTTGAATAGTTTGTCCGTATACTTTGTCAAATAAACTTCACCAGCGGCGAGCGAGGATTGGCCATTGATCGTAATGGAAGACACTTTGAACACTTGCCGCGTTAATGTTTTATTTAATTTGTTTTTGTTTACTGTAAACTTCTTTAATGCTCAACTAAGTCTCTAATTATCCTCCTTTTCAAATTAATTTTTTGACAACTATTGTTCAAATTGAATTTATTAACGAGACTATTCATCCGACTTTATAAATAGATATAGAGTGTAACATATTTGTGGATAGTAGTCTATTATGACTTGATCCTCTGGATCAGAGATTCTATCTTTAATTTTAAATCGATAATTAATTAGTTTTAAATTGATAATTATTTAGTTTCGTAAAAATTGGTCGTTGCCAATTTACCGGCAGTTTTTACATAAATTTCTTATGTTCTTGTGGTTCGGAACCCACGTAAAATTGTAGGTCCCCTCCGCCACCACGGAGGACATACACAATACACGAACACAGTTAGGTAGACCAGCCATGAGTGGATCCTAGGGTCTTTGTTGGTCTGAAACATTATAACATTATTATTATTTATATATATATATATTATATATATATATATATACCTTGGTTTTGCTTCAGCCCGAATTGGGTTAATATGTTTTAAATGGGATGGGCTGGACTTGTAAATCAAAATAACTTTTTATGAGGTAGTTTTAGTCACTTTATTCAAATTTGTCACTCATTTTTTGTGCAAACTATTGTAGAAAATAATAATAATAATATAAATATATATATATTTAGTGTATTTGTAGTCGGGGGGGTAGTATGACGTCATGTTACTCCGCGACTTAATTAGTTTGTTGGTTTCTGTTCTGGCTATTTTTTTTTCTAATTGGATTCAGTTTGGTGGGGTTTGTGATAGAATTATGACGTGCCGTTCGTGTGGTTTCGACTTTGGGAACTTCATTCGTCATGTGCCCTAGATGATAATACAAAAAGATCAGAAGATATTTAGGTTAATTGAATGCCCGGTTAGGTCAACTGAATGCCTGGTTAGGTTAATTGAATGCCTGGTTAGGTCAACTGTACGCCCTTGATGATTGGTTAGGGAAAGTCGTGATATTTTCGTTAGTTTAAACGAAAATGACGAGAGCAAACTTTTCTGGTTAATTTTGAGGTGTTTTACACGTTTCCTGTGGTAATGCGTCGTTTACGAAATCTCGTAACATGAACATGTTAGGCTATGCTTTATTGTATAAAATGTAGTCAAAAATACATTTTTCAAGTGTATTTTGGTGTGATTTGTTCGATATGACCTTCATTTCTTGCACAAATGAACAGAAATACAGTTGTCATTGCATGGCAAAAACACGTATTTCTGTTCAATTGCACAAGAAATGAAGGTCATATTTGAACAGAGCACACCAAAATACACTTGAAAAATGTATTTTTTATTTCAACTTCAAGCCATGTCATTTGCGACATAATTACCCCGAATTGTTCATTCTGACGAAGGTCCAGCTTGTCACTCCACCTTAGACCTACAGTTTAACGTGGAATCCGAACCACGCCCCACCAGCAGCCTTAACCATTGGCTACCCAGGGTACCCATTTATCTATCAACCAATTTCTTTTATTCTGTGGAAAGATGAACAACTGGGTTTTGCTGCGCGCCGCTTGCCGTCACCAGGTCTCGATCCCGAGACCGATGGAGTCGTAGTCAGCGACGCTAACCACTACCCACTATCTATCTATATATATATATATATATATATATATATATATATATATATATATATATATATTCCTTCGTGGTTTTTTCATCATAAATATTTTTCACATGTTACTTTCGTGAAATAATTTTCATATATATATATATTTATTGTATACAGGGTGTTCTAAAATTACCTATAAACTTTTATATATAAATGCAATATCTCAACAAAAATTATGCAATATTTAAGTTTTATTTCAAATACAGCAACAACAACTAATTGTTATTTTAGATGTTCATAATGTCTTCATTCAACTTGAACACATTGTTCACAACGTCTCACTACTGATCGACAGACATATAAAAGTTTACTAGGTAATTTTAGAATTAAATAAGCGAACTTTCATGCCATGTATAAAAATCCTGTTTAACAATTACAGCATTGCAAAAGCATTTAGCATTTTTAAGTCCTTTAAAATTTTTCGTCGTCTTCTGTTATGTTTGATAATGGATGGAAATTTTTCATCATTTTAAAAAAAAATAATAATTTTAGGATGCGCAAAATTTTTCTGATTTACTTCCATTATAGATAGATATTTGGTCCTACATTTTTATGTTTTTTTTTTTGTTTTTGCTCTTGCCAAAGTTAGGAAGTAACGTGTTTAAGGCATTTTTTCTTTTCTAAAAATAATTTTTTGCATTTTTCCACATCTCCCTACTCAAATCAATCAGGTTTGCGCTTCAAACGGGCGCGTGTCTGTCTGTACATCAATGGCTCTCCCGCTATCAGAATTAATTACTCCATTAATTGTGATTTTGTTCATTAAGAAGGCTTGCTAAAAAAAATGGCTAATTGTTAAAAAGTTGCTGCCACGTAGGTCTTCCTCAGGCCAAAACTCTGTTGAGAGCGTTCTTTCTAAAGCCTTGTATCGAGGCATCTTTCCTTTCGCCTTTGTGATTCGGCGTTTTAAGACCGAATTTCGCGGCTCAAACCGATTGAGCGTTTCTTTTCTTCCGCGGCCGCCTCTGCCTCCGATGGAAAAATCGTCTTCCCCTAACTTTTCCATTTGAGCTCATTTTTTTCCTCCGTCTTTTAATTATCGCGCCCTTTTTAAGAGGCATCTTTTTTCATCGCCTACTTTTCCATGTATTATCATAGTAGGGTTTTTTTTTTTTTCCTTTTTTGTTTAGTTGGACCCCGTCATCGACGATGGGTCTAATACGCGGCCCGGATAAAGCCTAGATTGGCTCGCGAGATCGTCATCCTCTCTCTCTCGAGAGAGAGAGAGAGAGTCTCATTGCTAACCCTTTCCCGACGCCTTCGAGTGTAAGTCACCATTAGCTGCGAGAAACAAACAACCTCGTCGATTGCAAAGCCCGAATTAGATCTAATTTCGCATTCTCAAAACAAAAACTTAAAAACTTCCTCTACTTTCTTTATTATAATTTATTCTGGCATTTAGTGACCTGAAGAAGGGTTTCGTGTTGGTGTCATTTTCTCTTATTATAATATTTTGAATAATACAAGCGTTTCATTCTTTATTCAACCTATGTACACCTTTCTTATGGAAGTTTTAATTACATTAAATTCCATTAATATGACGGAGGCCAATAAGGAGCCCTCTTTATTTACCAATTTGGTGCATCTATATAATAAATAGAAGGACGGTATGTGTGTGTGTGTGTGTGTGTGTATATATATATATATATATATATAAAATCTTATTTGATCTGGGGTGATGTCTTCAAACGACGGTTCAGGATCGACCTACGGTCAACCCTTCTGCAGCATTTGGTGGAGGAGAGAATTAGTTTTTACTCTCCTCCTGCCTTCGTAGCCAACTACACATGGCTGATCAAGGACTTTGCGCAATAAACTATCCAGTTAGTTCTTGAAATTATTCAGGTCAGTGTGCTGGAGGTTCCTCAGTTCTTTCGGGAACATATTGAAGAATTTTGAGCCACGTATTCTGAAGTTATTTTCCATCTTCGTTTTCATGGCCTCCTGTCCCGCCGCAGCTGGGACAGTACAGAATCTACCTCTTCTCTCATTTCAGTGTGTTTCTATTTCATTTGTAAGGTTAGGGACACATCTCTCGAGTATTTTCCACGTGTGTATTATTATGTATCGCTCATGTTTTCTTTCCAGGGAGTAGTGTTTCAGGGATTGTAGTCGAGACCAATAGTTTTCCTGTCTTAGACGTAAAAGTCCTTTGTATGATCTCTATCCGCAATGTCTAGTTTTCTGTATGGGCCTGTGAGTACTGAGTAATACTCAATTATGGGTAGGACTAAACTCTTCCATAATATATGCTATGCGTGATGTTTGTTCTTTTGCTATGGAAGCTCTTCAGATAATTCCCATTATTTTTTTTAGTTGTTGCAATTTTAATGTACTGTTCTCTCAATTCTGCATCCGATAACCTCATTACACCAAGATCTCTGGATTTGGTGTTGTCTGTTTGTCTTGTAGTGTTTTGTATCCTTTATTCTGAAGCTCCTTTTTGTTACCATATCTTATAATTTAAAATTTTTCTCCGTTGAACTTCATATTCTTGTCTTCCGACCACTTGACTAATGTTTCAACGTCGATTTGTAATTATTCTGTTACCTACATTTGATATTCCCTTGCATATCTTTATGTCAACCGCGAAACACAATACAACACAATCATTAAGATCCGCATGAATGTCCGTGATCATTGTGATAAACAGCACGAGTGTTAATACTGTACCTTGTAGAACAAAGCTGACAACTTCCGAGATTTCAGATTTAACTCCATTTACTACTACTCTTTGCGTTCTTTGATCAGAAAATGAACTATATTTCGTTCCAGTTTTCCAGTAATTTCAGTATTCTTAAGTGTTTGTGCTATAATTCCACGATCACATTCATCGAAGGCTTCAGCAAAATCGACATATATTACATTTATATCTTGACTTCGAAACAGTGTTTCTAGTATTTTCTCCTGGTGGTCTAATAACTGTGATGCGCATAATCTTTCAGCTCTGAAGCCGTGTTGGTTCGGATTAAATAAAGTCTCTTACTGTAGTTAGTCAGTAATTGTGTCTCTAATTACACGTTCACTTTATAAGGTGAGAAGTGAGAGCTTATGGCCGATAGTTCTTAGGTATTGCTCCGTTACCTCCTTTGAATAAGGGGAACAACGTTCGCACTATATTTAATGGGAATGGAATTTGTCCCGTGTCTAGTAATTTCCTCTAGAGTAAGTATAGTAACTTGGTTATAATTTTTTTTTATATTTCTTCAAAAACATTGCATTCCATGCTTCCGGCCCTAATGCTGAATTTTCTCATGTTTGTGACAGAGCCTCTCCATGTCAAAAAATGGATCCGTATTTTCTATTTTCATCTCGAGCTCAGGGAGTCTGAACACCGAGTTGAATGGTTCTTTAAGCAACTTGCTCATCTCTTCTGGGTCATTTCTGTATTCATTTACTCCATCTCCAAAAAACTCTCTTTAAATTTCATTTTTCTTTTTGCAGAGGCGAAAAAAGTATTTTTAGTTATTTTTTTACATTTTCTGGTACCTCGAGTTCCTCCTCGTTTGTCTTGTGGATATATATATATATATATATATATAATATATATATATATATATATATATATATATATATATATATATTTCAACTGCACAGAACACACAGTATAAATAACGTAAAGAACGACGCTTGTATAGGAGAACATTCCGCGCAAGATGAGGAGAGCGAACGAACAAATGAAAAAATGAGGTAACCACCCGGGAATCGAACCCGGGATCTTCCGATTGCCGGTCAGATATGATAACCACTACACCATGGTCCTCACTCGATCAGAAGTCGTAATTCTCCTACATCGCGCAGAAACCAATGCCCCGAGGGGGGCACCTCCCGCATGCCGTACCTATATATACATTTCAACTGCACAGAACACACAGTATAAATAACGTAAAGAACGACGCTTGTATAGGAGAACATTCCGCGCAAGATGAGGAGAGAGAACGAACAAATGAAAAAATGAGGTAACCACCCGGGAATTGAACCCGGGATCTTCCGATTGCCGGTCAGATATGATAACCACTACACCATGGTCCTCACTCGATCAGAAGTCGTAATTCTCCTACATCGCGCAGAAACCAATGCCCCGAGGGGGGCACCTCCCGCATGCCGTACCTATATATACATTTTAACTGCACAGAACACACAGTATAAATAACGTATACAAGCGTCGTTCTTTACGTTACTTATACTGTGTGTTCTGTGCAGTTGAAATGTATATATAGGTACGGCATGCGGGAGGTGCCCCCCTCGGGGCATTGGTTTCTGCGCGATGTAGGAGAATTACGACTTCTGATCGAGTGAGGACCATGGTATAGTGGTTATCATATCTGACCGGCAATCGGAAGATCCCGGGTTCGATTCCCGGGTGGTTACCTCATTTTTTCATTTGTTCGTTCTCTCTCCTCATCTTGCGCGGTATGTTCTCCTATACAAGCGTCGTTCTTTACGATATATATATATATATATATATATATATATATATATATACTAGAACGCCTGCTGCGCCTTGCGCAACAGAAGCCCCCGAAACACAATATAGTAGGGGCGGGAACTGGGAGGGGCGGGTGTGTTACTAAAATTTTCCCCGGTTCTCCGTTAGTGTGTATATCAAATTGGTTGCAGATTAACCGAGCTATTTAAGCGTGTGTAAACGAACATAGGACAGACAGAATTATCATCATAATTATCATCTATCTATCTATCTATCTATATAATATATATATATATACATATACACACACACGAGGACCACTTAATATATTTTGCCCCACCTTTTTTTTTCTTTCCAAGTTTCCTTGTAAATTCCAGAAATTTTGTACACAAGTAGTTACATACCTTTCTTACAAGTTTTTATTTTTCCACATAGTCTCCATCCTTTTCTACGGCTTTCCTCCACCTCGAAACAAGGGCCTTTATTCCTTGCTGGTAAAAGTCCCCTGGGTTCCGCTGGAGCCACCCCTTAACCTCCTCAACAACCTCATCGTCACTCTGAAACTTTCCTCCACGAATAGCATCCTTCATTGGCCCAAACAAATGGAAGTCTGAAGGTGCTAGATCCGGGCTGTATGGAGGGTGGGGTAACACAGTCAGTCAAGCGCATCGTCACTCTGAAACTTTCTTCCACGAATAGCATCCTTCATTGGCCCAAACAAATGGAAGTCTGAAGGTGCTAGATCCGGGCTGTATGGAGGGTGGGGTAACACAGTCAGTCAAGCGCATTTTTGTGGTGGCCTCTCTTGTTTGCAAACTGTTGTGTAGTCTTGCGTTATCGTCCAAATGAAGGACGTCTTCCAGTTTTCTCTCCGGTTGAACTCGCTTTATACGTCTCTAGAGTCTCTGTAGGTAGCAATATATGCCTCTGCGTTGATTGTTTGTCCTTTCTTCATAATGTCCACCAGAATCACCCCTTTCATGTTCCAGAAGATGGTGGCCATAACGTTTCCTGCAGAGGGAGCCATTTTGAACTTTTTCTTGCGTGGGGAGTCTGCGTGATGCCACTCCATGGGTTGGCGTTTTGTTTCAGGTTCAAAGTGGTGTACCTAAGTCTCATCCCCAGTCACAATTCGTGAAAGGAAGTCATCCACTTCTGTCTCGTATCGAACCAACGACTCAGAAGCAATTTCTTTTCTTTGGGCTTTGTGATCTTCAGTCAGTTCGCGAGGAACAAACCGTGAACACACTTCTGAGTATCCCAGTTGTTGAATTATCGTATTCACACTTCCTTCACTAATTAATTCCTAGCTCCAGTGATTGCTCCTTGTATGTGACGCGCCGATTTTATCGAATAATGCTGTTAGTACGTTGCACAGTGTGAGATGTCACAGCCGATGCCGGGCGACCGCTGCGTGGCTCATCATCGAGGCTGGCTCTCCCTCTCTCCGATGATCTCACACGTTTAAACCAACGTCCAACTGTGCTTCGATCAACAACAGCATCTCCGTAAACGTTTTGTAGACATTTGTGAATATTTCCAACTGCTTCCTTCTCTGCGGTTAAGAACTCGATAACAGCTCTCTGTTTACGACGCACATCACTGTCAGACGCCATTTTCGAAACTGCGTTAACCATAGGTTTTATACAAGGAGGGGAGGTTCAAACTGGAAAAATCCAGTTATGTGAAGCGCAGAAAATTCAAACTGACGGCCCAAAAGACATTTCAGCCCCATGGCCTATTATTTAGCTAAGAAAAAAGGGTGGGGCAAAATACATTGAGTGCCCTAGTATATATATATATATATATATATATATATATATATATATATATCCACCAGAGAACCTCCAATCCGAAAGCGGAACTTTATACATGATATTCTTGTTAATGTTACAAAAACTAAGGTTATGCAATTCCATCCTAAAAGCTCTAATCATCCAGCTGATAATACTCGTAGGTTTAAAATGAGAGGTGAAGCAATTGAGAATACAAGAATTTAAGTATTTGTGTCAAACTATCACCAGTTCCTTGAGTGATGACTCGGATATAAGAAAACAATATCGAAGTCTTTGCGCTAAAACGAATATAACTGTAAGGAACTCCCGGTTCTGTACAAATGAAGCTAAAGACACTCTCGTACTTTCTGCGGTAATATATACGGACAGCAACTCTGGGTGAATTATAAAAAAGGTTCTGGCAGAACCCTAAATTTGCTATACAACAGGACTTTTAGACTCTTACATAAATTACCCCCCGAGATGCTCAACTTCGCAAATGTTTGCTACCCGCAATGTCCCGAGCTTCCCGGAAATAACAAGACGCGCTCATTACAGTCTAATGCAAAGAATTTTAAAAAATCAACCAACCCGATTATCCAAGCTATTCATCAGTCCTGCCGTATGTCTTCTAAGCTATGGAATTCATATGAAAACGCTTGTCTGTAGCTCCACTTAACTTCGACAATTACTGTATTATTTCTCATTAATCGTATTTTTATCCTTAGTATGTGAATTGTCATTGTATTCTATTATCAGTTCCTATTATTAATATTTGTCATATGGACGATGGTCTGCCAATAAACTTTTTCATTTTCAAGAAGGTTCCAGATAACCAGTACGAATTTAAATATCTTTTAATAAGGACTAGTTTCAGATCACGTGTACCCATTTTCAAGGCTAAAAAACCAAACAAAATAATTACTACAACACTGAACTTGTCATTGAGTAATTTAAAACGTTAAAATCTAAAAACTTTAAAACAAAATACAAACGAGAAAACTTTTCTCATTTGTATTTTGTATTAAATGTTGTATTTTGATATTATTTAATAACAAGTTCAGTGTTGTATTAATTATTTTGTTTGTTTTTCAGCCTTGAAAATGGGTACACGTGATCTGAAATTAGTCCGTATTAAAAGATGTTTAAATTTATACTTATGTGAACCCTCATACAGTTCCGCTTCCAGATTGGAGGTTCTTTGATATATATGAGACTTATATATATATATATATATATATATATGAAAAGAAAGACCAACACAACAGCAAACATTTTCGTTTATTTATGTACTTCATACGTTTCGACAAATCTTTTTTTCATCATCAGTGAATTATAAACCTTAAAACAAAATAAGAATAAATAATTAAAATTACATCAACACATTAAAATCATTAAAATTAAATTAAATTAAATTAAAATTACCTCAACTGGTAAATACACGATAATTACGTCAACCTCCATATTCGGCAGATACAGAACGAAAACTGTATGAATGTCAGTTACATTGGAAGGTATTACACTGTATATCTATGAAAGTAGGTTGGTTGGTTAGTTAGAAGAGCTGTAATTCGTAAGATGAACTATTGTTGTTAATGGAGGGTTTGTTTCTATAGATGTACAAAGATTCTAAAATTCGGAGTTCTGTAAGGTTGTTGGTTCTTGTTAAAATTTCGAAATGAGTTTTGTAAAGGAGATGGTTGTTATCATTACTATGGTTTCTAATTGCGGATTGTAGTGGGTTACTGAGGGGACGGTTGGTACGGACTGATAAACCCAATTGTTGAGAAAGGCGTACCTCCAGTTGGAGTTGAGTACTGCCAATATACGCAGCCTTACAGCTGTCGCACGTGTATTTATAAACAACATTAGGGCATACAATTTTGGGGAATTTGTTTCTGAACTTTAAAAAATTCGATAATTTAAGTGGGTTGACGAGGACGAATCTAAAATTTATTTATTTTTATTTTGTTTTAAGGTTTATAATTCACTGATGATGATAAAAAATTTGTCGAAACGTCTGAAGTACAACAACAAACGAAAATGTTTGCTGTTGTGTTGGTCCTTCTTTTCATCTGTAAGCTCCACTAACTATATATATATATATATATATATATATAGGGCCGGATTAAGGCCAACTGATGCCCTAAGCACAGCCCAACAATGGTTCCCCCTCGACCCTTCCATTGTCTAACTGACAAGACATTAAGACTCAATAAGTGCTGAATGTGAAATAATAGATTAAAAATTTAGTTTTCTTCCAGGCCATCCCCCAGGCCAGACCCCACAACTATATTAAATATAACCTGTTTTTTTAATTTTATTTATTTAACACTAAATAGCAGTAAGCAATATAAGCAAATTATTTACTTATAACTAGGGCAACAGGAAAAATGCAAATTTTCAACACTTTTTTATTCATTTTTTTAAAAAACTGTTATAAGGGAAAAATGCAGATACAAAAATTTATTGAAAACGATTCTTTCTACAGAAATCGATGTTGGTGGTCAATTTTTGAAAAAAGAAATTCTGATGAAGAAATACAGGGTGTCCGAGAATTATCTGTACAATTTTTGGCTGTTATTAAAAGTCAACCATGAAGTGTAGAAATTCCAGTTTGTCCCATTTTACAGAGAATCTCATTATGTTTTTTCTGATACCAAGTTTTGACAAGTTGTTTAGAAATTCCAGTGTGTCCGAACATTATCTGTACAATTTCATCTTTTAATAAAATTCTTGATAACACACGTAAAATTCTTAAACAAGATTATTTAGAATCTGTATTTTCAAAAGTTTCTTTTATTAAAGTAACGTTGTTACAAACATTCGATATGTGCACCATTAGTGATTCGCAAAACATCCAATCGATACTCCAAATGTTGCTATGTACGCTGCAGCATATCCACATCAATTCGCTCAATAGCAGCTGTGATTCTTGCTTTTAAATCATCAATGTCTGTCACTCGTGTACATTTCTAAAACACTTGTCAAAACGTGGTATCAGAAAACACTTAATGAGATTCTCTGTAAAATGGGACAAGACTGGAATTTCTACACTTCATGGTTGACTTTTAATAACAGCCAAAAATTGTACAGATAATTCTCGGACACCCTGTATTATTTGTACGAAACAAAACATCTTTTATTCCATTGCTTTCTAACCTTGAAGATACATAGCATTTCAACATACATGGATCAAAAGATGCAAAATAATGCTTATTGTTGCCTACTTATAACTTTATTTATACTTTAAAAAGTTTTCTCTGTGGTGCCCCTTCCCTTGGTGCCCTAAGCACGTGCTTATTTTGCTTAATGGTTAATCTAGGCCTGTATATATATAAAATTAGTGGTGGACCGGATGTCAGTTTTTCAACATCTGCGGATGCGGATCTTTAATTTCAATATCCGCGGATGCGGATGCGGATATTTAGTTAATCTATCAATATAATATAGAATTATGAATATATAACATAATTTTTCAAATTTCGTGATATTACTAATATGGCAGGCAATGCATAAGAATTAAAATTAATATTAATGTTTTCATTATGATAAAAATAATAACTTTCTCAGGAGTTTCAGCCACAGAAAATTCAATGAAACAAGTTTCATTCAATTTTCTGTGTTACCACGTATTTATATTTTGAAGTTTATATATTTCTTTGTTCATTAATAATTAATTAATACTTTACATGAAATGTGCATGACTGGGCCTTATAAGCTACTTTATGAGCTAATTTAATTGTAAATTGCATAATTTATTAGAGGTAATATCCGCATAACATCCGCAGTCAGAACTGCGGATGCGGATGCGGATATCCGGTCCACCACTAACATATATATATATATATACAGGTGTGTGTGTATATATATATAGGGGGTTTCATAACACGTGGGACGCACTTTCAGGATGGATTCAAGACCTGAAAACAATGAAAAAAGTTTATATAAACATATGCCCGAAATCGCTTTGTTTCCGAGTTACAGCCCGTTTTGTGTTCCAGCAATTCTTTGCGCAAACTGTTTACAAACACTGCTTGTGGACAATGTTTGTGATTATGTACGAGACTTATTTCATGTATGGCCTTGCCGATTGTAATGTTTCGTACACTCTATGACATGTTTCAATATCGTTGAGTGTACTGTAGACTGTAGAGCCATCAGTCACTTAGAGGTGCATCGCGGTGTTTCACTGTTCGTATTCGTAACTTCTTACCGTGAATAAGTGCAGTCCAGTGAAATAAAAAGCCTTAAAAGTTTTTGTGCTATTCAGTGATAATGTGCATTTGAAGTGAGAATGGAGGCTTATTCAAACAGAGAAATGGCAGACATGCATCTCATGTATGAACTTGCCGAGTGTAATGCGGCCGCAGCAAGACGTCTGTATGCGGAAAGGTTTTCGAATTGCCGTCTGCCAGATAAGACCTTTCGGAGAATAGACGAGCGTCTTGGTGATACAGGATCATTCAACAAGCGAGTTTCAGATGGTGGTAGACCAATCACCGCCAGAACTGTTGAGTTAGAGGAACGGGTCCTGAATCGCGTGGAGGAACATCCTGGTGTCACCACCCGAAGGATAGCAGCAGCAGAGGGTGTAAGATACACAACTGTGTGGAGAATTTTACGAGAACAACAGCTTCATCCATATCACATTCAGAGAGTACAAAGCCTTACTGAAGCTGATTTCCTACCACGAGAAGCTTTTTGTACTTGGTTCCTTCAACAGTGTGCTCGCGATCCTCTTTTTCTATCCTCCGTGTTGTTTTTTGATGAGGCTGCCTTCACAAGAAATGGAGTGATCAATTTTCACAACACTCATCACTGGGCCGAAGAGAATCCGCATGCCATCATCCAGTCAAGGCACCAACAACAACTTAGTATCAATGTATGGGCAGGACATATTGCCGACAACTTCATCGGTCCTTTTGTTTTGCCTGGAAGATTAACAGAAGAATCCTATTCCACTTTTTTAAGGAATGATTTAAGCGATTTACTAGATGAAGTTCCTCTTGGTGTTCGACGTCGTATGTGGTTTATGCATGACGGCGCTCCGCCTCATTTTAGTCGAGTAGCCAGAGACTATTTGGATGACCATTTCCCTGATAAATGGATAGGTCGTAGAGGACCCATTGCGTGGCCTGCTCGCTCCCCGGACGTGAATCCACTCGATTTTTACCTGTGGGGTCATCTGAAATCCATCGTTTACGTGACACCGATTGACAACGTTGAAATGCTTCGCCAACGTGTAGAACAAGGATGCCAGAAAATCCGAGCAATACCTGGAATGTTTGAACGCGTCAGGCAGTAATGACGAGGCGTGTTCAGGCGTGTATTCAAGCGCAAGGCGGTCATTTTAAGCACTTCCTTTAAAGGTAAGGCGGATACTTGCTGGAACACATAACGGGCTGTAACTCGGAAACAAAGCGATTTCGGGCATATGTTTATATGAACTTTTTTCATTGTTTTCAGGTCCTGAATCCATCATATATATATATATATATATATATATATATATATATATATATATATATACAGTATATATATAAATTAATTTTATTTCCTAAATACGAGTAAAGTTAAAAGGGAATTACTTAGTTGACAGAACGGTCTAAAATCGATACATCAAATACTTCAATTCATTTTCCTTGTTTACTCCACTGATTATATTATATTGTGTTCACGCGAACCGAAATTCAGTTTGTCTCTAATTCTATTTTGGCATGATCATTATAACGTCTTCGTTAATGTAACAAACACGACATGTAATTTGTTTTATATTAATTCATTTTCATTCTTTCTAAGTTAAAATTAGTGTATGTATATATATATATATATTAGTGGGTGGGTGGGTGTAAAAGGGTGTATTATATAGTAATATCAGTAAGGAAACTGGCATGTGAAATTTCTTTGATCTAAATAATGGCATTTCACTAAGTATGTCATTTTATAAATGGTTATGTCGTAAATTTAATTCCTTTTTATTTCTAAATGTTAGAAACATAATATATTTACTTCTTCATTTCTGCATAGAGAGTAGCAAATGTCCCACACCAGGATGTAACGGAACGGGTCACGCCACAGGGCTGTACTCCCATCACCGCTCTCTCTCCGGCTGTCCAAGAAAGGACAAGGTAACCCCTGACAGTGAGTATCGAATCTTTGTTGGCATTGTACGCATAATACCTTTTTTAAAACTAAATAATCCCGGCAGAGGTATTCATAAATTCTATTAATACATATGCCTTCTTTTTTATCTAGTTCTTGCCGCACACGAAACTATCGTAAAGTGCCCCACTCCAGGCTGTTCTGGACGCGGTCACGTGAATTCCTCAAGACATTGTCACCGGTCCCTTTCGGGCTGTCCTCTCGCAGCAGCGTCTAAGCAGGCTGCCAGACACGTTCGCCAACGCATGGCGCTTTTGCAGCAGGCTCACCACCACCATCACACTCCACCCGCCTCTCATCATACGGCTTCGACGTCCCACCAAGAAGCCACGCCGCTTCATCAACCATCAAGTTAGACCATAAATCGTAACAAAGTTCAAATCATTTTATAACTTTATAAATATTCTGGAGCAAGTGTAGTTTACGTCCCCCTGACGCAAAAGGGGACACAAACTACACTAGGTCAAAGTTGGGGAACGTAAATTACACTAGGATCTTCAGGAGACATTTTTTAAATGAATCCATCAAATAAAACGTTAAAACTAACGAAAATATTATGACTTAACCTAACCAATCGTCAATTTATATATATATATAAATTGACGATTAGTTAGGTTAAGTCGTAATATTTTCGTTGGTTTTAACGTTTTATTTGATTAGGTATACGCGGTCAAAGTTGAGGAACACAAACTACACTACGATAATGTAGGGGAACGTAAACTACACTAGGCATCACAGGGGGACGTAAACTACACTTGCTCCAATATTCTATATCATTTTTATTATTAGTAACTCCGTTCTCTTAATTATTATGACAGGTTCTACTTCTACTGACAGTTTGGTGCGACCTGTTTGCCTTGTAAAACCTTTGGATCTTCAGGCACCGATACCTCTCCTTGCAGCACCCCCTATCATAAACAAAGAGTCTGGACAGCTTAATTCACTGGGATTGGGTGTCCCTATTCAAAAGAACACCAGTACAGAAAAATCTATCGAGGAAAGGTATTCCTCTGCCTCTATTACCTCACTGCACACCACTAGTGTTACAACAGTTCAGAATCAACCAGTGTCCACTTTCGATTCAAATTCGGTTTCATTCTCGCCAAATTTCTCTCATAACCCCGACACTCAACATTTGACAGGAAAGGTGCCTATTAAAAGAGAAATAAGCGATTCTTGTTTGGGTAAGGGCGGGTTGGCGTGCTCTCGGCCCAAGTCCCGTCGATCGTCTCAAGAGACACTACCTACAGGATCGTTATCAGGCTCTGTGCCTCAGTTGATGGAGACTAATGTGGCTGTGAGTGAGCCAGCAGTGCTCCACCAAACCCAAGAACATTCCAAAGTTTGTATGGCAGAGAGCCCTTCGACAGGAAGACTCTCTATTACTCCAACAAATAATAACAACACTACTACTAATCATAATAACAAAACTAATAATAATAATAATAATAATAATATTAATACAAACAATAATAATAATAATAATAGTAATACAAATCATAACAATAATAGTAGTAGTAGTAGTAGTAGTAATAATAATAATAATAATACAAACAATAATAATTCCCTTCTTATATTAAATTCGAATAATTCTTCATCGCAAATAAATAACAGTACTGCAACGGGTATTAGAGGACAAAACAGTTCTAATAAAGGAAGCGCCTTCACTGGAGTTGGAGTAAAATCTGAAGGAGGCGAACTTGGTTGTTTTGGTTACAAAAGTGAGGAAGAAGCGGGACTCATTCGGCCAGGAGGAATCACCGAAGTGAGAGGAGACACGAGATTCGATCTTCCCGCTTCTTATACCACCCTGGATTTGGATAGGCAGTCTTCTATCCCGGCTTCTCAGCATCTTCATATGCCTCCAACTTCGACTAGTGCGGTAACTGGTGTGACGAATCTTCCACCTCCGCACGCAACTTTTGACTCTCTCAAGTCTCCTAGTGTGGAGTTCCCTCCCCCACCCGTACCCCCGCCATCTACATCCACCCATGAATCTTATTTCGGAAATAAGATTTGCGATGTAAAGCCAGGTGAATCAACTCCTTGCACAGCGGTTTGCCTTCCTTCTCATTCAATGTATCAAAAGTAAGTATTATTAAGAATAGTGTACGTACATATTATATATTCATATTTTTTTATTACTGCAAATAGATTGACATCACCTCTCATAATTCGTTAACAAAATTTTTTTAAATTAAATATAATCATAATTATCATTAATGAAGCTCCCGTGGGTGTGTTCGTTAGAAATTGGACTCGGCCTTCGAAGGCCCGGATTCGATTCCTACCGCCGCCGCGGTTGGAGTTTGGCCACCCACCTACTCTGTGATTGCCCGGGTTCAGGTGACTCTCTCGGGGTTCACGCCCACTCGCTTTCGTGTGGAGAAACAGTGGTTCCGGAATGTTACCTATAATAAACTTTTTAATTGGAAAATTTTAAAAAATTAATACTTTGTAATTTTCTCCAGTCCTGGTTATCGTTACGATAGTTCTGCCATTAACTTGAGCGTAAAAACAGCTGCCTTAGGCCAGAACCCAATGTCCCCTGCGAATGTCATGGACCTCTCAGGAAGTTTAATAGGATCGGGTGGACCTTTAGTCACATCCTCACAGTATCCTGGTCCTGGGGTATCACCGTGTTATAGCGGACCTCAGTTAATGTCCCCGGTCACTTCTCATGAATCCCAACAAACATTAGATTTGTCATTGGGAAGGGCCCCAGGGTCTTTAAGGTATAAAATTATTCATATTATTCAAAATATGATCAAGTTATAAATATCGATAAACTTTATCCATCTCATATCAAAATATTATATACCCAAAGTAATAATTTAAATGTTAGTCAATTAATAGAGTCCTTGACCTATTTTCCATGTGAAAGCGGTCCAACAAGTCCAGAATACAGTCCACCTTCGCGGTTAGGAGCAGCTTACCCAGGTGGAACGACTCCTTTTGTCCAACCGCCACCCATGGATGAACAGACAGAACCTGTTGACTTTTCCTCGACGACGGAACCTGTCAATTTCAGTTTATCCAGACCCCCTCTCGATTACGTATCAGACTATACGAGAGCCCCTGGATGCGGCCCTCCAGATGCCGGTTATATCACAACCCCCGACAGAACTCACGACTTTAGAAATATGAATGGTATGCACAGGGAACTAATGACTAACTTTGTAGATCACTGATCACTAATCTCTGTTGCCTTAACTATATTGGAATTAATACGTCATAAGAGCAAATAAAATATTACCACTAACCCATTTTCTTGTCTTGTTTTTTTTCTTTTATTATTTTATAATTTATTGAATTTTCTGGATTTCGTTTCTTTCTCCTATTATTTTTGGTCATTTGTTCCTTTCCCGTTGTTTGGTTCGTAATTTTAAAATAGGATATAACACTATGACGAGTCGGCCCTACGATGTACCCGCATATAATACCGGGTACATGGGATACCAAGGATACCAAGGTGGTTACATGGGAGCCGGTGGGTACGGGGCAACCATGGGAACTGTTGGAGCGGATTATATGACCTCTACAGCATGCACAACCCCATATCAACTCTCTCCCTCTAGAACTCAGCCCCCCGCTACCCCGTTGCCCGAGAGGTATACAAAATTGTAGGTTCTATGCCTGATCTTTGACTGAGTCACTAAAGATCTGACACTAACATTCAAATAAAAATAGATTATTTTTTCCTATATTTTCTATTTCGTAGTGGCTGGTCGAGAAAAAGTACCTAACAAACCTGTTTTAGAATTTGGTCTCATTCTCGTAAATCATTTCTGAGTAACCTTTAGCAAAGATTTATCGGTGCTACTGTAGTATGCGGTCTACCGACGATTGGTTAGGTTTAGTCATGATATTTTCGTTAAAACTAACGAAAATACCATGACTAAACCTAACCAATCGTCAAGGGCGATTGACAATGGGATGTAAACAAACAATTAGTAAACAAGATAAGAAGCTATAATTAAAAGGTAGACCGCCGAATCGTAGGTAGAACTGTGTTTATGGATTGCATTTTCCATCTCTTTCATGCTCATTTGTTTCGTGAATATACGTTTTTTTAATTATGGCATGTGGTATCTAATATTGTACAATATCGATACAAAATGCAGAGAAGGATACTTTTTTCCACATCTAAATTCTACATTAAACTTTACATAAATTAATTTTACAGTCGTCTGTTCGTTGGTTTCTTTCCTCTGTAACTGAGAGTATATTGAAATATAGTAAAAAGTTCTAAGAAAATGTGTATACTAAAAAGAATAAATGCAATATTGACGTAGGTTTGTATTTCCCTTTAGCGGGGCTCGTCCTTATTCACGCAATGGCAGCCGAAGAGATGGCAAAGAATTAATTCAGTGTCCAACTCCTGGTTGCGATGGCATGGGACATATCACCGGCAACTACGCCACTCATCGGAGGTCGGTACTAAATCCATATTTAAATCCAAAATTTTCAACTTCGTTTCTTTGTTATAATGATATATATATATATATATATATGTGTGTGTGTGTGTGTGTGTGTGTGTGTGTGTGTGTGTGTGTGTGAGACAATTCCGTTTGTGCTTGTGGTATATTGTAGAAAAACATTTCTGAAATCCACCTCATGAATTCCTATCATTGTTCGTGTTTGTTCATAGTTCGCGTCACTATTCATACATTGGTGTCGAGACAATTTTTCTTCACATTTCATTACTACGGTATATGCTTTATTTTTACTGTCATTTAAAAAGCAGCCTTTCGGGATGCCCGCGAGCAGACCGATCACAAATTCAGCACCAGACACAAGAACTGAAATGTCCAACGCCAGGGTGTGATGGCTCTGGCCACGTTACGGGCAACTATTCGTCCCATCGGTCTTTGTCAGGGTGCCCAAGAGCCAACAAACCTAAACACAAGCCAAAGGATTCGCAAGACTCTGAACCACTACGGTAAGATAATCCCTCCTCCAAATAAAATTTTTTTTTTTTTTTTGCTGCTTGTGTTTTCTGCTTTATTTTCCTTTTCTCTGTTCTTAGTGTTTAAAAGAGCTTTGCACGTTTTGCTTGCTTCAATTTGACAGTAAATGAAAACATTGAACTACACGTTGCCATAATCCATTTAACCCTCTGTAAACACCAGTGATTGGTATATTTCGAAAGTATGTAAATAAAAATCTGGGCAAATAAACAAGAGATAATGGCTAGTTAAAAAAAGGGTGCGGCAGTGGTTAGATATTCAGCTTTGCTGTACTTAGTTTTGTATTGCGTTACCTTATCTGATGTAACGTTGTTGCCCTTTAGCTGTCCTGTCCCGGGATGCGATGGGTCGGGGCACACCACGGGCAAGTTCCTCAGTCACAGGAGGTAAGATGACGCCCTTGAAGATCAAAAAAGGTCTATTTTTTATGATCACAAAAATTAAGATTTCCAATTTACTAAATTCATAAATTTCAAAACTCTCTCAAATGGCGTTAATCTTGAGTTGAATACTTGATTTGCATGTTCACTATGGCGATATATGTAGAGTTGGATCCCATTTTGTATTTTGGCCTAATTTCGAGCCTTCAACTAACTTGCCGTGGTGTGTCTTCCCAGTGCTTCAGGCTGTCCCATCGCCAACCGAAACAAGCTGCGTTCACTCGAAGGGGGCGGGGGTGGGCTGGGAATGGGGATGGGAGTGGGTGTAGGTATAGCCCCTGGGCATCCATCCCTCCTCGCTGCACCCTACGGAAGTACGCCCATACCTACTCCCACACCCACAGCTGCTGTCGCTCACCATAGTTTGCTCACCCGCCCTTTACTTCATCCACTTCAGCCCACCCCCGCTAAGAAGCTCAAGGTGGACGAATCATCATTTGCCTTCAAGACAGGTGCGTTTAGATCACCTGACCCTTACCGACTTCTTTCCTCCCTTGATTGGTGTTAAATTGTAGATGTGAAGTTTGTTTCTGTGCCTCTTTTAGATTGCATTTCCATGATCAAACTCGGGTATGAATAAAACGTAAGGATAATAGTAAGTTACATATTTGTCAGCTACGCTTCAAAACTAAAACGACAAAAGCGTCTATCTACCATGCCCTCACGCGTAATCTAAATTAACTTTGGTATTGAACACTGCGAAACGATAAAGAAACATTGCGGTAAATTGAAATAATATTCACTCGTTCAAAGTCAAGGAAAAAAGCTTGATACTTTTCTCTCTTCCAGAAGGAGAGGACCTCACTGGTTTGGTCTCGGGGATCTTGGAGTTCCCGAAAGAGAACGATTCCACGGAGTCACCCGTGAGCAAGTCGCGCCATGACGGCTCCTCTACGGAGGCCAGCCTCAAGGGAGAACAGAAGGTCGGTCTTCATTCTTGCATGAAAATGATGTTTCATATACGCCGTTTTACAAATCCAGTCTTGCTTTTTAAACACTTTAAGAGGCTCATTTTAATTCGAGCTTAATAAAAGCGGTCGGTAGATTGCAATTAAATTAAAGATTGGAACTCCTATATTTTCGCAAACACATTCTCAGAACTTCCCTTCTTGGTATAGTCGTATTTCATATTCAGATTGATTTCGTCGGTTTGCCAGAATATTCTCGTCGATATGAGGTTAAAACAAAAATTTTTAAAGTATGAAATGTAGAAAGACAAAGGCTACAGAAATTACAGCATCTGAGGGTCAGTCAGTACAAAAGCTTTCGAGAACCGTCAATCTTTCAACTTTCGAATATTTTAATAATATAAAGGGAAAGTTGCTCCGATAAGGATTACTTAAGACAGAGTAGAAGTATATTTAGGACAAGTAATAGCGGTTTGTATTCGGTATGTTATCACAGAGTGGCTGCACTTCCTTCAGACAGTCTTAGGCAATTTATGTAATTTTATAATATATATATAATATATATATACCCTCACCTTCTACTCAAAAAGTGGTAAATTTGAACCCTGTTGGGGGGGGGAATTTTATATATGTGTGTGTGTGTGTGTGTGTGTGTATATATATTAGTCAGGAGGGCCAGAAACCAACACAGCACTCAGGCCAGTAATACAGCCTAATGCCTTAATTCCTCTGTTATTATTACCAGCAACAGCGGGGTTTAAACCCCCGAGCTTAGCATATATACATAATCTTTGGTATAACCTTTGGTTAGCTTCCGCCCGAATTGTTCATTCTGACGAAGGTCAAGCTTTTCACTCCACCTTAGACCTACAGTTTAACGTAGAATCCGGACCACGCCCCACCAGCAGCCCAGCGTCTTAACCACAAGGCTACCAGGGTACCCATTTATCTACCAACCACTTTCTTTATTGTGTAGAAGGATGAACAGCTGGGTTTTGCTGCGCGCCGGCTGCCGTCATCGGGTCTCGATCTCGGGGCCGATGGATTAGTAGTCAGCGACGCTAACCACTACACCACCGAGGCGCCTCATACTGTATATATATATATATATATATATATATATATATATTGAAAACTGTTATACCATGACATAGGCCCGGTTATATAATATTTACGTAAAAAATATTTCAGGAGAAAATAATTATTACTATTTATGGGGTTTCATCCTCTTTATATCTGAGTCACTAAAAAAGAAGATACAGAGAAATTTAGTTACATGCTAACACTGACAAAATGAGATGAAGTCAAACTAGAGAACTTATAAAGATTTCATCGACGGTTAACTTCATTTAGCCTAATCTAACCTCGAAAAAAAAGGCAATAGGATGTTACATCAACACACTGTTGTCATCTAAACAAAATACATCATCGTGTTACGTTATTTAAGACCACCAAACACTATTATTTTATACAGTTTATCGTACATTTCTGTCAGATTTGCTACTTTATGTAGCTCTGGGTTTTTTAGCTTTGTTTATTTACTTCTATTTACCCATAATACGAAAGGTACAGTTTATGGTTATAAGGGTTATCAGTATTATAATCGGGGTTATAAATAAGGGAATATCCTTGTTCCATATCCCCCAAAGAAGGCGGGGGCTAGGATCCCTAACCTGGATTACATTAGTCAGTTAAAGAGGGGTGGCCGGCCCGCCGCTTAGTCGTGACGGAAGATACAGAAAAGACAACCGCCCAGCTCTAGGTAGCACTGGGGTTCAAACCCACGATTCAAGGGAGTTTCAGCACTGCCTGGCAGCGCCCTAACCGAACGAGCCACGAGACGCTCATAATCGGGATTATATAGTTATTAAATATTCAGTGATATTAACAACTACTGGGAAATCTGGGACAGAGTGGTATCCCGAAGGCACTTCTTGGAATCCCGTGACAAATGACTGGAAAACTGAGTAATCTAAAAAAAAAAACGGGATTTCTGGCACCCAGTGTATAAGAACACGTACTTTATATTTTGCTTACATTTTTCACTGGCAAAGAACAATCTGATAGACAGGTTCATTTATCTCAGGACCTACCAAGCTCTGAATAAATAGGTCGTGTGTGAAAAGGAGGAATGTAGAATAAAATATTTGTTATGCTTATAATAAACAGTTTTGCTTGGGATACTGTATATAATGATGAATTGTGCAGTAGTATCAATTTCTATCTCTGATTAGCTCCTATTCTCATCTCTCGACATCTGAAATCGCTTTCTCAATATACTGTACATAGAAAATGTATAGGTAAATAAATATACTTATAGCGGATGATTCAGATCATCGATTGCCAAGGGCGTAGGAGTCGGGAATCATATTTGAGTATAGAACTGCGAAATTATTCCTCCTTTCCCTCAAAAACTTATCTTAATTTCCAAATTAAAGAACTCGTGATTTGTACAAATAAAACGTGAAAGGCAAAAGCATGACAAAGGGCATGGTGGATAAATTTTTTCTGTTGTTTTTGTTTTGAATCACGAATTAATTATTACAGATAATATTTCCTTTTTAGTAAGGCATGATTTTCGTTGTAAAATAGAGATTCGTCGCTCTTCCACAACAAATTTTTTTGTAAATTTTGATTGTATCTGGGGGCAACTGGGTACAATATATGAAATGAGGTACACTCAGGGTGCATAATTTCCAATAATTCTTTTCTTTTATCTTTTTCGAATTTACCTAATATAGTCTTTCCTAAAATACATTTGTCTAATAATTGGCTGAATAAAAGAATGGAGATTAGTGCTTATCCATTTTTTCTGAATGACTGTGTTACTTGTAGATGATTTTAAACTTAATATAGATTCCATATCAGTAAACATTTTGCTTTTCATATTTTAAAATACAGTACTCCCTTACCATTTTATCTGGATTAATATGGTGTAGATCCTTTTCTGATTTTTATCTATGAACATCCACTGAAAGCCTTTTAATCTTGTTGATCATTAAACTGCCGTTCCCTATTGTCACAATTTAGTCAGCAAATTATAACCGAAAACTCTGTAAATTTGCTTCCGTTAAGTTTATGACAAAATGTAGTAATAGGGTGTGTCAATTTTAGGAAGCAAAGTGAAATCTTTAGATTTTCAAAGACTACTAGTGACCAAATGATGCATTTTTATGTGCTAAATCGAAATATGGTTTTAAAATCCAGATTTGACCACTTCTAGCTACTTATATTTGAAGTTGAAGTTTACAAAAACTCAGCAATTTTTGCAAGTATTTTTTTATTGTATATAACTACATTTTACATACATTACATACAGTTAGACATTTTGATTGTATTTCAATATTAAAACTTAGAAATATAGATAGGTTTCTTAAACTTTGCCAAGGATGCCATGTCTGCCTTGCTCTTGTTCCTGGACATAAGCTCCCTACTGGCCACCTGGCCACTGATGTACGCCTCCCTCCTCTCTTGTGAGTAAACATGTTGTGCTGCTTCAGTTGTCATCCTTACACACCTCTCTACTGACTGTGTGTGTGTAGGCCATACAGGAACTTCCATTGGTCTATCCAGAAACTCTTTGATTGCATCAGTGGTGAGGGAGCAGGTCAGAGGAGGCTCAGTCACGCCAGAGTTCCAGTCAATAAGCTCCGAGAGTTTGGTGGCATCTGGATTGATGTCAGGAGTCTTCCTGGGTCTGACATTGCAGTCTCCTACCTGTGTGTCCTCATCTCCTTCACCTCTGATTTCCAGTATCCTCTTCACTGCCTCCCTCCTCCACCTCACTGCACAGCATGGCCTGGAACACAGCCTCAGAGTGTACATACCAGGCTGATCTCTTCACTGTAGGCATCACTATTCTTATCACCCTCTTCTGACTTCTGAGCAGCTCCAGCTGGTACAGTACATGCCTGGGACCCTCCACCCAGCTGTGATTTAACTTGATATTGAACCAGTTTGGCATGTAGACTCCCACTATGAATTCCACAATTATCCTCAGATTCTTCAGGTTCCTACCCTTCAGCCATGTTTGGAAATCCACAATCTGCAGAACCTTAGAGCCGTGGTGACCCACCTACTGTCACAGACTGGCCCAATCTCCAGGAGAGCTAGACTGTGAGGTACCTCTCCCGATCTGATGGCAGTGATGATTCTGTAGCCATATGATTGGTCTGTGCTGAGGTCCTTGACTACCTCCTGACTGAGATGGGGTAGAGGAGAACCAACAGTGATCCTCGTGAAGGTTGGGTTGATCTCCAGCTCAGTGGCAGTGTTTAACATCTTCCCTAGGGGCCAGGACCACTTGTTGTTGCTCAATGTCTTGCCATCCAATGCAGTCACCAGGTGTCTGAGACTCAGCTCCCCAGTGTGCAAGTCACAGACAATCCACACCAACTTCCTACTAAGCTTGGCCTCCACATAATACATTACTCCTCCCTCCCAGCCAGTATTCACATTAGTACTGTACCTCCTATGGCCAAAAGGGTCTGGTCTGCTCCTCTCTCTCTTAGCCAGTTCACCAGATGATCAGCAATGACCTCAGCATGACTTCTCTCCTCTGCAGCTTCCTCTGGTACAAAATGCCACAAATATTTCCCACCTGGTTCATTGCACACTGTGTAATGTTCTTCCTTAATGAGGCCAGGAAACTGCCTGTCACTGCCCTCAGCTTCCATCATCACTTTGGTGTCATCTCTTTTCCCATCAAAGAAGATACAGGTGATGCCATTTTCCCTAATCTCTTCATCAAACTTCTTGACCAGCTCCTTAGCTGTGTCAAACTCTGTGATAAGACCAGCATCAATTCAGGCAGCAGTGGCAATCTCTGCAGTCTCTCTCAGCCCAGTGTGATGTCTCAAGCTAGCCAGAGGTATGTCGGTGATATCGTGTGTTGTATTTCTTCTTCTTAGCCACAGGCAAGGAAGAAGTTGTCGCAGCCTCTGGTATGAAGTCTTCGTTCTCCTCTCTCCTCCCTGCCTCCTCCAGTATATCTCCAGTCTCCTCCAACTCTATCTCCAGCAGTGACTCCTCCCTCAACTCTTCTTCTTTCTTGGCTGACTCCTCTGCCTTCCTCCTCTTCTTCTCCTCGGCCTTCCTTCTCTGCTCCTGTCTCTGCAGCTGCTTCCTGTCTCCTGGTCTCAGGGTGATCAGCTAGACCCATCTGGTGTGCCCCCACACTTCCCACCTTTTCTCTCTGACCTTTAATGAAGGCAAGCTCCTGCACTGGTATCTTCTGCTCGTTCCTGCAGCTGCCGTCAATGTGAACCTCACTGTTGCAGACATGGTTGCACCCAAGCTCACTGCAGCTCCTGATCACACAGTGACAGGTCAGGATGTCCACCAATTTGTCCAGTTTCATCATGAACCTATCTTTGACCTCTAGCTTCACATTGCCAATGGACACCTTCACTGCCTTATCCCACAGTGCCTTCACTTTAGCCCTGATCCTGACCTCAGTGTTGATTACAGGTCCTGTGAATGGAGCGTTGGCCTTTCTCCACTGAGCCAGTAGCCCTGGAACAATGCCGTTGTTAATCAGGTCATTAACTGGGTAATTCCTCCTGTCTTCCTCACTCATCTCTCTCCTCAACAAACCATACCTCAGCAGATCTCTGGCTGTGGGCAGTTCAGCAGGGGGAAGTTCCCTTCCAGTCCCCACCAAATGACTTAGGTGACAACTTGATTTGCTTCGGGTTCCGATTTCTTTCCGACTCATCCTGTAGACCTGTGAACAAAAGAAATGTCATTGAAATTTGGATAGGCCTACTGATTATGATTACATAAAATTAAGTTAATGGGAATTCTTAATATCTTCCTATAAACTCAGATAAAAGGTTGTGTTGTTATAGGTACAAGACTTAATTATTTATTCAAAGTAATGACAATTTCATATATCTATCATATCAAAATACACAGAAAGTTTGGGTCACACATAACATTTCGAATAATTTGAATTACACAATATTTACATTACGAAGTAATCAAAATTGTCAAAAAGGAGGGAAAACACACGTATTCACAATCAAAACTCCAGCATTTGTGACTATGTGAAACTTAGAAACCATACTGCACACCAAAAATAACCAAAGTTGACCACACATATCAATGGCACATTGATATACGATGCTACAGTCATATTTAGGATATATTTCAAACCTTTATGGTCAAATATAAGGAGGTAAATGGCTTTTTTAAACAACACTAAAGATATTTCTAAGTCTGCTAGATAATATCATTTGAGCATTATTAGTTTTTGAATTGTTGACTTTACTAAAATTGACACACCCTAAATTGTACTATTGAAATTCACACCAAATTAACCCATTACATACCAAAACTGATTTTAATTGTTGCCTTTAAATTCCAGTGTAAAGGTTAACAATCTGATTGTCTTACATATGGGACGCAAGGTATAAATGGGTTAAAAGCCTGCTGACTACCATCTTTAAATAAAATAAAAAATTAAAGATGGTCCAAAAGTCACGATCAGGTGATTTAAAGAAATTTTAAAGAAATGCATATCGCAAATATCAACTTCTGTATGGATTCGATCATGTTCGCTGGCAGCTTTGATTTAAACTCGTAGGTCCGCTAGATTACAAACTAGCTTAGAACAAAGCCCATTCGATCGTAGCTTTTGGATTACCCTGTGCATTAATTATTTAGCAAAACGTTTCATACTTAATCTTAAAATGTTAAACAGTATCTTTTTTAATATTACAAATAAGTTTTACTCTTCCAGGAACTGGTTGGTCATGGTGAACGGGGGTCTCATCTAAGCGACTATTATGAAAGCCTTCGAAATAACGTAATGTCACTGTTAGAACATGTTAAAATCCCTGGTTCGACAACAGCATCAGTGGTATCTTCAGGAGTTTCGACGACTGTCGTGGGCGAGCATCATCGTTTTGGCCACGACAATTTCGACTCTTATCTTTCCAAAATTCACTCCCTCTGCACCGAAAATTATTGCGACGAACCACGCCCTCTTTACGACTCCGTAAGGTCTGCCCTGCACGACTTCACAGTACCCGCCACCCCAATATGACACAATTAAAATCCGAAGGAAAGGAAATGTTTTTATTTAGTCCCCCCTTTAAGGGAAAACAGGATTTCCAACCAAGTTTGGGAATCTTTTTTTTTTCTCCTCATCGAAGTATTTTAAGCTCTGTGAGTGATTATTTCCATGGCAACCATATCATAATTGTATAGATAATCAAACCCTTATATAATGAACCCTCATTTAGAAAAAAACTATAAATATATATATATATATATATATATATATATATATATATATATACACTGTATATCTAGTTTCTAAGTACAAAAGGAAGAATGTAAAAAGGTATTTTTAAATGTTATACAACATAATCGATGGATAAATATTTTTATCACCAAAGCGCCACTTTGTTAATTAGAAAACAAACGAGAACGTACGTGAAAGCTCCCTTAATGTTTAAGGAAACCTACATTATATATATATATATATATATAACTATATATATATAAATGATAATGTTGTTGCAGTTTATTGTATGAGTGTGTAAATTATGTAGTTTGTAAACTGTTCGAATCTATCTATTACCAAAAAAATAAAAAAATAATAAAAAAATAAAATAATAATAGATGCTTGTATCCAAAGTGGAATCGTTCATTTAACAGATATCGTAAAAGTAAATTACGAGGAACAATATCTCGAACATTGAAGCACACGATGATCATCGCTGTAAATCCTGCATTTATGAACAGGGAGGAAAAAGAAAAAAAAAAGAAAAAGGGAGATGGACTTGGTACTAAAGTAAGAGAATTTCTAAATAACTGTAAAATTCTCTTTGACAATCAACGATCTTACAGTAATAATGGGAGAAGTTATTCTTACAATATATATATATATATATATATATATATATATATATATATATAAAAGTAAAGTGAAAGTGTAAAAACCAAATTGAGTTTTAAAACTTAAACTGTGACTCTCACTGAAGCAGTTCCAGTGCTAAGTAACAGTGAAGGACGGTAGGACCTACAATAGAGAATGTGAGAGAACACATTTTGTACGTAAATCATTCGAGATATGGAGAGAGAGAGAGAGAGAGAGAGAGAGAGAGAGAGAGAGAGAGAGAGAGAGAGAGAGAGAGAGAGAGAGTGTGTGTGTGTAATGTATGTATGTGTGTTGCGAGGGAGATAGAGAGAGAAACCAAACACACAATGTATCCTTGTAAATAATAATAATAATATTAATATTAATAATAATATTGATAATAATAATAATAATAATATTAATAATAATAAAGATATTGATTGAAAAAAATAGTTCTATGTACCTTTTATGATTCGTTTTTCATATATATTCTATTTGTACACTACGATATGTGGGTGTTAATTAATTAAGCACACGTGATGACCGATTCTTCTCTTTCTTATAGCGTATTATTATATACTACCACTGACCATGTTGATTTGTTATAGGTTTATATTGTATCCTTCACTCAGCTTTAAGTTATCAGGTTATACAGATCTCTATTTAGAATTTGAATGTATGTGTACCATATGTAAAGAAACTCCACGAAGACAGACTGAAATTCATCAACTGTAACCATTTGGACGGATGAGTTGAAGACCCCTTTTTTTTTAGTTTGGTTCCAACTTTAACGACAAAGGACTTTGGATACCTTACGTTCCCTAATTATTAAAGGTAGAAACAGAAAAAAATAATAAAAGCAAAACTAATTTGATTAAAATAAAATGTTGCTTATTTTATATAGAAATTTTTATCTATCGTTTGTATGTATAAAGTTTCTTCAATAATTTTGTTTAAGTAATTAACATTTTGAAGAAGTGAACTATTTTATCTAATTTGTTGATGTTAACTATTTCTCGGATTATTTTAAAAATCTCGGAAAAGATATTTGCGAAATATCGGCCTATATATATATATATATATATATATATATATATATATAATATATATATATATATATATATATATTATATTATATACAAACTTGTTCCATGCACGGTCTGTGTTTAACATATATATATATATATATATATATATATATATATATATATATATAGACAGAGAGAGAGAGAGAGAATTACATATGACAATTTTCTTTATATTGAGTGGCATTACTAGTTTTAATATTAAAGTTTGAAGATTTTTTTAAATATTTTTCAACATTCCAAAGCAATACGATTAGGTAATATGAATTATTCCGAATAATGAAATAAAGTAATATGTCTTTTATTTTCATTTGAAATGTCAGTTATTGAAATTGTTCAGTTGAAATTTTCAAAACAAGAAAAAAAAAATACGACACAAAAATGTTCTTTCAAATCTAACCGAAAATTTTCTTTTAGAACTCAAAATATTCAAAAACTGATAATTGAAAATATTTTTTATGATTGTAATAATAGCCTATACCTCTATCAAATTTTGGTTTACCCCCAGCCCCTAACCTCCCCACCCCAAAATATGAAATACTTCGGTTTCTGCATAAAATATTTTGTAAATTAGGTAAAAAAAATTTGAAAAATATAGTTGGTATCTATTGTCAACGCTTTAGTACCCATTTTTAAATCAAGTACAAATTGTATTTGTAAAAATTTGATTATTTTCAATTCTACCCATTATAAAACATCTTATGGAAACTTTTTTTTAAATGTTTTCTTTGTTAAAATCTAATGACCAAAGCCTTCGTTTTTGTGTTAAGTTATTTTATAATTACTCATAACCCGGTTAACAATTACAGGGTGAACTACTTTGTATAAATGTATCTTATCAATGAATGTAATAAAATGTCATTTTGAAAATTTTTATTTATTGTCTTTTACTGTTAAATCATCTGATTTTTATAGTTAACAGCAGTTAAAAAATTGCCTCTTACCGATGCCAAACCCTTCAATACTAGGATATGATCACTTAGGAGAAATTTAAAGCGCGTATTTTCTATGAATGCATTTTAAGTGGAACAAAACTACGTCGGAACGACATCAATGTCCCCCTCCTATATTTGTGACCTTTACCTTCGATGTAAAAATCTTATTCTTGCTCAAGACGCATCGTCTTATGGTGATCTATGTATATGTGAACTTTCATCCATATATATCAAGTAGTTAAAAAAATAGACGTGGCCCTCCATTAAACCTGTGACCCGATTTTGGCTCATGACACATGGTCTTGTGATGATCTATATGTGTGTGAAGTTTCATTTATGTATGTTGAACGAAAAGCTCCGTTTGACTTTTGACGTCAATTTGTGATCTTGACCTTAGATGCAGGAACCTGATTCTTACTTATAACACATCGTCTTGTGATCATCGTACGGTCTTTCATTCATTCATTCATGATAAGGGATTCAAAAGTTATAGCCCGGACACGAAAAAGCTTCATTTGACCTTTGACCATCCATGTGTGTGTTTGTGTGTAAAGTTCATTCATTTCTGTTGAGTCGTTCAAAGGTTATAGCCCGGACTCGAAAGTGTGACGGACGGACAAGTACACTGAAATATGATAAAAAGAAAAAAGGTAATAAAGTAGTCTTTACAGCCACACCTACACTTTTCCTCCTAAGTATATATATTGTAATGTATACGGTTGTAAATTGTGACTTGGTCCGCAATTGATATGGACCGTGACTTATTTTTGGTTGGCAAGGTACTGGTATTGATGGATACCGTAATGAAATTGACTGGATTCCTTGGATCTGATATATTTGCATGTCGGTTATAAATAGATATAGAGTGTAACATATTTGTGGATAGTAGTCTATTATGACTTGATCCTCTGGATCCAGAGATTCTATTTTTAGTTTTAAATTGAAAATTAATTAGTTTTAAATTGATAATTATTTAGTTTTGTAAAAATTGGTCGTTGCCAATGTACAGGCAGTTTTTACATAGTGGAGCCACCTCGATGGGCCGAAGTGGCCCCTAGTGTGCCCACTGTAAAAATTTCTTATGTTCTTGTGGTTCGGAACCCACGTAAAATTGTAGGTCCCCTCCGCCACCACGGAGGACATGCACAATACACAATTACGAACACAGTTAGGTAGACCAGCCATGAGTGGATCCTAGGGTCTTTGTTGGTCTGAAACATTATAACATTATTATAACTCAGGTCCGAGCCCCACTAGCTCCAAGTTCCCCATTTTATTTGCCTTTTCTTTTTCCAAGAACTTTCTACTATTTTTTTTACCTTTATGAACAAAAAAATTCACTGAAGTAGATTGTTGGGCTAAGTTCTTGGATTCTATCAAATCCCAATTACCGTTTACGCTCTATATTTAGGTGAGCTTCATTTCATCTTCATCTCACTAGAGCAGGGGTGGGGAACCTTTATTGTGTCGCGGGCAAATTTCAACTACGAGTAAAATACTCTGTACCAGGCAAATTGGAGCTTTAAAAATAGTTTGGGGCATAATTAAGATGTAAATACTGTATAACTTTAAATAATCAAACTGTCCGCGGGCAATTAAATTACACTAATTTAATTACACATTATGCCCGCGGGCGGCAGGTTCCCCGACCCCTACACTAGATGCAAGTTAGTATTAGTTTAACTTTCTATCATTGAGTAACTTTGACAAGAGGTGGAGAGACGATCTTTTAAATTTTTACCGAATAGGAATCTTTGATAATGAACAGCAAAATATTAACACATTGTACTCAACAGCATGGAAATTTGACTAGTTTCATATTAGCATTAAGTACACCACTGAGTTATTCATTTGAACTGCCAAAGTACAAACATCATTTTAAAAATCAAGTCAAATATCATATCTACAATATTTAAAGTGTTAGTAGACAAGATCGAATATACTCATGTTATAAATACATAAATTCTAATGATATCCGAGTGATTGAATGGCAAAAATTCTTTTTGTAATTTCAAAATTTCTTCAATAAGCGTCATTAGAAATTACTTTGTTTTCTGATAACAATGTTGACCAGCGTATAAAACTTTTGTTGTTGATTACATCATGAACCAACACACGTAAGTAAAAAAATAAAATTCTCACTACCCTTATTAAAATTTTATCATAACCTTTGTACACTTACCTATGTTCGATGACTTGCACCCACCAGGGATGGCTAACTGGCGACCAGCGAAGCGGTTTTGTTCGGTGGTGCCCAGCCTCGAAATACTTGTTGGAAAATCAGCCTCCCCACCAACACCACCACCACGAAAATAAATAAATAAAATACACATATAGATCATTATCAAAATATTTAAAAGGAAAATGGATGTTAGTCAATCATAATATTTGTAAGAGTGATTTGCTTGTTGCATAGCACCATAAAAGGGTTTTACATTTTTGTAGTAATCAATCACATAGATTGGGAGTATGGTGACTAACAAGATGTTTGCTGTCGTAACAGATGGAACAAAGTCCATGACTGCCATGGCTGGGAAAGTTAACGATTTTACTGGGTTATTGAGCCAATAAAAGACTGAAGTTCCCCGAATACACTGCGTTATTTACCAGGAGCGAGTGTGTGGCAAATCCATGAAGCTGACCAGTATTATGAGTACTACTGAGAACTGTTAATCTAATTAGTAGTAATCGAGCTTTATATTATCGCAAGTTTCTCTTTTCTTGAAGAACTGAATTCTGTCTGGAAGACCTAGTACGGCATACGATTGTCGAGTCGTGGTAAGTGCTTTGAGAATTCTTTTTTCACTTGCGAAAAGAGATACAGGTTGTAATGAGTCTTTACTAATTATTGTGTTCTGTGTAACAAGTCTTTACTAATTATTGTTTTCTGTGTTTCAGATCTATGCTATGTTTATGTTGAATAAAGCCTCAAATTGGCCTTTACTTTATAGCCCGCTAACAAACGCGGCACCACAATTTATTCAACATTTCAATCAGCCATTCAGTCGGCCTTTCAGATACAGCAAGCAAATATTCATCCAGTAATCTTACTATATCATGGAGAAGGTGATTCGCCCGGATAAATTTATTACTTCTCCGAATTCTCCCCAAGCTGGGAAACTATGGAAATTATGGTCGCGCGGATTCAAATATTTCTTGAGTACTATCGCCGAACACAACCCCAATAAATTGGAGGTTCTATTCATACATATCGGCCCCGATGTCGCTGATATCATTCAAGACTGCTCTACTTATGAGGATGCCATGGCAGCCTTAGAGGCCACCTACGTCAAGAAGCCAAACGAGGTATGCGCTCGCCACCTGTTGTCCACCCGTCACCAAAAGCCCGAGGAAACCCTCGATGAGTACTTGCAAATTCTTCAACAACTAGCCAATGACTGCAACTTCAAATCGGTTTCCGCCGACGAAAACAGGAGTTCATCTGTGAGAGACGCTTTCATCCGAGGAATTAGAGATAGCGCCATCCGTACCCGCTTACTCGAAAATGACACACTCTCACTGGAAAAGGCTATCGTCCAGGCTCGAACATTAGATCAGGCCCAGAAAAACTCAGAATCGTACCTCACTCATTACGGTGCTGTTGCAGCCACTGGCTCTCGCCACGAACCGTCGCCGACTACTGACTCTGCCCGGCCTGCCTGCGTCCAAGGAGACGATCTCCCAAACTCTTCAGCCGCTACGAATTTCGACAACAAAGCCGCTCTGTGCTTCTTCTGCGGGTCTCGACGCCACCCACGAAGCAGGTGTCCAGCAAAGGATTCTATCTGTGCGAAATGTGAAAAGACCGGCCACTGGGCCAAAGTCTGCCGCTCAAGTACTTCCTCGGCACGTCAAAAACAGGATAAAACCACAGCGTCTCATTCAGCCGCAGCATTAGCGACCATTAGTACCACTCTATCGTGTAGCTCCTCCATGCCTACCAACTCAACAGTCGATATCCTCGTCAACGGCCGTTCGTGTCTCGCCTTGTTGGATACTGGCAGCTCGGACAACTTCATTCGTGAGGATCTAGCCAAACACTTAGAGCTGCCCATTCTTCCGCACTCGGGCGTCGTATCAATGGCTTCGCCTAATCTATCCGCAGCCATCTCAGGTCGATGTACAGTGAAGGTTACGATGGGAGACCGCGACTACGAAAAGCTCGAACTATCCGTCTTGTCGGATCTGTGCGCTGACATAATACTCGGTACCCCATTCTTAATCAGACACAAGGAATTGAACATCAATTTCGGAGGTCCGGAGCCAGCACTCCATATATGCGGCCTTACTCGATCAAGAATTTCAGCCCCACCACTATTCGGCAACTTAACTGCCGATTGTCGTCCCATCGCCACGAAGTCCAGACGATTTTGCTCTGAGGACAAAATTTTCATTGGGAAAGAAATCGAAAAGCTACTCAGGGATGAGATAATTGAACCCAGTAACTCACCCTGGCGTGCTCAAGTAGTCATCACATCTACCGAAACAAAAAAAAAACGCATGGTAATCGATTTCTCTCAAACCGTCAACCGATTTACCATGCTAGATGCATATCCTCTTCCGCGAATCGATGATATAGCCAACAAAGTCTCACAACACAAATACTACAGCGTAATTGATCTGTCAAGCGCATACTACCAGGTAGAAATCGATCCGTCTGAACGACCTTTCACAGCATTCGAGGCTGACGGAAATCTATACCAATTCAGAAGGATCCCTATGGGAGTAACTAACGGAGCCGCGGCCTTCCAGCGCGTCATGAACGAATTCATATCCTCGAACAACTTATCATCAACATACGCCTACCTCGACGATCTCACCATCTGCGGAACCACTTGGGAAGAGCACGATGAGAACCTTCGACATTTCTGGGAAGCCGCTAAACGAGTAAATCCGAGTCTAAACAAGGAAAAATGCAAGCTTTCGATGACATCAGTGCACCTGCTCGGATATTCTACCTCTCATGGCGTATTGCGGCCCGATCCCGAACGCCTCCGGCCACTACAAGAACTTCAAACTCCTCACAACAAGTCGTCTCTACAACGCGTAATCGGACTATTCGCATACTATGCTAAATGGATTCAGAACTATTCCCTCAAGATCAAACCTCTGCTCAACGTTTCATCATTCCCATTAACTCGCGAGGAAGTATCAACGATCCAAACACTCAAAGATAATATCTCGAAAGCTGTCGTCGGTTCAATCGATGAAGAACTGCCGTTCACTGTGGAGACGGACGCTTCCTCTTCAGCAATCGGAGCCACCCTCACCCAGAACGGCCGCCCGGTGGCGTTCTTTTCTCGCGCTCTGAATAACACAGAACGTCGCCATCACATCGTTGAAAAGGAGGCATACGCTGTAATCGAATCCATTCGCAAGTGGAAGCACTTCTTAGCCTATCGACACTTTACTGTCGTCACCGACCAGCGGAGCGTATCTTTCATGTTCGATGGAAAAGCTACTGGTCGTATTAAGAACGATAAGATTCTCCGTTGGCGTGTAGAACTAGCCGGCTACTCATTCACAATAAAATACAGACCGGGCCCCGAGAACCGAGCCGCAGACGCATTGTCGCGATCCTTTTGCGCTGCTACTCCAAGAATATCCCTCGCCCAGCTGCATGTTAATCTGATACACCCAGGAGTCCGCCGAATGACTCATTTTGTGAGAGCTAGGAACCTACCATTCTCAGTGGATGACATCAAACGAGTTACGTCGGAATGCCAAACATGCGCTAAATGTAAGCCACAGTACTATAAACCAGAAGTTAGTCACTTAATAGGGGCCATGTCCCCGTTTGACCGACTTAACATCGACTTTAAAGGCCCGCTTCCGAGCGCAACTTCGCGACCTTACATCCTAACAGTAATCGACGAGTATTCACGCTTTCCTTTTGCCTTCCCGTGCCGTGATACGAACACGTCAACCGTTATCGCCCGTCTCACCGAGTTATTTTCTACTTTCGGAACTCCCTCTTACATCTACACAGATCGAGGGACATCGTTTATGTCTTCGGAACTAAAACTGTTCCTAACTAAACATGGTATCGCGACTAGTCGCACAACGCCGTATCACCCCCAAGGAAACGGGCAATGCGAACGTTACAATGGAATCATCATGAACACCATCAAACTAGCCATAGAAGATCGCGGGTTGCCGATGTCGCAATGGGAGTCCGTCCTACCAGACGCGCTGCACTCGATTAGATCGCTGCTGTGTACGGCCACGAAAGAAACTCCTCACGAGCGTCTATTCACGCACCCAAGGTACTTCTACCGGTTCTGCACTACCGACGTGGCTGTCTTCTCCGGGAACTGTACTCCTTCGCCAATTTATTCGCCGATCCAAGAACGACCCCCTCGTCGAGGAAGTTGAGTTAATTGAGGCAAACCCCAACTACGCGTTTATACGGCATCCGAATGGGAGAGAAGATACCGTATCCATCAGGGACCTGGCACCGGCGGGACGTAGCAATACGGATGACACGAATCACTATGAAACCCCCGTACCCAGTCCGCCAATCAATTCCACCCCGCTAACGGACGACTCGGAACCCGCTGAGATCCGCCGACACACGGTCCCAACAGCTCCCGTCGAAGCGACTCCAGTCGAAGTCGAGAGAGGCCCACCCGTGTCAGTAACCTCCGAGACGAGTCCCCCTCTGAGAAGAAGCACTCGAATCAGATACCCAGCTCAACGCCTAAACTTGTACTCTTCTTTCTTCCAAAATATCTTGAACTTGTCGTTTTGTTTCTTACCGTGCAATGTATCACGTATTATAAAAGAAGAGAGGAATGTAATGAGTCTTTACTAATTATTGTGTTCTGTGTAACAAGTCTTTACTAATTATTGTTTTCTGTGTTTCAGATCTATGCTATGTTTATGTTGAATAAAGCCTCAAATTGGCCTTTACTTTATCTCTAGCCCGCTAACAAACGCGGCACCACACAGGTATACCTTGAAATTCGTCGCTAATTGGTTCCGAGAAAACACGACGAATTGCAAATCAACGAATTTCAAAGCGGTTATAGCATGGGTTTCAATGGGGAAACTTTTAATTCGTTCCACGGAAAATAAAAATTAATCTTAATATATTTAAAAATAGTTAAACACACTTTTATTAGCGATAACAAGGTGAAACACAATAAAATAACCATTACATTTCAAACTGTATTGAAATAAACATGACAAACACATTAATAAAAGCATTACATAAAAAGAAAAAACACGGCAAAATTATTCCGAACCTTTTTTGAAAAACTTGGTCTAGTTTTGTTTGTTTAAAGTCTTTCTTCTTCTCCACATACAATTGACGGTAGCAGCTAATATTTTTCTCCAATTCTCTTATCACTTGTACTGCGCTCTGTGTTCGGATCCGAGACTTCAAAAAAATTCTTTGCTTGTTCGAGCAAACGAAAGCCCTCGGACAGTTCTTTTGTTCAAAAAACTTTTGCAACCGAGTTATCATCTTTTTCACTTTCGTGTTCAACTGCACTCCGGTGCTGAGTAAGTTCCTCATTTGACAAGCTGTGTGCTTGCGAGTCAAGTAGCTCTTGTATATCGTCTGCTTTCAAGTCTTCAAGCCCGACTTCTCTGCCCATCTCAGCAATTTCTGCAGTGATTTGTTGCAATGGTTCAAAATCAACAAAATCATGTGCACATTCAGGCAGGATTTGCTTCCATATCCCGTTCATATTCGATGCTGTTATCTCATCCCAAGCATCACTGATGTTTCCTATTGCTTTCTTAATATTATATTCCTTCCATAACTGTTTTAGGGTTGGAGTAATTTCGCCGTCTGTTTGCTGTATGGCCTGGGCAAAGGTCCTTTTCAAATAATAAGCCTTGAAAGTTGTTATGGCTCCTTGGTCAATAGATTGGATTAGAGATGTGGTGTGCGGAGGTAAAAAAAATTACCTTAATATGCTCCGATATATCATCCAACGATGCATTGTCTACGACTAGCAATGCTTTATGACTTAGATTGTTTTTTTCTGCAATATTCCTTAACTGCAAGACAGAAATAATTTGAAAACCAATCCTCAAATATTTTCAGTCACCCATGCTTTCTTGTTCGAGCGCCAGAAAACAGGAAGAGACGCCTTTGAAAAGCCCTTGAGTGCCCTTGGTGTCTCCGATTGGTACACTAACATTGGCTTCAATTTGAAGTCTCCTGCAGCATTTCTCCCAAGTAAGAATGTTACCCGATCTTTTGAGGCTTTATATCCGGCAATCGATTTTTCTTCTCTTGCAATAAATGTCCGCGCGGGCATTTTCTTCCAGTATAATCCTGTTTCATCCACGTTAAATACTTGTCTGTAGGAGTATTCGCCTTCCTCAATAATTTCTTTTAAAATAGCAGGATAGTTATCAGCTACTACTTTATCTACACTTGCACTTTAACATTGTGCAAGCAACTTCAACGTTTGAAGTTGTCAAACCACCCACTGCTAGCTGTAAAATTTCCCTGCTTAGACCCTTCACCTCCTTCCCCTTTCAGGATTGCATAAAGGCTTATTGCTTTAGTTTGTATAAGAACTTGACTCAGAGGAATTCTTTTCTGACAGTGGTCTTCAATCCAGTTACTTAAAAGTTCCTCCATCTTGATCATTGGCGTACTTCTAGCTCTAATTAATTTACCGACTGTTGCTATAGGTATGGACTTAGCTAATGCATTATATTTCTCAGCATCTTTCACAATAGATCGTACTGTTGTAGCAGGCTTGCAGCACGTTCACCAGATTATGCACGATTAAGAATGTCAAGCTTCACATCTAAAGTGCACCAGTTGTTTCTTTTTTGAACTAGAACATTCACTCGATGTATTCTTCCTCTTCCCAGTCATAATTAATGGGCAAATATATAATAATATCTTTGTATAACGTAAGAAAGGCAGCAGTAATAACTTAACATCCAACACAGGCAAAAACAAGATTCAATATGGCGTGTTATTGTTTTGACGCGGGAAGACACAGGCGCCACGACGTCCGATGCGGCGAAACGACGAACTAAAAAAATTTCAAAGGGAAAACGAACAAAAAAAAACAAACAAACGGCAAAACAACAAAAGCGTGGAGAGAGAGAACGAATCTGCAAGGTGTGAGTATAAAGAGTGTGACGACGAAATTCAAAACGACGAATAGCGAGGTATACCTGTAAATTATTTTTAAGGGAATACTATGCTACTCAACTGAGAAAGACTTGTGGGATTCCTTGTTTCTAAATGCTCATTGACGTTTATCACAGATATTACTCAACATCTCCACCAATTAAACTTCACAACAAACAAAATCGTAAAGAAACTATCACAACTTACTGGCTACGTTGATGGATTTCGTGTAAAGTTGAAAAAGTAAGCATGGAGTTGTACAATGTAACCTTTTGTTATGAGGCTGCAAAGTAGATGTGATATACATATTTTAATCAATAATTTCATTGTGATTTCAGATCAATAACTGAAGGTGACGATGGCTGGTGTCGTTGGAGAAAGTGAAGAAATGTGTGGTAAACTGAATTCAAGTAAATGCCTAAATCGGGACTGGAGTAGGTTTTCATGTTCATGAAACGCACCATTTCCAGTAAGTCGTGTAAAATACTATTACTGTGTCTGCTTCGATATGTTCTTTGAAGGCAGAGTGGATACTGGCACAAGCACGAGTTCCTTAGCATGGAATAAATGAAGTTGTGGCACAAGACAACGCAAGTTGGGTTTAGCTAAAAGGCATTGAATTTGGATTAATTTTGTGTTTACATAAATCCTTGTTACCAACAACTTCCACTATTTAGTTTGGCAACGAAAGTAATAGAAAGTTCTCATTATCACCTAGTTTTTCTTACCATTAAGCACCAATAACTTAACCCACTTCCTTCGTTATAAGGCTTTTCTATACAACAAATCTGAAAATGTAGCGCATTGGATTTATCGCACTGAAAGAAAGTGTAGGTTTAAACATGAGAATCACACTTCCCTTTATTTCTTTTCGGTGTGATTCATCGCAAAAAACGACGACTCCATCTTATCAAAAATACAACCTGGTTATTCAATCATTCATTCCATACACTCGTCATTATTGACCCCAACAAAAAGCGAGATTGCGGTAGCAGTCCCTAGCTACTCCAATATGTGCCGGCCGTAGGAGACTGCCCAGGCCCGCCTTCGAAATGGCCACAACCATATTACCCACAGATATTTGAGGGCCTCGGCCCTCGACCCTACTGTGAAGATTGTATTGCGCGATACTTACCGATCGAGTGTCTCAGTCTTAGGGGAATTACTGGGGTGCCATTTCTCAAAGCACCATGGAGATAACGACACTTACCTTCTCTTTTCGGTGGCTGTGGCAGTGGTGCGCTATCCCAGTAATGGGGCTTTTAGATTTGTTAAGAAGACTGGTCTCCTCCCTTTTTTCTAATTCTTTTAACCCTAATTTTCCTATTTTGAAATTTTAGCTTTAATGTTGCGACGCCAGACGAATTACATTCAATCACTCTCACTCGCTTTTTTTAAGTGTCACCATGTCCTTTGATGGCATATATATATATCTGTCGGGAAAATTTACTTCTCAACCAATCAATCATTATTTCTTTAATTCCATGCTCTCAATGAATGACTACACACTAGCAAGGTTTCCAAATAAAACTGAGCTTTTATAAAAGTAAGTTTTATTTCATCTTAAATTAATAAAATTACATCCAGTCTGTCACTCAGAAATTTAGCTGCTTTTAAGGCTTGACTTGAATAAGTTTACAGTAAAAAAAATATTTATAAATTCAGGGCTGCCAGCAATAACCCAGTAATAATAATAATAGAAAATAATAATGAAGGATTAATCAAAAGGGACATTATAAAGTTAATGAAGTTTCGTAGAGATAATAATAAAAGATTAGAAATAGTATAAAAACTGACAATGAAAAAACTGAAAATTCCAAAGATGTCGCAAATTTGCTAAAAAGTGACATGCTGGCTTAGCCACTTCTTCCTAGGAAGGCCTTATATGAAATCATTAAATAATGGGTGTAAGTTTCCACACGAAAAGCGTTTCAATAAGTATAGTCGAACAGGATTCTTATTAGCTTCTTTTTTTAATATAATGTCATAATTTAAGGTCATACTGTGATTCACTGTGGGGCTTTATCAAAGAGAATGTGGCAAAGGAGCGATATGAAACAAAAATTTGTTGAAAGTTTCGTTAAGGTCACCCCTAATATGCTAAGGAGACTGTCACATCGCACATGGAGTTGTATCATCTTATGTCGTGAAAATGAAGGCCAACAGACAGGCATTTTCGATTAATTGAATCTTTTGTTAGTCTGTGTAATATGAGATACGTAATTTACATTTAAATTAAATGTTAAAAATGTCAATATGCAATAAATTCTTTCTTTCACGTACACTATTTTATTTTGAGGGGCTTCCCAGACTTTTCGTGCACCCTGTACTACATGCCGTGTTCTTGAAACGGCATGGAGCAAACTTTCTCTTTTTGCTCTTCAATTATTATTGAGCATGGATCGAGGATAAAGGAAAGAAAATTTCACTTAACTAAAGCTACGTTTCCAAAAAATGTCAATTTTTAAGAAGTCCTACTCTTTGGCGAAGCAAGTTAAACCAGACTCAGAGTGAAGCATCTTAGCAGAAGCCAGCTGAACATTTACATTGGAACGAGGGAAAGGTTTTGAAAGATCTGTACAAATATGCTTCAGTTAAAAATGAAAAAAAATATTGGAACAAAGATGATTGAAAAAGTACATTAGGGCCTACAATACTAAATAGCTGTCATAAAAGTATGTACATTTTTTCCTTCTAAACAACTGAAGTCGATTCGAGTAGTTTCACAGCATTTAAACACTTTCTCATTCAGGATTTCAGTTTGTTCACAAATAACAGCAAAGAGACTTATCAGTCTTCAATTTCTGTTTGTCCAAACTTAATCGCTGTAGCCAAAGGTAAACTAAATTTATTTTACTTATTTATTTATACAGATGGTATAATTTCATTATTAAATACAGATGCCACATACAGTTGTAAACTGCCTTCAGCAAGAGTGTACGCTTTACAGGCCGAAATCTACTAGTTTGATATAATTATAAAGATTTTTAAATAAATTTTTATAAAAGACTTAAAAGAACTAAAGGGAACTTACAAACTAGGCCACACTGTGTTGTATTTTGAACATGCTTATAAATTTTATAAATCCGACAAATGTTTTTAAGACTTAAAACTAAAAGGAACTTACAGACTAGGAATGAAAATTTTAATGACAACAGCAATTAAGTAGTAATAAATAATAACTAATGAAAAAAGGAATGCCTTCAGTAACTTTGGAATAAATTTGTTAAGTTTCAATAGTTTTATAAAAGATTAGGGAGCAGCGACTGATTTTAATTCATTCGGTAAATTGTTCAATAATGTCACCACTACATAGGTGTAGGAATTTGTGTAATTGTCTTTGAGATACATTTGTAATTTGTCTGAGATACATTCTCGATTAATATAATCGGGGGGAAAAATTTTTTGTAACTGAACATTAGGGAGCACATCTGTAGTTCAATAATTACTTTTATTTATTTTTCTAATAATTCTCTTTTGGTTTATGATTAAAGGGTTAATGACGTAATCACATGCAATTCCACATACACTAATTTTATATGAGAGATGTGTATGGACTACAAAAAAGTAGTTTTATGTGTATTTGTGGGAAGGAAATGTAATTATGTTAATGTAAACGAGAATTTCAATAGTTTATGATCTGTTTTCAATATGTTGGCGAAAGGAGAGAGCATTCATCCGCATTCCTTCATTGATTCATTACCAGTCAGATGAATGAGAGGACCGAACCAATATGGATTTTATTTAAGTTTTAGGTTAACCTTAGGCGTCTGAGCATTTCAGGTCCTGTCATTTAATTGGCATATAACGCTTAAGTTGAAAAGAAGGGTAATAAAATATAAGGGTGTCAAAAGGTCATTTTCGTAACGTAGCAAAGGCGTCATTCTACCTCTACAATGTATTGGTTAAGCCCCACCTCGAATACGCTGTGCAGTTCTGATCCCCATTTTGAGAAAAGATGTAGAGGCTTGAAATGTTCAAACCAGAGTGACTAAATTAATTCAGTCTGTCAGTCGTAAATCATACGATCCTAGATTTGCTGACCTTAATTTACATGCCTTAGAAAAGTGTCTACTCAGAGGCCAATTCATCCAGATCTTCAAACTTTTGAGTAATATCGACATCGTCGATCACTCAACTCTCTACGCTGAACACGAGCATGACCACTGTAAACTCGAACCCAAACGGTACAACACGGATATTTGCGGACATTACGTGCAAAATTGTCAAGTATTGTAGACGTCCTGAAGACGTTTTTAGCACCTCCGTCAATGTTTAAAAACAATCTTGACAGTTTTAGACTGTCTCCTTGAGTAAATCTTCTTGTTATCTGATTATTATGACGATCACTGAAATAAGTTTCTCCTACAAAGTCACTTAAGTACTTTGATTTGTTGATCGGTGTATAAATGTATGAATTGTATATCTCCAATTTCCAATTGCTTTTATAAAATTTCTTCTCGGCAGCTTTTCCTCTACAAACTACCCACTGTTCTCTTTCGTATTTCCAAACCTTCCCACTTTAAGCGGGGAGATGAGGGGAGGGGAGGGCCCTCCTTTCTTTTATGTTCTTGTTCTTCTCCTTAAGTTTGTCCGTCGTTGTATGAAAGCTATGGATACAAAGCTGTTGTAACTTCCTCTTTCCTTTTTAATTTAAATTTTTATTCGTAAAATAAATACTAGGAACCTACTTCACTTATTCATACTTTACTCTTAGAAAGAGATATAGCTAGGCTATATTATTATGACGAAATTGCAAGAGTGAAAAAGTAAAAAAGTGACATGCTGGCAGGCCTGTGCAATAATGTGCATGAGAAGAAAACTGGCTTATAGAAAATGAATCTACACCCTGTTTTGTAAAAAGATAATTTTGTGTGTGTGTGTGTGTGTGTGTGTGCGTGTGCGCGCGCGCGTTTTCAATGATCTTAATTTAAGTATTACCTTCCAAAATTATGAGATGTTCATGACTTAAAATTAGTATATATAATTCTAAATTGGGCGCCCGATAGCTGCTGGCATCGGATGGAATTGAGGTGGACACTTACTGTTTCTGCTCTGGCTCAGGTAACTCTTGGGGCACACACTTCCACATTGTGGGAAAATAAGCTACTCTGATGTTACCTTTTTATAATTCTAAATAAATAAATAAATTAATTAATTATGGACAGCTCATTAGGCTGCAAGTTTTACCTTGCATTTCAGAGGTAACAGATAACATGCCAAGCCCCTATTTCCTCATAGAAGGGGAGAGATGCGAATTCTGAGTCGCTTGAGCTTGAGCAATTTACAGGCAACGGTACAATTGAACCCAGGGCCTCTACCGTTCGGAGTCTAATCCCTGCCCGATCGCGCCACGGTAGTTCTATTTCCGAACTTTGAAAATATTTTTTAAACTAAAATGTAAAATGCATTACAGCAAACATCAGTTCAACATCTAAAGTTAATTTATCACTATTCAAATTAGCTAAAACTTTAGAGTTGGCCGTTCAAACAGTCCAAGATTAAAAACATTTCTTAAGAAATTATATATAAAAAATAGTTAAATTAGCCTTTTTCAAAACATAATTACTTTTTTCTTTGCTGAATTCATTTACCGAGAAAAATTGGCCAAACAGGGGGAAAAATTAAATATTCATTAGGTAATAATGTTCCCGTGCTAAGCTGGATTAGAAAATGGGCTATTTGTCCTCAAATTGAAATTTTGAAAATTTCCTCATCAAAATTGACGATGCCCTAGATTTTATCTACAATCCTTTCCATCTTGAACATGATAAGGACATATCATCTGAAAAGTTTAACATTATTTTTTAATAAGAACTTTAAAAATACTGACAAATTTGCAATTGGGAACTAATTTTAGTCTAAATTACTAACATCGAAGTGTACATTTAATTTGGTTATTTACGAGATCAAATTTGTTACCATGAAAATCAAATAAATTCACCTATACAATTTCTCAAAGAAATCATAAAGAAATCTGTTTTTCAATATTCTTCATAAACTGTTTCCGCAATTTTCCACAGTTAGATTTGGTAATATTTTTTATGAAATATTTTGTGACTGGATAGTAAAAATTTTGCCGAAGATCATCTTCCAATTTAAACTGTGAAACAAAAGGATAGAAATAATTAGCGATAAATAGCGATGCAACTTGAGATTCTTGGAACAGTCCAGAATCAAAATAAGCTTATGTCACACAGTTAAGTCACAAATTGTGCCAGAAACGTGCTATTCCAAAGTTATTCATATTATAATAATAATAACATATTAAAACAAGCAAGTTGTTTAGCTAAAATTAAAATTATATACTTGAAAAGATTAAAAAAACAGTGGTTTGGACTGGCCCACATCATCTCTTCAGAAGCCCAGTTTGGATTGGTTCAGTTGCATCATTAGTTAGCACACTTACTAACTAATTAAATTTTTAACAGTAATGGTTAATCTGACAAACATTTAGACTTTTCCTAAGGGACATTGTTAATTAACAAAAATATTATTTCTTATGGTCTCTGCATTTCAAAATAAGGTGAAACCTCCCAATAATGGTTCTCTTTATAATGGATTATTTAATGAGATGGTTTCATCCAGTTATTGGTGATGGCAAATAATGGAATTTCAAGGCATTTCCCACTAGGTACAGGATTATACCATTAATGTTCATGTAATATTTTTTGAAAGTGATGTCACTTAAAGTTTTATTTTATTATATTTTTTGGGAGGTTCTAAAAGTGATTATTACAGTGGCGTCATTAAAATTTTTATAGAATTATTTTAGTGTGTTCTAAATATTATCATAACAGTATCATGAAGTAAAAATTAACATAGTTCACGTTTTAAGTGCACTGCGTGCTATTTTAAAGTCACAAGTGGACAAAATCTTTACTTAACATAATCCTCTATTTAATGGAACACCCTTACATGCATTGTCCTGTTAAGTAGAGGTTATACCTATGGTCCCTACTATAATTATCACGAGAAATTTTTTTCATTGTTGTGTGACCTTATTAACCCCAATGTACACACACACCTTTATTTACATGTTAGTATAAGGCCCAGTAATTATCATTTTGATTTAATAAATAAATAAATATTTCCTGATTTACAATGCTAATTTACTAATATATATTTATAATTTGTTGTAAGTAGTCACCTGTACATAATAAAGAAGAACTATGTCAGAATGACATTAATGTCCCCTCCTCCATTTGTGATCTTGACCTTTGGCATAAAAAACCTGACACTCGCTCGTGACACATCGCCTCATGATGATCCATGTACGTGTGAAGTTGTATCAATTTTGTCCAGTAATAAAAAAATAGGAAACAACATCTCGCACTTCATACCAGTCCCAAGCCCGGATAAAAGAAGAGGGTATAGCCATGACAGGCCTAGCTGGCCAATGGCTGAAGAAATCAGCTCATGAAACTCAAGGCTAAGTTTCAGAACCTGGACAGTTAAACTGAAGATGAATTTGGAAGCATTCGATGACAAGGACTTGGAATACTCTTAGACTTAGATGCGGAAATCTTAACATTGGCACCTAAGCCTATACAAACAAAGAGGAAATACTGGATATGATGCAAAAAAGATATATAGATTTATTGGGTTTGGCAGAAACAAGGGGCAGAAGAAGAGAAAGAGGAAGAGACGTGAGAGGAGGGTATGTATTGATGCTTTGTGGTGTGCATGACTCCAGATTCCTGGGATCTTGGGAGCATTGCTCCAGTAAATTTGACCATGAGAAAAAGTAAATTTGGGTTTGGGTTTTGTTCATCCGCTAGACGTTATGCAATTTTTTTGCATATACGTTCTTGTACAAACCAATTTTTTTAAATTACAAATTTAGTTATTTTAAGTTTAGTTGGTAATTCCATATTTAACAATTATTTTTATTTTTTGTTAAGCTTCAATGTTTTGATAATTAAAATTTTATTAAAACGTATATTTTTTTAATATAAAATTATCAGGATTGGACTATGTTCCATTGATCTCGGCCAGGTTTGATAAATTGGCCAGATAATTACTTGTGCGGTTTTAAGTAATCCACCATGACTCTAGAATTGAAAAGTTTAGTTAAGTTTAAACTTACTTTAACTTACCTACTTTTACTTACTCTTCCTTACTTTTACTAAGTTTAAAGCACTTACTTTTACTTACTTTCATTGTACTATATTTACTTACTTTTACTCACTTTTACCATACTATATTTACTAACTTTTACTTATTTTGTATTTTTTCAGGTAGTCAATAATCAATAATGGATCCTAATATTGATGAAGTTGGAGAGAAAAGTGAGGGTGTTAAAAGGGGTTACGTTTGTGGTCAATGCAAGAACAAATATTCAAAGAAGCAAAACTGGGAGGAACATTTTAATTCCAAAAAAAATATTTGTTACAATACAAGAGGTCCCAGAGTTTGGGCCCACAGCTTAGATATTGCAGTAAAGAAATACCAGGATGAAGTGCAGCAAAGAGATACGGCAAATCAGTCATTTAGTTTGTTCACAAAATGTGCTAGTGCTAGACCTCAGAAAAATGAACCAACTTCATCAACTGCTAATCTAGAAAATGAAACTTTTTCACTAGATGTTTCACAGACTGAAGAAAGTGCTTCTCCTCCACCTAAGAAACAAAAGGTAAGTGAGGAATCTGCGCATCAGACTAACAAAACTGCTTTAGAGGAATTTGAAAATTCCCAAATCCAGAAGACATTGAATGCAATTTTGCGCCTAACAAAAGAAACTCACCAAGCTGTTGTGGTTAATAAAGAGAAGAGTCAAAATATGCCTTCAAGTTCAAGTGTTGCATCCAAATCTAATAAAGCAAAAAGCAACAAATTTGACATTTCCATAGCCCATTTAAGCAAGTGTAAATCAATACAAGAAATCCTGAACAATGATTTGATCAAATCTACATTCAAATTGGTGGAAAAGAAGGATCTAGGGCATGCTGATGATTCATTTTCAGTACCAAGTGATATAATGGAAAACATTGCAAATAGTGACACTAATATGCCTGATGTAGATATAGCTGTTGAGGATGAAGATGATGATAATCAAGAAGATATTGATGATGCTTCTGATGATAAAATGTTTACATTATATTGCATAGCTTGCACAGACCCCAAAGCATGTGCTTCAGACAAACATTCTAACATAAAAGGTTACTTCAATGTTAAAGATTTAACCTATGTATGCAAACAAAGAGAAAATCAAGAGAGATGGTTTAGAAATCTGAAAACCCACCTGAAGAGACATTTAATTAAACTTCAGCATCATCAAAGAGCTGCTGTTTATGAAGTGATGAAAACATCTTCTCGGAACACTACTAAACGCATAGAAGACTTATGTGGCAACATCTTATACTACATAATGAAAACAAACACTGCATGGGCTCTATATCCAGTACTTCTAGCTGTATTACATAGGTCAGGTTGTGAGGTTGGAAATTTGAATCATAGCACACATGCGTGCGAGACAATTTGTGAGCTATTAGATAATCAACTTAAAGAACAAACTGTAAAGTGGTTCTTAGAACAAACTTCAGTAACAATAACAGCTGACATTGGAACAATTTTGGGATTAAGCATGCTAGTTGTATTAGTTATGAGTGAAGAAGATAAGACTGTAAAACTTGCTGGGATAAATTTAGTACGCAGCAAATCAGGAGTTTATTTGGCCAATGAAATTTTGATGTGTTGAAGTCTCCTAATCACTTGAAACTATCTGAAGAAGCAATTAAATCCAAGGTATCTGGATGGTTGGAGATGGGGCTTTTTGTAAGGACAACGAGCCATTTAAAAACGAAATGAAAAAGTTGTTTGGAGAAAATTTCAAATTTCGATGGGACTTAATGCATCTTGCATTGAAGAAAATTTGTAAACTAAGTGAGCTTTTAGACTTTATTCAGAATCACTCTTCAAATCTGAGATCAGGCCTTGACTATACCAATATGGTTCTTGACAATATCATTGGTTTTAAGAGACCAAAACTCAAATCTGATACTCGCATGGTTAATTACGAATTTGATCAATTTGACAGATTTGTGGAAAATTGTTTTTTTTGATCATCCACAAGAGAAAGAAATTAGTGCCAAGTTCTATGTATTGATTTCCTATGTAACAAAGATTATGTTGCAAGTAGCTCAAAAAACCACAGTTAGTGCAGAATTTGTAGAAAATATATTTTATAAAGAAGGAGGGAAAACTGTTATGTTAAGAGTGATGGAAACAATTTCCAAATTAGCTAATGGAGGAAATGCAAATGATGTAGTTTCTGAATTTAAGCACGATACCACAGGGCAGCAAAAGGAACTAACAGCTGAGGATTACATCCTAAATGAAGTTTACAAATACATCGAGAAACGTTCTGATTACTACCAGGTTGCTGAAGTTGCTAGACCATCCAGAACCAGATCTGAAAGTAGTTTTACAAAAGACTCAGTGATAAATTGGCTGACAGAATATATAGAACAGCTGTGGAAAGGAATCACAGAGAGATTAAAGCATTTTGATAAAGATGGATCAACTGCCTGGAGTGAAGCACCAGCTGAAGGGACATTCTCCATTCTTGGTTACATTGTTGAACACAAAGGATCCATTAAGCCATCTCATTTGACTAAGCTGTGCAGAATTGTGAAGGAGGGTCCAGCCCCAGGCACTAGATCTGCTGTAATGATCACACAGAAAGCCATTGATCAGTGGCCAAGCATACATGGCGGTAAATTCACAACAAATGCCTACATGCAAGGTCTAACATCGTCCACTGTTGCTGCTGCAATGAATAAATAAACTTAAGGTGAGTTATAAACTGTACATTATTGTATTATTATGTTTAGCTAAAACAATTTGTAATTGGTATGTCGTCAATTCAAGAGTTTACTATCATTAACCTATCTAGTGGTGTAAGGGGAAAAAAAAGTAAATTCAGAGCTGTGCTCCAGTAAATTTTTTCAAATCTGGAGTCATGGTGGTGTGTGGTGTATAAGATGGATGAAGAATACATAGAGTAGTAATGATTACTGGACGAGAGCTCTCGCCTTATACATATATAAGATGCTAAGTTATTAAATGAAGACTATTGAGTTGCTCTCAATATAAAACGTATCATATATATATCAAGTGTATTCTCCTCAGCAAGGTCACACAGAGGAGGAGAAGAGAGAATTTATGGAATTTCTAGAAGATAATTATGATGTTAATGCAGAGGATATTGGTGTACTAATGGGTGACTTTAATGGTAGAGTTGGTCAAGAAAGAGAAGGAACAGAAGATGTGATTGGACCTTTTGGTGAAGAAATAAAAAACATAAGAGAAAATCTTATTGGTTTCTACATCTGTAATAATATAATCTTATGAATGGCTTTTTCAAGCACAAAGAGAACCATAGATACACAAGATACAGATGGAATCAGAACACAAGGCAATTTGACCAAAAACCAATAACTGCCTACATAATTACATCAGACAAGCATATTGTAAAAAATGTGAAAGTCAGGCGAATCACTTGATTCTGATTAGATTGCCAACTGGAGATATGATCTTTGCATATGTTAAATTGCAACAAAAGCAAAGAAGAAAAATTGATGAAGCAGAATCCTTCAAAGATCAAGAATTGAAATACAAATACAGAGAAAAAGTAAATGTAAGATCGGAAGAGAGAGAGGATCAAGCGCGAGAAGATCAGAATAAAGTCAAGGAAATTATTATAGAAGTGCAGGAGAAACTTTAGGGTACAAACTGGTTGGTGGAAGCAAAAACAAGGCATACTGCTTGGTGGATGGAAGAAGTTAAAAAAAGAGTAAAAAATCAGTGAAGGAAACTACAAATATGGCTGAAACATAAAACACCTGAAACAAGACTAAGCTATGTGATGGCTAAAACTGAAGCAAAACATGTGAAGAGAAGAGCAAAGGAAGAGGTATGGAGGGAATGTGGCAATATTTTAGGAGGAAATAAGAAAAAGTTATATGGACTTGCAAAGTCATATAGAAAAAAAATATATACATAAAACATACGTATAACATAAAAGATGAAAATGCAAATGTGATTGTGTAAGCTAAGAAATAAATAAGAAATGTACAAAGTATTTTCATGACAATGAAACTGAAGATGGAGAAGGCAAAGAAGAGTAGTGTATATACAGGGTCTGCCAAAGGAAGTGTGAAGATTTTATGGTTATATTTTCCGAAGTATTAATGAAAAACTTTTTTCCCCCCCAGAATAAAGATTAAGCATTAGAATTTTCACGATAAACAGGTGGATGATCCAACAGCATTCTTTTATTGTTTAGCTTTATTTCAAACATGGATTATGTCATGGTATCTTTCACCATTTACTGTTACAATGTTGTCATCATCATCCTCAAAAAAGTATGGACCAATTATCGTTTGCCATAATTCCACACCACACAGTAACACATTGAGGGTGCAGTGCGTGGTGGTACACAATCAATTCTTGGACTACTGAAGCCCACACCCGACAGTTATGTTTATATTCTCTTTCCTAACAGCTTCTAAGAGGTTAGGTATGCTGTACCACCTCCGCAGTGCTGTCTCTCTAAAGGGGTCTTGTCCACCCCTGTATGGCATATGCTTCTCACGTATAGAGTGGCTCAACCCACACAGCTATACTTGACAAGGTGGAATCAAAGGCTTTTCATCTCATCAATTCCCCACCTCTTGCTGTCTTCAATCACTTTCTCTTTACTATCACTATTATAATGGACATGTTCTTCTGCTCTCTCTAACTGCATGCCTCCTCCTTTAAGTAGAGCACACAGCACCGGACTTTCAACACTTTCTCATTCTTTTTCTGTCCAACTCTCTAACGCATCAGTACTTTCAATCTTTCATCTACTCAACTAGTGAACTCTGGAACAATCTTCCTCGATCCATCTTTCCCCCATCTATGACTTCCAACTTTTCAAATGCAGAATGTCTAGGCATCTCCAAAACCCTGGCCCTTGATTTTGACTCTCTTCTTCTCCTGTGGGGGGAGGACTTTTGCGGGCATTTGCCCTTGGCCACACCTTCCTACATAAAAAAAGAAGAAGTTTATGAAAGAATTTTGGAAAAAGAGATGAGCAAGTTATGGAGCCACAGGTGGGAGAAGAATAATATGGTTATAGGAAGGATAGGAGTACATCAGATCCAATTTCCACTCTAAGAATGAGCATAGAAAAATCATGGGAATTCAATAATAATTTGTACATTGCCTTTATAGATCTTAAAAAGGCTTTTGATACAATACCTAGAAATAAATTATGGAAGTGTTTGGAAAATGTATGAAATTAGAGGCAGGCTAAAAACAGCTATCAAAAGCGCGTATGATTCATGTTTGTGTAACGTAAGAACTGGATATGAAAATTATAAATGGTTTAGAGTCAACTGATGTTAAATAGGGGTGTTATCTCTCCCCCGTTATTTATTGCATATATAGATGGTGTAATTTAGATTTTTAAAGAAAGGATACATGGCTCAGGTGATACTATGGTATATGCAGATAAAAGAGAGTTGGAGAGAGCATTAAAATTGCTGGATGGATTCCTTTAATGAAGTTGGATTAAATATGAGTGTTAATAAAAGGGAGATACTAACCATGATCAAAGAAAATGAGGATGAATTCAACATTGTAATTGAAAATGTAAGAATAAAAAATGTTGACAAATTTAAATATCTAGTCTGCGTATTTAATAAAGACAGATAAAAATAAAATGATAGAGAGAACATCAAAATGTAAAAATATGTGGGCTCTTTACCCTATATTAAAGGAACATGTACCTCTGCAAGTGAAAAAGATCATCTTTGAGTCTATTCTCACTCTTATCATGATGTATGGATCAAACAGCTGGATTCTGACCTCCACAGATAAAAGTAGAATTCAAGCTGCTCAAATGAGACCTCTTACAGTAATATTGACTACAACAAGGAAAGACAGATTAAGGAATGAACATATCAGACATTTGGTAGGAACAACAATGATAAATAAAATAGGAAAATCACAACCGAGATGGTTATGACATTTAGAATATATGCCTGAAGGGAAAATAGCTAAAAAGAGGTGGCTGTAGAGGCCTGAGGGGGGAAGATCATGTGAAAATACCTCAGAAGAAATATTATGAAGCACAACATCCCAAATATCAATGAATTCTGAGAAAGGAGTGTGTTCGAAAATCGACTGGAATAGAGAATAATGCTGACCCAACTGACAGGCTAGTCAGGAGTAGTAGTAAGAAAGAAATAAAAAAAATTATGGCATGGACCTCCACTTGACTTTTGACCTCTATTTGTGACCTTGACCTTTGATGCAAAAATTTGCATCAATTTCTTATTCATGACACATCACTGTGTGATCCTCCACATGTGTGAAGTTTCAGGGCTGTGGAGTCGGAGTCGGAGAGTCGGAGTCGGAAGTAAATTCATTGCTAGAGGAGTCGGAGTCGGTAAAAATGGACCGACTCTGACTCCTTTTTTTTTATGATGTACTTTATATTGGTTCAGGTTAAAGCTCCTAATAGGAGCTTTAACCTCCTATCTTGCATTATAGTTATTTTATGATGATTCCCCTACATCATGATCTTTCTAGGAGCTTTTCCTGCATATCACTAATTACTGTTGATTTTCTTTTCAGAAATTTATATTTGAATACATTCTGTGTAAGCTAATTCTAAATTTTGGTTGTAAACATGTACCAACATGTTTTGATTAGCTATATTTATTTGTGTAATGGAATTTTATTATTTTTTTTTTTCATGCAGCTATTTAAGTTTTCACTTTGATCTTAGCAAATAAATTACATATATATATATATATATATATATATATATATATATATATATATATATATATATATATATATGCATATAAAGTTATACAATAGTAGATTTTTACTTTCGTTAATGTAGACTGTAAGTAATGTTTTTGGTTTAATAATTTTTTTTCCTTAAATAAAAATGCCATAATGGCATAGCTACAACCATTAAGACTTAAATTTAGAGAAATTGAGCTTAAAAAGTAGCCTGATGATTCACTTGGTAGTGATGAAATGCCATTCTGGGTTAATATAATCAAAGTATATTTTATATTATTATTTAGAGGCAGGAGTCGGAGTCGGCCCTTCTAAAATTCTAGGAGTCGGAGTCTTATTATTTAGAGGCAGGAGTCGGAGTCGGCCCTTCTAAAATTCTAGGAGTCGGAGTCGGAGGCTTGGTCTACCGACTCCACAGCCCTGTGAAGTTTCACTCATTTCTGTTGAGTAGTTCAAAGTGTAATCCAATATAGCCTCTCCAAAGAATTTTCACAAGGGATATTATCAACAAAAGGGATGTCAGAAAATATGCTGTATTTGCTTCATCTGAAAAAGAGCAGGGCAACAATGGAGCAAAGATGAAGCTGTTGGCTGAAATCCTTCAAGAATAAGGGATATTTTGCAACCTGTATAATACAAACAGCACATTGTCCACATTTAACATAAAACTCAACATCTTGAACCTCTGAGAAGTTTATGAAACTATTACAAACAAGAAAGCAGAGGCAGAATGATGTACTTGAAAAGAGGGATTCAGAATTTAATAAAAGTGCCAAGCAATTGTTCAGTGATTTTTGTCATGATAAGGTATCCAAGAAAAAATGAACAGTTTCATGAAGTGAAAATAACAGAAACAATGAGATTTTTTTGCATGACCAAGAGAATGGATGCAAAATGTACAAGATTTTGTGGACAAAAAAAATGGTCTAAGTCAATGAAGTGAAGAAGAAAAGAACTGAGATGTCTAGATGAAATAAGAAAGCTTGTGGAATCTGAAAAAAAAAGGTGAAGAGTCAAGGTGTTCCTTAGAACCAAGTGAAGAAGCTGGACCACATGCACAGAAGGAATAGTGCACACACTATCAAGACTTGATGAATGCTTGACAAAGATTCTGACACGTAAGATAAAACTTTAGGAAGATGAGGCCTGAAGTATATAAAAAACTGACAAACTAAAGAGCTGTTTTGGCACATTCCAGACTCAAGCAGAAACTGGTGTTGTGAAGGTTGGAAGCAAACTATTCTATAGGACATGGAAGTACCGGTACCATGCTCAGGAATATACAATAGATAGATTTTGTGATAAATGATCAAACAACACATAATTCTAGTATGGAGAGTACAGTAGCAGAGGAACTTGGTTCTGATAACAGACCTTTTGCGATGTACATACACCCTTCACTGTTCTACAAAATCCTGATAAAATATGGGCAAGTATTGAGAATGTTATGGAAGAGAGAAAATATATTCTAATTGTTTAGCGAGTATAACGACAAACCATACTAGTGTGTGACTCAACAGGCCCTTGATTGCATGACACATTTTGTAAATCATGACTTTGATCACAAAGCTTTGAACATATCCAATGAATTCAGCCTACACATTGTACCCCAAGACAAACAATCTGTCAGCCTGAAGGATGAAAGATTCAATTGTTTGACAGTGACATACGCAATATACTGTATCTATTCTATACCGTTAAAATGACATTTCTTTATTGCTGCAAAAATATGAATATCTTGCATATCAGTTAGTATGCACTGTCAAAATTTTCTTGGGCTTAGATATTCTGAAGGTGAGGTACTGCGTGAGTGTTTTAATAGGATTGCACTTAGTGGAGCCATTCCTGTCAGTGACCACATCTGCAAGGACAACATATGTAGATCTCATGCTAGCATCCAAGCAGCTTTATGAAAACTTGACCCATACAAATTCTGATCAAGGTAAATGATTCAACATTTGCATTTGTGTCTATCGAATGTTTTACAAGCACAAAGTATGATAATGTGTATGAAGTTATTGAAGAAGTTGCTGAATCACTTCACCCACAAGTTTATTAAGCATGTTAAATTTGGTTCTCCCAGCTCTCACAGAAGGATTCCAGAAACAAAAGGGGTGACATATTTGCATTTGGTGGCTATGGTGAGATGCAGAGCATGCACTGTACAGGATGGATCATGAAAAGCTGATGAAAGCTCCATTAATAACTTCAATGCTAAGAAAAGTATAGAATTTGTGAAATATGAGCTGGTGAAGGAAAGGGCAAACAACTCAAAGCTACATCTTCAGTATAGCTGAAGGCAAAGTCTGCATATCTTCTTGAGAAAACTCAAACTGGATCATTTACTAAATTCAGAAAGCTGATTCCAAAAATAACTCTAGAATGAAAGGCAAGACAGCAAGAACTGATGAAAAAAGGCTTCCAGGATAAAGAAACTGCCAACCTTGCAGTATATAAAAAAGAAAAACAAAGATCTGGAAAGCTTCAAGTCAATGGCAGTAGCTACCATTTACATTATCAGTAGAAACATTCATAAAGTAACACTGATGAGCAACCAAAGTTGAACAGAATGTACATCAAAGTGACATCAAGCAACCGATTTTCTTATGAAAGATCATAAGAAACTACCACTACACATATACACTACCACTCTTAAACTTTATCTTGATAATGTGGTGTCAAATGCATCAGTTACCTCGGAAGATTTGTCAAATGATATAAACAGCCTTGCAGGACATACATTTCGTTAGGAATGAAAGAAAATAAAATGTTCCCTAAGTGTTACTTTCTTTTTTGTTACATATTTCCTTGTATTAAACCTAGAATTAAAAGCAAAAACTTTACTTTTTTCTACGTGAAGGTCAAAATATGAAAATAAAAACCCACTCTAATAGACAGAGTTTATTTCCATGTTTCTAAGAGCACTCAGGGAAAATTCAAAGATTTGGAACATTTTTAAGGATTTAAAATATCCTGAGTGGTTTATCAGAAAGGCGTATTTTAAAGCCAGAAAATCTTTTTATGCCCCTCGGGAACCTTCAGTTAACCAAAAACAATATGAGAGTTTGCCTTACATTGCCGGCTTAGAAAGAGTAAAACCATTGACGAAAGATTTTAAGTTTGCTTTGGCGTTCAAATATTCATCTACTGTGAAAAGTAAATTGGTTAGGAATAACGTTGCAAAACAGGAACAAGCTGTTTACAGCATCCCGTGTAAAAGTTGTGATTTAGTATATGTGGGAGAAACTGGAAGAAATATTGAAACCCATATTAAAGAACACAAATATGCCTTCAGAAGTTGTAATACTAATAATGCCATTTTTTATCACGCCAGCCAAAATAATCATGCTATAGATTGGGAATCAAATAAGGTACTTTATAAATGTAATAATTATGTCAAAAGAAAAATAATACAATCTGTATGTAAAGAAAAAGTAGATAATTTTAATTTGTGCGAAGGTACTTATAAGTTAGATCCTTTAATGAGATTCTTGGTCAAAAAATCCCTTACGGAGTCGGGGTAATGTGTTCTAACCTAAGTGTGAATTTCTTAAAGGTCTCTGGATTGTTTCCTTACTCGCTTTTAGTTCATTCGATTATTTTATTTATTTTTTGGGGGGTGGGGGTGGGGGTGTAAATGGAATAATAAACATAAATGTAATAATGGAAGTAATAAATGTGGAAATAAATATAAATGCAACAGATGTAATAATAAAGGTAATATTATAAATTTAATAATTAGGGTAAAGGTAATAATAATAAATGTTAAAAAAATGTAAATGCAATAATAAATGCAGTAATTATGTCAAAATATTAGAATCTGTATGTAACAAGATAGTTTTAATTTATGCGAATGTACTTATAAGTGGGACCCTGTAATAAAATGCCCTAAAGGTGTTGGGAGAACGGTATCTAACCTAGGTGTGAATTTCTCAATGGTCTCCGGATTGTTTCCTTCTCGCCTTTTTCATTCGTTTTTCGGTTTATAAGTTCTGTATAATAAACAACAATGTAATAACCAATGTAATAATAAATTTAGAATTTCTGTAATAAATAATAATGCAATATTAAATGCAATAAATTTAATAATAAATGTAATAATTATGTAAAAAAATAATAGAATCTGTATGTTTAGAACAGGAAGATAGTTTTAAATTTGTGCGAATGTACTTATAAGCGGGTGCGAATTTCTTAACAGTCAGTCCCTGGACTGTTTTTCCCTGTTGTTTTGGTTCATTCATTTTTCTGCATCCACCCGAGGAGGATGCCAGTGGGCATCGAAACTGTTGTGGAAATAAACTCTGTCTATTAGAGTTGGTTTTTATTTTCAAACGAATTAAAAGCAATTATCAGTGGGAAGAACGAATATGATAGAATATAGCTGTGTAAAAGGACAAAACTGGTTTTCCAACATAAATTTTCAGAGGGTATGTGCATGGGCATTATTATGAATCTAATTTCAAAATTTTAATTACAATCCCTTATTTTACACTTTGTTCCATATTTTGAACAGCAGAAACCAAAGCTTTCTAATTATCAACCCCCTCTCTTGACAAAGTTGGTAGTGAGAGAGTTGTACATGTTCTTAAAATTAATATAGAAAATACTAAACTAAAACCAATATATATATATATATATATTATATATATATATATATATATATATATATATATATATATATATATATATAGGGGTGCAGAAAGTACTAAAATATGTTACTCAAGTTCAAGTACAAGTATCCATTAAGTTAGAGTAAAAAAGTATCAACTGAATAAAGTACTCAAGTAACGAAACTAAAAAGTACTCACCTACAGTTCTTGCAAACCATACTGGTACATTTGTGTTGGAGGCCATCAGGTCTTTAAACAAAACGCTGTATGTAAAAGATTTGCCAAACTACATAAATTACCAGTGATGTAAGATATGTGATGTTTGTGACTTGGCAAGGCGCCAGCCTGCTGATGCACGTGATTGGCTAATTAAAATATTGCGCACAACTTGCGTTTTGACTGGCTGGTGGCTGCACAAATTTGAGTTTTAAGAATAGTAATGAAGTGGATACCATGAATTGTACTTGAGTAAAAGTACAAGTAATTCTCCCAAAAATTACTTAAGTTAAAATAAAAGTACTTGAAAATATAAATACTCTTTAAAAAGTAGACACTAGAAAAAGTTACTTAAGTATGGTACTTAAGTAAAATTACTTTGTTACCTTTACACCCCTGTATATATATATATAATATATACAGGGTGTACATAAAGTCAGGATCTATTTTTGTGAAGCACTTGGAAATTATATGGAATTCAATCATAAAATGATAAAGTGGTAACATTTATTAAATAATTAAGAGTAGGATTCGACATGACGCCCATCAGTATCCCTGCACAGCTCAAATCGTTCCGCAGCATTTCTGAACACATTCTGGAGCATTTTCGGGGTTATGTTATCTGCAGCAGTTCGTATACATGTACGTAAGTTTTCAAGACTCGTAATCTTCGTCTGATAGACGTGCAATTTGATAAAGCCCCATGCAAAGAAATCTAAAGGGGTTAAATCTGGTGATCTCGCTGGCCAAGGTCTGTTGCTTCCGCGTCCGATCCAGCGATTTGGAAAACGTCCATTTAGATAATCCTGAACAATTTTGGCATAGTGACAAGGAGCACTATCATGTTGATAGACGACGGTACTAACAATCCTATCCCCGTCGTCTATCAACATGATGGTGCTCCTTGTCACTATGCCAAAATTGTTCAGGATTATCTAAATGGACGTTTTCCAAATCGCTGGATCGGACACGGAAGCAACAGACCTTGGCCAGCGAGATCACCAGATTTAACCCCTTTAGATTTCTTTGCATGGGGCTTTATCAAATTGCACGTCTATCAGATGAAGATTACGAGTCTTGAAAACTTACGTATATGAACTGCTGCAGATAACATAACCCCGCAAATGCTCCAGAATGTGTTTAGAAATGCTGCGGAATGATTTGAGCTGTGCAGGGATACTGATGGGCGTCACGTCGAATCCTACTCTTAATTATTTAATAAATGTTACCACTTTATCATTTTATGATTGAATTCCATATAATTTCCAAGTGCTTCACAAAAATAGATCCTGACTTTATGTACACCCTGTATTATTCCCTTAGTGTATATAATTATATACCTGTACCATAGTGAAAAACTACACATTTATTTATTTACTATTCTATACAACTGCATATGTACTGACTTTTTCATACATACAAGCATGTTGAACATGCATGTTCAAAGCATTTAGGAAAAGTGAGGGAATTTTGTTTTATGGTGCTTTGTTTCTTTGTTTCTTTCAAAATAGAACCACAGTTGATATCAAAAGCTAAGTGACTGGCTAAAGGGTAGTTATAATCAGGACTGAAAATAAAGGAACCATACCCACTTTGCTGTATAGGTATACTTCATCAATAATTAACTTAATTGCATTTCCAGCTGGGGTAAAAATAATATAATTGACACTTACAAAGACTGGCAACCTTATTTTTTATGTTCATTTTAACTCTGATATATTGGCTTTCATGTCCAGAATTTCCTTCATGGACAAAGTGGGTAATGTCCGAAACACAGTAAATTTTGGATAATAGCATTAATTGTCATATAAAAATTATCCTGAAAGAAAACCACACCAAACAATTCTCAGCTGACAATCCACTACTTTAACCTAGTTTGGGAACATTCAGTATCCATCAACCTCCAAAAAATCTATAATTATTCTGAGTAGAACTAAGCATGACCAAGTTGATGTTAGTGCAGCAAAACTGAAACATAAGGACTCTTCATACCAGTAACAAAAGAATATTTCAATAGACAAATTGAGTGAAACTCAAGCTTGGAGTCAACAGTGCAGTGTGACAAGACCAAAAACAGTGATACCATAATACTCCATAAAGTCTCAATATAAAACTGTATAATCATATTTTAAACATACAACCAGAGAAGAATCAACAAAATGTACATCATACAGAAAACTCAAGAAATGGGCACAGATCAGTTCTCTCATACATGAATTACTATTTCTTCAGATTTTTATTTAAAGAGGTAATGGGAAGCCCTCTTTCCCTACATGGTTGGGGATGGGAGTGAACTTCGAGACTCACCCGAGCAAAGAATAGGTGGCTCGTTGAACTCAACTCTCAGACCCAGGCTGGGCCTTCACAGTTTTAGTTTTGTCTCCAACCAACTGAACAATGAAAGCCCTGATTTTAATTAAACTTTTGTAGTCACAAAATCCTTCACTTTGCCAACAAACTGCAAGACTACAAGGCAGGGGCGTAAGCCAAAACGTTTGTGCTTACACATTGATTTTGAAAAAAAATAAATGTACATTTAAAAATTATTTTTTATGAAATCTAACTGTGAAAAAAATTATTTTCAAAAGTTTTGTTGGTGTTGCATCTCTAAGTTAACACTAGAGGATGTTAAGGGATATTCTAGTGCAGTGGTTCCCAACCTGGGGTCCGCGAAGGTAGTACTGGGGGTCCGTGAGCTTTCAATATTTCGAGAGGCTCCAATGGAAATCGTACATTTACCCATGATAAGGGCGCTTAGGCTAAAATTTCAAGTTTCCTTGCTCTTGGCTGGAATTATTAATACTTTTTTTAATAGGCTGTATTTTAATTGCATACTCTCTTATATGTCCTTTATTTGATAGTGAAAAATGAGAAAACGACACTATTAGTTAATAAAAACAGTTTGTTTGGTAGATGGAATCTTTCAAAAACATGGGGTCCGTGGGAAAAAAATAAAAATAAAAGGGGTCCTTTGTGGTGAAAAGGTTGGGAACCACTGTTCTAGTGGTATCTTGTATATAATAGTGTGGTGAAAAGGTTGGGAACCACTGTTCTAGTGGTATCTTGTATATAATAATGTGATGAAACGACATTGCAAATTGGGTGAGACTAGGATAATTAACAGGGATGGAAAGGATACTATTATAATTTTAAGATGGAAAAGGTACTATTAATTATTACAAGTTGCAAAACACACTACTTTGTCCCGATACTGTGTTTCTATTCTATACTCTGAATAAAAGTGAATTTTCCATCTCAGTTGATTGAATAACCATTGACTGCTACCCTAAATTCCGAATTTTTAGTGCACAAGAGACCATCTACAGAACTCTCTATTTAATTTTTTCCTTCAGCAGTGGAAGGGGAAGACAGCCCCCTTTCATATCTTCCCCCAGCTCCATGCTTCACACCTCAATCCTCACACATTAAAAAGGACTAACTACGTTCCTACAAGGCTATTTCTAACTTTCATACAATTACTTTGCATCCTTTTAAGTCTAGGCCTATATCCATTCTCCCTTATTTTTCACCTACAAAAGTTTTTTGTTGATAAATTTAATTTTTGCTATGGTTTTATGATCAATTGTAATTTAACTGTATTTTTAAAAAGTTTTGACAACTATACGATAGGAACCCGAATCAAATATATCTTGCATACCATAATGCGGGAAGTTTTATATTTTTACAGCTTCAGACCAAATAAAATTTGAGAACTGTAATGATACTTATATTAATAAAACAAAAGAAGACTTACCTCATCCCAAGCTTTAAAAATTGCTTTGAAAGCAGGTTGTTTATCATTGTGGAAAACTTTCCTACTACCATGCACAGCAAACATTCCTCTGTCATTTACTGACTTGCAAATGTTCATATACATGCAATGATCTGGTCGGTAATTGTACTCGCATCCGATTAAGTATAATTTATCTGAAAACAAAAAGTGTTTTAAAATAAATTTCCTGGTCAACTTTCTCATCAGAAATATTACTAATAAGCGTGTACACTCAATCAGTTACAACCATACTTAACACCGAACTTACAACTTGTGATAGTTATTACAAACTAAGAAAACCATGCAGATTGGGAGAGCCGAGGGCAATTGAGTCAAGTTCTTCTAAATTACAAATACTTTCATCAAATGTAGAAATTAGAATGGTTAGAATGTATGTTAATATTCTGATACACAGGTATATCTCGATATTCGTCGTTTTGAATTTCATCTTCACTCTCTTTATACCCATACCTTGCAGATTTGTTGTCTCTTTTCACACTTTCGTTGTTTTGCCATTTGATTTTTTTTTTTTTTAGTTTTCCCTTTAATTTTTTTTAGTTCGTCATTTCGCCGCATCAGACACCGTGGCGCATATGTCTTCCCGCGTCGAAACAATAACAGACGCCATATTGAATCTTGTTTTTGCCTGTGTTGGATGTTATTACTGCTGCCTTTCTTACGTTATACAAAGGTATTATTATAGATTTGCCCATTAATTATGACTGGGAAAAGGAGGAATACATCGAGTGAATGTTCTAGTTCAAAAAAGAAACACAACTGGTGCACTTTAGATGTGAAGCTTGACATTATTAATCGTGCAGAATCTGGTGAACGTGCTGCAAGCATAGCTAGACAACTTGATACGCCTGCTATTGTGAAAGATACTGAGAAATATAAAACATTAGCTAAGTCCACACCTATAGCAACAGTCAGTAAATTAATCAGAGAAGTACGCCAATGGTCAAGATGAAGGAACCTTTAAGTAACTGGATTGAAGACAACTGTCAGAAAAGAATTCCTCCGAGTCAAATTCTTATACAAACTAAAGCAATAAGCCTCTATGCAACACTGAAAGGGGAAGGTGGTGAAGGGTCTAAGCCAGTGGTTCCCAAACCTGCGGCGGACTGGTGTGCCGCGAGATGTAATTAGGTGCGCCGCGAAAGAGTAAGATTATATTTCAAAATGTGAAAAATACAAACTGAAATTCGTAATAAAGTATGTGTATAAATACCTCTTTTGAATAAATTTTCGAATTTATGTAGAAAGTGCGCCAAAATATATTTACTTGTTCTAAAGTGCGCCAAAATATATTTACTTGTTCTAAAGTGCGCCGTGAGTAAAAAAAGTTTGGGAACCACTGGTCTAAGCAGAAAAATTTTACAGCTAGCCGTGGGTGGTTTGACAACTTCAAACGTCGAAGTTGCTTGCACAATGTTAAATTGCAAGGAAAAAGGGCAAGTGTAGATAAAGTAGCAGCTGATAACTATCCTGCTATTTTAAAAGAAATTATTGAGGAGGGCAAATACTCCTACAGACAAGTATTTAACGTGGATGAAACAGGATTATACTGGAAGAAAATGTCCACGCGGACATTTATTGCAAGAGAAGAAAAATCGATTGCCGGATATAAAGCCTCAAAAGATCGGGTAACACTGTTACTTGGGAGAAATGCTGCAGGAGACTTCAAATTGAAGCCAATGTTAGTGTACTAATCGGAGACACCAAAGGCTTTTCAAAGGCGTCTCTTCCTGTTCTTTGGCGGTCGAACAAGAAAGCATGGGTGACTATGAAAATATTTGAGGATTGGTTTTCAAATTATTTCTATCTTGCAGAAAAAACAATCTAAGTCATAAAGCATTGCTAGTCGTAGACAATGCACCTGGCCATCCTGAGGTAATTTTTTTTACCTCCGCACATCACATCTCTAATCCAACCTATTGACCAAGGAGTCATAACAACTTTCAAGACTTATTATTTGAAAAGGACCTTTGCCCAGGCCATACAGCAAACAGACGGCGAAAATGCTCCAACCCTAAAACAGTTTTGGAAGGAATATAATATTAAGAAAGCAATAGGAAACATTAGTGATGCATGGGATGAGATAACAGCATCGAATATGAAAGGGATGTGGAAGAAAATCCTGCCTGAATGTGCACATGATTTTGAACCATTGCAACAAATCACTGCAGAAATTGCTGAGATGGGCAGAGAAGTCGGGCTTGAAGACTTGGAAGCAGATGATATACAAGCTCTACTTGATTCGCAAGCACACAGCTTGTCAAATGAGGAACTTACTCAGCAACAGAGTGCAGTTGAACACGAAAGTGAAGATGATAACTCGGTTTAAAAAGTTTTTCAAGAACAGAACTGTCCGAGGGCTTTCGTTTGCTCGAACAAGCAAAGAATTTTTTTGAAGTCTCGGATCTGAACACAGAGCGCAGTGCAAGAATGATAATTATTAGAATTAGAAAAAAGTATTAGCCGCTACCGTCAATTGTATGTGGAGAAGAAGAAAGACACTAAACAAACAAAACTAAACCAATTTTTTGAAAAAGCCTCCGAATAATTTTGCCGCTTTTTTCTTTTTATGTAACGCTTTTATTAATGTGTTTGTCATGTTTATTTTAATACAGTTTGAAATGTAATGGTCATTTTATTGTGTTTCACCTTGTTATCGCTAATAAAAGTATTTAACTGTTTTTAAATATATTAAGATTAATTTTTTTTTCCGTGGAACGAATTAAAAATTTCCCAATTGAAACCCATGCTATAACGTGCTTTGAAATTCGTTGATTTGTAATTCGTCGTGTTTTCTCGGAACCAATTAGCGACGAATTCCAAGGTATACCTGTACTTTATTCATAATCATCATTCCCAAAAACAAAATAGATCTACATTAAAAAGGCATTATAGTGAATTTTAAAAAACTATTTCTCCTTTTTTTTTTTTCTTTCTTTTCATCATCCACTCTTACTACTTTACTCTCCTTTTCGCTGTCTTATACGAACGCGGTAGATGGGTAACCAGATAGCTTGGCCTCTATTAAGATTTCGAACAGCAAAGTGAGGGACTGGGAGAAATTACACACGATCATTAATATTTACTGGTTTTTATTTACACCGACTGCCGAGGTCATATCACGCCGAAACTAATATAGAGAGAGAACGCAAGGAAATGGGGAGGGGGAGACACTGGAGAAGGAGCAGGGCAAGAAAGACTGTAAGAAAAAAGGGAGAAGGCAGTAGGAACAGCAGAGAGAGGAAGAAATTATACCCGAGTCACATTAAATAGAAAGCAGAAAAGTGTGTCCTTCAGTACAGACGTGGAGTTACTCCTGAAAGGGAGGAACTGAGAACGGGAAGCGGCAAAGGCAAGGCAAACTAAGAGTAAATGTGAGAGGGAGAGAGGAATGCTGCAAGAGCAGAAGGGGTCAGGATCCCCCGTCATAAGATGGCCATGCGTGAGGCGAGTGTGACCAATGCCGACGTACCAGAGCGGTCTCAAAGGGTCGATCACGTTGACAGGAAGAAGGCCACTGACGAATCGTGGGTTTCAAGTCCCTCAGGAAATTCCTCCCACATCCTCCCTATCAGCACTGCCACTGCCGAAGGAGTGCATCCCAGAAAACCCACGAGAAATCCAACGCCGGGAGAGGTATGTTAGAGTCGAAAGGTAGGGAGGCATCTCCCTCGCCGCTGCGTCCGCGCGTTCGTTGCCGGAACACTAATGTGAGAAGGTACCCGCAACACCGACGTGAGAAGGTACCCAACAAAAGACCGTAGATGAGAATTGAGAGAGGAATCGAAGGGCCAAGAGAATGGCTGAGAGTTTCGCCGTAAAAATGGAAGCTGCTCGGGGTAGGGATAGCGATTGAACTACAGACGAGAAGGCTGCAGCGCAACCAACTCCAAGTGGCGAGCGAGAGCCGTCAGTGAACACAAGGATAGGATCAAAATGGGAAGAGAAATGGGATAGAAACAATTGACAGAAAGCAAAAGGATGGAACTGTGACTTTGGTGCAGTAGAGAGGAAGGAACAGATACGGAGGGGAGGAAGGGTCCACGGGGGAAAAGTAGAGGGGGGAGAGGGAAGTACTCGCCCTTCCACCCCTAAAGAAGACAAGACGGTGGCCATCCTTTGACCGTACAGTCGAACCAAATGGGGACGACGGTCAAAGTGGAAGAGCGATTGGTAGACTGGGGTGAAAGGAAATTACCGGACACGAAAGAGATATTTTAAGCCCTCTAAGGTATGATGGTCATCCAACAGGAGATGGCCACTTTCCACATAAAGACTGACAATTGGAGAGGACCGGAATGCGCCAGTGCTGATGCGTACATCCAGGGAGTGGACTGGGTCCAGCATACGCAGGGCGGAGGCAGGGCAGAGAAATATGCCTGACACCCATAATCCAACTTACTTTGGACCAGGGAGTGGTAAAGCCGCCAAAGAGTGTGTCGGTCAGCACCCAAATCGATATGGGAAAGGAACTTCAGAAGGGTGCAGGTGGGGAATCCAAGAGAGACGGGAATCAAGGGGGAGACCCGAAAACTTCGTTTTGGGGACAACAGGGAGCGGGAAGAGACGGCAGTGGCGACAAAAATGCATCACCGCCGTCTTCGAGGGGAAGAACCGAAACCCGTGATCTGTGGCCCATCTGGAGACCGAATCCAGAGTCCGCTGGAGATGTTCAAGGAAGGTGGATCGGGTTATTTACGCCAAAATGATCAGGTCATCCCATAAGTAATGTCGTTGTTTTACTTTATTTCCAAATGAAAATAAAACTACATCAAAATAAATGTAATCAATTATATATTTTCCTTCACTTTCAATGACTCTCTGCCACCTCTCTACAAGCATTTCAATTCCATGTTGATAAAATTCCTTCAGTTTAGAAGCAAAAAACTCGGAGGGCAATGTGATAGCCTCGAAACTTTCAAGTTCTTTCCCCTCAAGGTGGTAATCTGATGGTACAAGGTCTGATGAATACGGAGGATATGGAATTTTTTCCCAACCAAGCTGTTCAATTTTGGCAGTGGTGATTCGAGCAGCAAAATTATTATCCTTCTTTGGCCAATCGCAAGGGTTTGTCCTGTTGAAACACAACACCCTTGCGATTGACCAAAGAAGGACGTTTTGTTTGCAATGCATCGCTCAATCTTTGAAGTTGCTGACAGTACACTTCAGCTGTAATGGTTTGATTGAGCTGCAACAGTTCAAAATAAACCACTCCTTGAATATCCCACCAAACGCACAACAAAACCTTCCTGGGGTGCAGATGTCCTCTTGGGTGTGGTGCAGCAGATTCCCCAGCACTAATCCAATGCCGATGACGTTTAACATTGTGATAAAGCACCCACTTTTCATCCCCAGTAATGAGTCGATTCAGAAACGGTGCTTGAAGTTGCCGAGAATGCAATGAAGAACAAATGTTCACACGATCTCTACAGTTGTCTGGTGACAACGTACGGAGAACCCACTTCCCAAGTTTCGACACTTTTCCCAGTCGTTGCAGGTGGCGATGAACTGTGGAATCGGTCGAATTTAGTCGTTGGGCAAGTTCTTCAACAGTTATAGCAGGATTTTCTTCAAGTGTAGCTCTCAGAAGGTCATCAATGAACTCAACAAGTCGGCCCGAGCGCGCTTCATCAGTTAAGCTATAGTCATCAGACCTAAACTTCTGGAACCATCTTTGACATTTCTTTATATTTAAAGCTTCCTCCCGATAAATATCCTGAATATTTTTTGCGGCTGCAGGCGCGTTATTTCCTTTTCTAAACTCATAAAGCATTATATGCCTAATGTGTTCCTCTGACACCTCCATCTTATCCGTAAGGATGAAATAAACGAAGATTGTTAACGCGATGAAATTTCACTTAGACTGAAAAGTAATATGCCTAAACACATAAAAATTCGAGTTTTCCACAAAATGTACGCAGAAACATACGCGAGTTTAACAATGCAAAAAAAACATTACTTATGGGATGACCTGATATTAATACTGAAAATACCTAACTGGAACCAAACCCCGCCGAGACTGAATTGTGGTATCCTTCGCGTCTTCGGCTTCAGGAGTGTTGCCAAATAGCACTTTATATATCTTAAATTCACACAAAACATTATTAAATTTCTTATTAACACAAGACACTCTTATTAAATATTATTATATTAAGAAAAAACCCACTTAATTTCATACAAAACATTATTAAATTTCTTATTAAACACCATTATATTCTTCATAAAAAAAAAAAATACACGACAGCATTCAATAAATGAAAAAATTAACTTTCTTGATTTAAAAAATAAAAATAAAAAAAAGGTAATGAGTTTCCTTAAATTACTGAGAAGCATATCTTCAGTTTTCAAAAAATATTGCACACTAATTGCAAATTACAAAAGCTTTATTAAATAATAATTATACAATTAAATAACTAACTAAATAATTAATAATTAAAACTACATCTCCAAATGCATGTTCTCAAACGTTTATGATGACCACCTTCAGTCAGTGAACAAAAGTCTAAACAAAAGTTTAATTTTAAAAGAATCATAGAAACTAAGTCCATAAATGAGAGAATAATCTTATATACGAGTATTGAAAACAAAAACATATTATCTTTGGTCCAAAGGGCAGGGAAGCGCTATGTTAAAATTGCTTTCTTTACACACATAAATTTGAGTGGTACGGCAGTAAACTAAAATACTCTAACTACTAAGAAAAATATACATCATGATCAATTTTCAAATTAATTTGCGTAGAAGCTACGCACTTTAATGCTCAATGATTAATAGTTACTTTACTGATTTAATTTAGCTAACACCAGCCCAATTTAATCAATCTCTGAGAAAACCCCCAATGCGTTAAAAGTTGACTTCAAAGAGCCTGAAATTTTATGAAGACGGGCTTTCACATAAATTACATAAAGGTATATGGAGAGAAAACAGTTATCACTATAACTTTTTGTTTTAGGATTTAAATGGGTGATAACTTACCCGGGTGATAATGAAATATTATATTGATGATGTCTTGATCACCCCATGAGAGGGACGAGTGGAATTCTTTCTCAATGGGAGCTAAATATTCTTCCCATCCAAAAGTCCGCAACCTCGTCAAATTCATAAGCATGACACCAGAATTAACTCCTGAAATAAAAGGAAGATTCATTAAGCTGAGAAGAAAAATTACGGACTGACCAATTTGAAAGGATATTTTATTAATCCTGTGACTACACAGCAACCTAGTAATAATTAACAACCTATCATGAGGTAACTAATCCGCACTTATATATTGCAATTATTTTCCACAGTAATATGGCTACTACTAACGCAGTTACCGTATCTAACTCTAGCCAAGTCTAATCTATATAATGCATAAACTTAGGTAGCTTCAGCAAATCAATATATCATACCTATAGGCCTAAACCTAAACTTTGGTAAATTAAAGTCAATAGTAAAGATTTTATTGATTAAGCCTCAAGTTTCCCGCCTATTCTAAGAGCATTCATCTTTCCACATGGGATTCTAATCTAGTTTCAATCACCTAATTTTCCATAATAGGGATGTTTGGCAAATCTGTTGTACCACCCTGTGGCTGGGTCTTCGTGTTCAGGAGATAATGCCACCATCTGAGAAGAATTCATTTGATTGAAGAGGATCCAAAAGTCTTCAAGCGAAGAGAGGAACACTACATCCGTATCAACATAGATTAAAGAATCCACACCAGTCAGAAGACTCTGAAAACAAACATACATACATACATATTACATTAACAAATCCTTTACAATAGCAAACAAAAGTGGCAACTGGTATTAAAGTACTGTTTCATGTAGTGTAGTTTTATAAGAACTTAAAAGTTAAATAAATCTAATTTTAGTTTACACTCATATATGAAAAATGAAATTAAAATCCATGGCTTTTTATGTATGAAATAATTTGCTTTAAAATTTGCTTACAGGAAGAAATAGACGAATGGAAGCACATTTTCTGAACAAGTTGCGCCAATTTGTGTCATTGACATTAGGTGGGTAACTGGCTACATGTAAGTTCATCTTTACCTGTTTTTTGACACTTTCAGGCCATCCTGCTTCCTAAAAAATTAATGTCAAAGTATTAAGTTAAATCATGAAAATGTTACTAACTATTAAAATTACATTGATATCCCTCATATTCTTACATCTGATTGATATAATAATTATAATTAACTTGTTACCTTCAGCTGAATATTAAAGGGTAAAAAAAATACCCTACCCAAAGGATTTGAACAAAAGCAGTTAAGAAAAAACCTATTAATTATGTCAAAATAACATCAATGTCCCTTCCTATATTTGTGGCCCTGACCTTTGGTGTAAGAACCTGATTCTTGCTCATCATCATCATCTTATGATGACCCATGTGTGTGTGTTTGTGCGTCAAAGTTTCATTAATACCGCCATTTGACCTCTGACCTCTATTTGTGATGATGATCTTTGATGCAGGGACAAAAGTCTTGCTAAAAACAGATCATCTTGTAATGATCCATGTATGTCTCAGTTTCATCAATTCATCAAATTATGTTGAGTGGTTCAAAAGCTATGGTATGGACTTCTATTTGTGACCCTGACCCTCTGTGTACATAAGGATGGATGGGCACAATCCAGTATGACCCCTCCAAATATTTTGGTTGGGGACATAATTAATTCAAATGAAGCTGGATGCTGCAAAATACAAACAAATGTCAACTTATTACTAGTAGGTAAATTGGTATAGTACTTAGTTCACACAAGGTGAAAAACTCTAGGCCTACACTTGTTATAGGTGCATTCCATGACAGGTCATGGCAGTGGTGTACACCACTAAATCACAGATTTGATTCAGAATTTCTATATAGGGTATATTTGACCTCCTGATCGTGAAAATGTTACTTAAAATTTATTTAAACAAATACTTTGGAAGATATGGATCCCCTCCAAATGGGGTCCACAAAAAACTACTAAAGTTCCAAGTGTCATAACTTTGCTTCTAATTGGGTTAGAGTAAAAGTTTCAACTGTTTATGGTAGAGAATTTCAAGAACAAAAAAGAAGCATCAGTTGATAATTAAGATAGGACTAATATTTTGGAAGTTATCATAATTTTATTTCTTGGGGGGCCCGTATCCCTCCATGGCCAATCAATACAAAATATTTTGTTGATGCATAAACATTCCCTTAACATTTGTGCATATACAGGGTTAATAATAATTCTGTAATCTTGTGTATTTATTGTATTTTTATGCTTGTGAATATTGTATTCTGAAAGAAAAATTATCTGAAAATTTCTGAAATTTTACGTTTTTCAAATGGTAACACTACCCTATCGACTATTTTACAGATATTGTATTGAAACAGCTCAACTGTGGTGTTTCTATATTGTGAATAAATGTAGATATGGCAGGAAATAATAAAATAATATTAAAAGGTTTCTGCCCTCTTCCTAAACACATTCTTGAAGAAAGTGATGAACAATTTGGATTTACTGATAATTCATTGGTATGAACTGCTTGTCTAACCAAAGTAATGAAGCATGGACCATTTAAAAAGGATGAAAACAGCACTAGCAAAAGGTCCACTCCAGAAAATTCAACAGCAAGTGAGGAAGTGGATATGTATCAGTCTAATGAAAGTAATGCATCAGAAGTAAATGCAATTCTTGTTGAACTTAGTGTATCCCCAGTTAAATTATGTATATCAGTACTAGGTATGTCCATCAATATTTACATTTTACTCATGAATGACTACATTTTCACATGGTACCCATAGTCAAAGGAAGTCAAGAAAAGTCATTGAGAAGGCCCACAAAGCATCACCATCATTGAAATGGAAATTAGAAATGGCCTTTTCCACATCACTGGAAGAGGGCTGGACTGTCAAAAATCAGCAAAATAGACAAGAGAATTGAGATGTAAAAAATACATTATTATTTATTATAAATAAATTTAATTTTCACAGAGAAAGATAAATGTAGTTCAGGAACTTATAGCTTAGAGCTATAAATTTAATTTGTTTGAAGGATGTCTATGCAGCATCCAATAGTATAGTAAGCTATATATATATATATATACAGGGGTTAGACAAAATAATATGAACACCCGCCGATTTCACCAGTTATCTTTACGGACTGCTCAGACACAAAGTAAACGGTCAAATGACTGGCAAACCTATTTAAATGTGTAACAGAGAGTGTATACGTCATGTTATAATCCTCACGTTGTTTTTACAGATCTGAGTGAATTATGAATTAGCAGTTATGAAAGACCTGTCAGACTTCCAAAGAGGGCAAATTGTCGGAGCGCGGATGGCTGGTGCATTGGTGACGAAAACCGCTCAGATGTTCAATGTATCCAGAGGAACTGTCTCTATGGTCATGTCTGCATACCAAAACCATGGAAAGACAAGCACCGACAAATGCAATAGTGGACGCAAGAAGAAGCTGTGTGATCGAGACCGCCGGGTGCTAAAGCGCATTGTGACAAAGAACCATAAGACCACAGCTCCAAAAGTGACTGCAGAGCTTAACCAGCATCTTGCAAGCCCGGTATCAACCAGAACTGTACATCGCGAGCTCCATGGAGCTGGATACCATGGGAGGGCTGCAATTGCCAAACCCTTCCTTTCACACATCAACATTGAACGGCGCAGAAAATGGTGTAATGACCATAAGAATTGGTCAATGGATCAGTGGAAGAATGTAGTCTACTCCGACGAATCCTCCTTTACGCTATTTCCATGTTCCGGTCGAGTTTACGTCTGGAGACAGCCTAAAGATGCTTATGACCCCGATTGCCTGACCCCAACCATTAAGCATGGAGGCGGATCTGTGATGGTTTGGGCAGCAATATCGTGGAATACTCTTGGCCCAGCTGTAGTACTGCATGGTAGGGTTAACACCCAGGTCTATCTGTCAATATTGGCTGACCAGGTCCATCCCATGGTCCAAACGCTGTTTCCCAATGGCGGTGCCATCTTCCAGGATGCTAATGCACCAATCCACACCACTGGGGTCGTTAAAAACTGGTTTGAAGAGCATGTTAGTGAAGTAGAACGCTTGGATTGGCCTCCACAATCCCCGGATCTTAACATTATCGAGCATCTGTGGTGTCAGTTGGAGCAGCAGGTCATAAGCCGATTCCCACCGCCGGCGTCTTTGGAGGAACTGGAGCAGGGTTTGCTTGAAGAATGGCTCAGGATTCCTCTAGCCACTGTCCAAAAGCTGTATGAATCAATTCCCCGATGCATTGCAGCTGTTATTGCCGCTAAAGGAGGACCAACTCCATATATTAAGAATAAAAACCGCCATTTATCAAGGTGTTCATATTATTTTGTCCAACCCCTGTATATATATATATATATATATATATAATATATATATATATTATATATATATATATATATATATATATATATCAGGGGTGGCTTCTTAATGAATGCAAGGCATGCACTGCATGCGTAAATAATATACTCAATGAATTTAAAATTATTATTTAAGTTAAAAAAATAGTTAAAATTATTATTAATATTATTAATATAATATTGGTTCTATCCTCGGTTACTACATAACTCATAAGAATACCATAAAAGACAAAATACAGCTTATCTAATATGTACTACACTGTAATGCATGTGACTGCATGCCTAAGTAAAATTACCACGAGCCGCCACTGATATATATATATATATATATATGAAAATTATTTCACGAAAGTAACACGTGAAAAATATTTATGATGAATAAAACCACGAAGGAAAGGAAACACAGAATGGTGCTCAAGCGCTTTCGTCTAATGACATCCTCAGGAACACTGAAGTACATAAAGGGTTACAGCCTATATATAGGTTACAGAAAAAAAAAAAAAAACTATATAATATATATATATATATATATTTAGGATAAAAACGAAGACGTAGAGCAAGAAAGTCATTATGGTTTTCCACGGGTTCTTGTACAAGGTATTATTGGTAAATTACTTAATAATGTTTATTCCCCCAAACTTATCCCAACGTATGATGTTCCTAAGAATTGTAAATATCTTGTTTTACCTGATCTCTACCAATTTAACACTTTTGTGAAAAAGCAATTGTTGAGTGTGGTGAGGAAATTTTATTTTCACACTGATTTTAAGGTTGCTTTTGTGAATAATAATACCCTTGAATGTTTTTTCCGTTGTAAGGACAAAATCCCCCCTGCGATGAACTGTTCTGTCGTTTATTTGTTTACCTGCCCTGGGTGTTCCCAGGGGAACTACGTTGGCAGCACAGTTCGTTCTTTGCAGGCAAGATTTTGCTCCCATATGGGTATTAGCCATAGGACAGGGAAAGTTTTATCTAAAAAGGAACAGTCTGCCATTAGAAATCATTCTGTTAAGTGTAAAGTTGATATTTCCGCTAATAACTTTAAAATTCTTAAATCATTAAAATGTCTGTCCTCTCTCCGTATTTATGAATCTTTGTGCATTAAATTTCTGAACTCCAGCTTAAATATTGATTCTAGCTGTTACCCCCTTTATATTAATTAGAATGCCTACCAACTAAAATTTTTCTGTTTTTCCCCTTGACCCTGTCTCCTTTTCGCCTCAGTTGTTTGAGGATGTCAAGTGAGCATGGTATGTTTCGTGCACTTTTGCGTTTTTTCATTTAACTTTTTATTAGTGAAGTTTTTAACTAATTTGTTTGAATGTTTTTAGTTTTAAAGTTTTACTTTTATCATGTGTTATTTGTCATGTATATAATTTTTAATTTTTGTTTTTGGCTTATGCTTGTTTTACGCTTTTTAATTTTTATTCTTTAAGTGGTTTTATTCTGTGCTATGAATTAGTTTGTTTTTGACATTCGTATATTTTTTTTGTCATGCATTAATTTCAGCTTTTTATTTATTAGGCCTTGAAAATGGGTAGAGTTGCCCGAAACGTCGGCTGCAGCCAAATATAATGACTTTCTTGCTCTACGTCTTCGTTTTTATCCTAAATGTAAAATTACGTCTCCTTAGGAGGGATCCTATTTCATATGTATATATATATACATATACAATAAACAGAGAGATAAAAAAAATTTAAAAATTATTAAACATTAAAGGATTGTGGGAGGAGCATACAAATTTGTAAGGGAAAAACTACCGATTTTTAGCACAAGATTAGCACAAGATCAAATTAATTGTTTCCAACCAATGTTATAGGAAAAAAAATAAAAATATATAAATTTATACTGGAAATCTGCCTGGGTTTTAGCACTTTGCCCTTCTTGTTTAGGTTCGATGTATATAAAAATAAATTTAAAAAAAAAATACAAGTTATTTGAGTAGCATACAAGTTTACCAAAGATTTAGCGTTCCACCCTTCTTATCTAAATCTGTTCTGAAGGAATTCAAAACAACAGGATCGAGTTGAAAAAGACCTTTGCTTATGTTGAAGTTATTTGTGAGTTGGATAATGGCAGACTCAAGAATATTTCTATTAACAATGTTGCTAGAGTGAAATAAAACTGAAGCATTATTCCAATCAATACAGTGGGATAACTCTGAGAAATGGATAAAAAGGGCACTGGATGACTGTCCTGTTCTAACGGAATATTGATGCTGTTTTATACATGTGTGCAAATCCTTTCCCATCTGACCTATGTAAAAGGAATCACATTGTTTACAACCAATTTTATAGATAATGCCTGAATTATTGGTAGGGCTATTTTTTACTATGATATTTTTCACAATATTGTTATATGAAAATACTACATCAAACTTTTGGATATTAATGTAGTATTTTCATATAACAATATTGTGAAAAATATCATAGTAAAAAATAGCCCTACCAATAATTCAGGCATTATCTATAAAATTGGTTGTAAACAATGTGATTCCTTTTACATAGGTCAGATGGGAAAGGATTTGCACACACGTATAAAACAGCATCAATATTCCATTAGAACAGGACAGTCGTCCAGTGCCCTTTTTATCCATTTCTCAGAGTTATCCCACTGTATTGATTGGAATAATGCTTCAGTTTTATTTCACTCTAGCAACATTGTTAATAGAAATATTCTTGAGTCTGCCATTATCCAACTCACAAATAACTTCAACATAAGCAAAGGTCTTTTTCAACTCGATCCTGTTGTTTTGAATTCCTTCAGAACAGATTTAGATAAGAAGGGTGGAACGCTAAATCTTTGGTAAACTTGTATGCTACTCAAATAACTTGTATTTTATTTTTAAATTTATTTTTATATACATCGAACCTAAACAAGAAGGGCAAAGTGCTAAAACCCAGGCAGATTTCCAGTATAAATTTGTATTTTTTTTTTTTTTTCCTATAACATTGGTTGGAAACAATTAATTTGATCTTGTGCTAATCTTGTGCTAAAAATTGGTAGTTTTTCCCTTACAAATTTGTATGCTCCTCCCACAATCCTTTAATGTTTAATAATTTTTAAATTTTTTTTTATCTCTGTTTATTGTATATGTGTGTATATATATATATATATATATTAGTTTTTTTTTTTTTTTTCTGTAACCTATATATAGGCTGTAACCCTTTATGTACTTCAGTGTTCCTGAGGATGTCATTAGACGAAAGCGCTTGAGCACCATTCTGTGTTTCCTTTCCTTCATGGTTTTATTCATCATATATATATATAAACAAGATATTCCACAGACCCAAAGAACCTATTCAACTACGTATAATGATATTCCACTCTCAAACCCAGACTCTCCCAAACAAGGTATTGCTACCAACAGCCACCCATGTAGCACCCATCTGTGCTTCGGGCTACTGGATATCCCACAGGCTGGCCACACAAGCTTTCACCCTGAGATCCTTATTCGCGTATGCATCTCACATGCTTAGCTGAGCTTCTGACATGAGAAAAAGTTGGATTCCACCCAGGGTTGTGGAGTCGGAGTCGTGGAGTCGCACGTTTCAGGGCGGAGTCGGAGTCGGTAAAAAACTTCCGACTCCGACTCCAATTTCTGTGTCCTGTGTCACCCTTAATTTCTAAATCCTAAATACTAACATTTAGGTTATTTAGTTTTTTTGGTCAATAAACCTTATTCATTGATAGCCCCTAGATTAAGTTTTTTTAATATTTTTTTTTTACATTTTCAGAATATACAATTAATATTTATTTAAATATAAAATATAAAATATAAAATTTCACACTTAGTGTGGTGGTGATGAAATGTCTTATTATTATGATAATTATAGAGTGAAACACTAGAGGAGTCAGAGTCGTATATTTAAAATGTGAGGAGTCGGGTCGGATTTTTAGATTTTTTACAATGTGTGGAGTCGGAGTCAAATTTTTACAATGTGTGGAGTCGGAGTCGGAAAATTTTGGACCGACTCCACAACCCTGATTCCACCGTATATAAGGAGGGGTCCGAAGCCTGGACACTTAGATTGAAGATGGGCTGGGCTATGCCAGATCATTCTCCGAGTGGAATTAGTGGGAAACAATCTGCTCATTAAAGATATAGCTTTTGAGGAAATTGGGTTTTAGCAGAAATTTGGGCTGAGTTCTGACTGTAGAATAGGGAAAGGCAGTAGACTCCAGCATTATTTATCATATAACTTGATTAACTTTATATTTAAGGACAAACTACTCTTCTCTTTGAACTTTTGTTAACTCTTATTTTTTATTAAAAGAAGCATTTGATTCACTATAACTAATTAAAATTATCTTGTGACTTTCTTGTCTAAATTCAAATTAAAGACTGTATAAGCCATTGAGTTTTCTTTACTCTTTGGACTTTAATAACTGGAAAAAAGAAAATCACGAGCCCACACAGTACTCCACAATTGTGGGAATATGAACTTTGAGCTATTTCTGCATCCAGGAGTGCTTAAGTAATACCCTCTCTGAAGTAATCTGTGACAGCCTGACTTTGCCCAAACCCAGGGAGAGGCATATATATATATATATATATATATATATATATATTATATATATATATATATATATTATATATATATAAGCAAACAACCACAAGGAAAAGGAAACACAAAGTGGTTCTTATTTTTCGAAATTGTAAATTTCACTGTCTCACCCCCTCAATATAGTATTCCATTTCACAAAAAAACAAAATATGCAAAATCTCAAGTAATTTTAAATATTCTTATTGGTCTCACACAAGGACTCAAATTTACTTAATTATTGAAACATAAATATACGAATTTTTTTATTAGCGTTCCATTATAAGGGCAAATAACAACAGTTAAAGAACAGCTTAAACTAAAATAGACATTGAGTACTGATTAATTAGAAACTGAATTGAACTAAACATTTTAGGACTGAAAGCATAGTAGATTTGGCCTAGTAGGGATGGCTGCTTATGAGGCACCCTTAAATATTAATTGATTTTAATAAAACTTCTTTGGTACACGTTTTATATTAATAGGAAAAAAAAAAGTGTGGGGGTGAAACCCCAAAATTTTATATATATATTTAATTTTTCCTATACATATAAGAACCACCCAATCAACCAAAATTTGGCAGTCTCACCCACACATTTTTTTCCTATTAATATAAAACGTGTACCAAAGAAGTTTTATTAAAATCAATTAATATTTAAGGGTGCTTCAAGCAACCATCCCTACTAGGCCAAATCTACTATGCTTTCAGTCCTAAAATGTTTAGTTCAATTCAGTTTCTAATTAATCAGTAGTCATTGTCTATTTTAGTTTATGCTGTTCTTTAACTGCTGTTATTTGCCTTTATAGTGGAACACTAATAAAAAATTTGTATATTTATGTTTGAATAATTAACTAAATTTGAGTCCTTGTGTGGCACCAATAAGAATATTCATAATTACTTGAGATTTTGCATATTTTGTTTTTTTGTGAAATGGAATATATTGAAGGGGTGAGACGATGAAATTTGCAATTTAAAAAAAAAAAAGAACCACCCTAATATATATATATATAAGCAAACAACCACAGGGAAAAAGGAAAAAGAAACGAAATCCGAGCACTTTCATGATATATTCACATCTTCAAGGACAAGAAAGAAATAGGCCAGATGTGAATATATCACACGAAGATGTGAATATATCACAAAAGCACTTGGATTTCATGTTTCTTTTTCCTTTTTTCCTGTGGTTGTTTGCTTATTAATAAGATCACGTTATTCTGTGATTTTACTGTGTATATATATACAGGGTGTTTGAAAACTTTATGTACAAATTGTAATGGGGGATAGGCAACACCAAGACAAACCCTTTTCGTCTATAAGTGTATGTCCGCTGATGTCACCATTCGTCGCGAGAGGGCGCCGCTGCAATTGGCTAAAAGGTGAAGTGGGCTAGACTCGCGCTTGCTGCGGGCATTCTTAAATCGGACGTAGTACGCGTAACATGGAGCGCTTCACAACTGCTGAGATGGCTGACATGAATATGGTGTATGGGGCTGCCAATGGAAACGGAAGAGTTGCTGTGAGGTTGTACCGACAGCGCTTCCCAAACAGACGTGTGCCAAACCACCAAACGTTTGCGCATTTGCATCGGCGACTGCGAGAAACTGGAACATTCCATGCAAACATGCATGACACTGGTCGGGAGAGAAACGTGCGCACTCCTGATATGGAAGAAGAAATCCTACGGCGATTTGAGAACAATCCAAGCACAAGCACGCGAGGTGTTGCACGTATCCTTGGTGTGAACCACGACCTGGTCTGGAGAGTGTTGCACGAGCAGCAGTTACGTCCGTTTCATCGTCAGAGAGTCCAGGCATTACAACCTCGGGATTACCCTCTTCGTGTGGAATTCGCACACTGGTTTCTGCAGCAGACAGCGGTGCAGCCTAATTTTCTGGCTTATGTGCTGTTCTCAGATGAGGCCTGTTTCACACGTGAAGGTGTGTTTAACATGCACAATTCTCACGTGTGGGCGCACGCAAATCCACATGCTACACGGGTGCATGCTCATCAAGAACGGTTCGCCGTCAATGTTTGGGCGGGTATCGTCCATGGCAAGTTGATTGGGCCATACCTGCTGCCTGCCCGACTCGACGGGCGGGTTTATCGGATATTTCTTGAAGAAACGTTGCCGGAACTGCTGGAAGATGTTCCCGTGGCTATTTGTAGACGAATGTGGTTTCAACACGTCCGATTTAAGAATGCCCGCGGCAAGCGCAAGTCTAACCCACTTCACCTTTTAGCCAATTGCAGCAGCGCCCTCTCGCGCCGAATGGTGACGTCAGCGGACATACACTTATAGACGAAAAAGGTTTGTCTTGGTGTTGCCTATCCCCCATTACAATTTGTACAGAAAGTTTTCAATCACCCTGTGTGTGTGTATATATATATATATATATATATATATATACAGGGTGAGTCAAAAGTAGCGCCCGATTTCTGTTTTTTCGGCTGTCAGATTCTTTCTGGGAAGTCATGTTGTTAATAATTGTCTTGCAGATACAGTTCCGGTACAGTTCCGTAATAATTTTCCCCCGAATAAATGGTCAGATAAACATGTCATTCATTTATTTCTACCTTCTTGTACACTGTAATACAAATGACAAACAAACAATCAACTGACAGAAATCGGGCGCTACTTTTGACTCACCCTGTATATATATATATATATATATATATACACCTTTCAACCTCTCAAATGTTCCATGCGATGATTCCTTATTCCATGAAAGTCAAGCTTGTTGCCCCTCCTCTTGAGTTGACCTGGTGAAGTAGTAAGTTGGTTTCTTGTACTCTCCACCTCACATAGCCAGGTATGCCCAGCTCATTGGGGATTGTTCTGAGCCAGGCATCTAATCTTCTTTTGAAGATGTCCATTGCAACACCACTCATGTTCCTTAGGTCTTTGGGCAGCTGATTAAACAGTTTTGGTCCTCTCACAACAAAACTATTTTTGTTCAGGGTTAAGGATGTTCCCTGTCTAGCCTTTTGAGGTACTTCTTTTCCTTGTAACTCTCTCTCTCTCTCTTTCGGAACAAGGAGATTGTGCTCTCACAGTACAATTCCCTTGTTCGGCCGTACCTGGAGTATGCTGTGCAGTTCTGGTCGCCCACCCTCAGGAAAGATATTGAGAGGCTGGAGCGAGTGCAGGCGAGGGCCACAAAGTTAATCCCTTCCGTTAGGCATATGGGCTACAATCGACGGTTACGCGCCCTGAACTTGTTTTCGCTTGAAACTCGGAGGCTGCGCGGTCAACTGATCGAGGTTTTCAAGCTCTTACGAGGGTTCAACGATGTCGATTTTAGAAATATGTTTAGTTTAAATGATAACCCAACTCGCAACAATGGTTGGAAGTTGGATTTGAAACGGTTCAGGACTAGTGTGTGTGGGAATTACTTTACGTATAAGATCTGTGACACATGGAACAGGTTACCTTCGGAAGTTGTGAACAGTTCCTCTGTGGATCAGTTCAAGAAAAGGTTAGACAAAATCTTGCACACTATTTGAGAGTGTAAAGACATTTAGGACCTCAGTCTGCGGAAATTTCTTTTCCTATAAAATAGTTAATATCTGGAACCAACTTCCCTCAGAGGTTGTTTCCAGTCAAAGTGTAAATCTGTTTAAAAATAGGCTAGACAAAGTACTGAACACACTCATAGTTTAAGATTAAAACCTCAGAAAACTCTGCAGGAGTTCGCTTGCTCAGTGTCTCTGTGAGCAAGCTAAATATAGAGCTATTTATATATTCTCCACTTTCCTGTAAAATTTCCTTGGCTACTTTTCCAGGGTCAAGGTATTTTCTTCAACCTTTTTCCGTATCTGCCTCTGGCAGGGAGGGAGCGGATGGTGGGGAGAGAGCCTTCTACTTTTCTATCCAGTTTTCTACTACTGCTAGGATAGTTGAAAGAAAAATAAACTTTCACAAAATTTTCCCTGGCACCCGTTGCCATTGGTACCTCCTCGGGATGGGCCGCAAGGCCTTTTGAGGTACTTCTTTTCCTTCTCTCTCTCTCTCTCTCTCTCTCTCTCTCTCTCTCTCTCTCTCTCTCTCTCTCTCTCTCTCTTAGTATTGTCTTTTTCTCTACTGTTACGATTAGGACGCTACTGCTATCTCATGCGTGGGAAGAGAGGCTTGGAACCTCTATAAATAACACCATTTAACTTCAGTTGTAGGTAAATATTTAGAGGGGATAATAGCGAGTAGGATTGTTGACCATTTGGATTCCTACAAGCTACTTGGGGACTCCAACATGGGTTTAGACGGCATAGGTCGTGTCTCACCATCATGCTTGAGTTTTTGTACGTCATGTTGAGTGAGTATGATAAGAGTAGGGCGATTGATTCGAAGGCCTTTGATAAGGTACCTCACCGCCGGCTAATGGCCGAAGTGCGCGCGCTGGGTATTGGTGGGGAAGTAGGTAGGTGGATTGGAAACTGGCGAAAAATGCCACAAAGTTGATCCCTTTCGTTGGGCGTGTGGGCTGCAATCGACGCTTACGTGACGCGGGTTCGGAGATGTCGATTTTGGAGGCGTGTTTGGTTCGAATGATGGCCCGACAAGCAACAGTGGTTGGAGGTTGGATTTGAGACGATTTGGGACTGGTATATGTGGGAATTACTTTAACACGTTGATAGTTTAAGATTAAAACATAAGAAAACTCTGCAGGAGTTCGCTTGCACGGTGTCTCTGTGCGCAAGGTAAATATAGAGCTATTTATATATTCTCCACTTTCATGTAAAATTTCCTTGGCTACTTTTCCAGGGTCAAGGTATTTTCTTCAACCTTTTTCCGTACCTGCCTCTGGCAGGGAGGGAGCGGAGGGTGGGGAGAGAGCCTTCTACTTTTCTATCCAGTTTTCTCCTACTGCTAGGATAGTTGAAACAAAAATAAACTTTTAATAACAGGAACAGTTCCTCGGTGGATCAGTTCAAGAAGGGGTTGGACCGGGTCTTGCACACTATTTGAGTGTGTGGAAGGTTTTCCCTGGCACTCGTTGCCGTTGGTGCCTCCTCGGTATGGGCCGCAAGGCCTTTTGAGGTGCTTCTTTTCCTTGTAACTCCTTGTAACTCTCTCTCTCTTTCTTTTCCCTGGCACCCATTGCCATTGGTACCTCCTCGGTATGGGCCGCAAGGCCTTTTGAGGTACTTCTTTTCCTTGTAACTCTCTTGGAAGTTGGATTTGAAACGGTTTAGGACTAGTGTGTGTGGGACTTACTTTACGTATAAGATCTGTGACACATGGAACAGGTTACCTTCGGAAGTTGTGGATCAGTTCAAGAAAAGGGTAGACGAAATCTTGCACACTATTTGAGTGTGAAAAGACATTTAGGACCTCAATCTGCGGAAATTTCTTTTCCTATAAAATAGTTAATATCTGGAACCAACTTCCCTCAGAGGTTGTTTCCAGTCAAAGTGTAAATGTGTTTAAAAATAGGCTAGACAAAGTACTGAATACTCTCATAGTTTAAGATTAAAACAAGAAAACTCTGCGGGAGTTCGCTTGCACGGTGTCTCTGTGAGCAAGCTAAATATAGAGCTATTTATATATTCTCCACTTTCCTGTAAAATTTCCTTGGCTACTTTTCCAGGGTCAAGGTATTTTCTTCAACCTTTTTCCGTACCTGCCTCTGGCAGGGAGGGAGCGGAGGGTGGGGAGAGAGCCTTCTACTTTTCTATCCAGTTTTCTACTACTGCTAGGATAGTTGAAAGAAAAATAAACTTTTACAAAATTTTCCCTGGCACCCGTTGTCATTGGTACCTCCTCGGTATGGGCCGCAAGGCCTTTTGAGGTACTTCTCTCTCTCTCTCTCTCTCTCTCTCTCTCTCTCTCTCTCTCTCTCTCTCTCTCTCTCCCCAGGGGGTATAAAGGTTATGCACATTTCTTCTGGATGTAGTAAACTTTATACTTGGGGTGTGACAGCCCTCCGGTCCCGAGTCGTGGGATTCTAGAGGAACTGGCTGCCAGCTCCTTTAGGTTCTCTCTCTCTTTCGGGAGGGCGGGTAAAGTATTTTGCACAATCCCGTCCCGTGGGTTACTAGGACCCCATCCCATCCCTATTCTGTCCTTTTAGATTACGTTAAGGTTGTTCTCCTCTCACTGCAAAAAAAAAAAAAAAAAAAAAAACTTTTCTTTTAGTATTAAGTCTTTTTCTCTTCTTTTACTATTAGGACCCTACTGCTACCTCATGCGTGGGAAGAGAGGCTTTGGAACCTCTATAAATAACACCATTTAACGCTCGTAGGTTGTGAGAGACTGGGATGGAGGGGTCCCAGGCGTAGGGGCGCGATGAATGGAGTGTGGCTAGTGCCCCGTTAAGCCCATTCCTAACGCGTAATGGCTTGACCAGCCCCCTGCGACCGTTCTTTGGTGACCAATTGATGGTGCTTGGCTGTACTGCTCTGAGGTGAGAGGGCTTTACTGCCCAGCTGGCTGCCAGGCCAGCGTAAAGTCTCGGGCGTAGCCTCTGGGTCTGGTGGGATATCCCTTGAACACTGGATTCTAAGAGTCTGGCCCACTTGTGAGTGACTAGTAAGACTTAGTAAGGGGCTGCATCTCGCTGTCGCTCCTGGCAGAAAATCCGTGACGCTTGCGTCGTGAGTGTTTGTCAGTTGGTAGCTGCGACACGTTTGGGACGGTCCGGCCCTGGGGAGACCTTTGGTCGGTGCGGCAGCAGGAGAGGTGTAGTCTTCTGGAAGGAATGAACGTCACTTGCGAAAAGGCGGGTGCGGCTACGCGCGGGATTAATTCACCCCCCCCCCCCTTTTTATATACTGGTCATAACGTTTTTTGGATAGTTTTCATTGCTAGAACGCTTTATCTTATTCAGAGTATTCAGAAAAAACAAAAAAAAGAGAAAATATGGCAGGGCCAGCTAAATTGAAAGCAGAATGCTTTAAATGTAAAGTTAATCATTGGTGCGTAGACTTCCCAGAGGGTAATATCAGCGATATCACATCCCTTAGTGTATGTTTGTTTTGTAAACTTAGAGACAACCACGAAAGGAAGTTAAAGAGCTAAAGGAATTAGTAAAAAAGCTTGAAGCTAGGGTCGTAGCACTGGAAATCCAACCCAGTGGACAAGATCAAATTAAACACACCAGCAGATTCAAACTGTAAGATTAAGTATCAAGAACAAAGGAGGGCTCAAAGAAGGGGCTGATAGAGAAGGGTGGGAAGGGATCGATAGAGAAGGGTGGGAAGGGGCCTGCTGATGGCCCAAAGAAACCGAAGGATGTAGCTACCTGTCGGGGTGGGTCGGGTGGTGTAACTGCGTGTATGGGTGGCGACGGGTTTCGAAAGGTCTCGGGCAAGAAGGCTGCGAAGCCGAAGCCTGAGACCCCAGTTGCCCCTGTCAAGACCTCTAACCGTTTTAGTCTCCTGTGCTCGAAGGAGGAAGACACCGTTTTGATTGGGGACTCGCAGATCAGGGGCCAGGAGAAGTACTTTGCTTCTGCAAACCGGGATGGGAGGAAGGTAAGGTGCTTACCTGGGCGGGGAACGGCGCACTTAAGGAAGGAGGTAGAGAAGGTGCGCGTGGATAGTCGGAGGACTGCGATCGTTGTCCACGCTGGTGGCAATGACCTGTTCCTCAAAGGCGGTGGGGTAGGTCTTACAGAAGGGATCATCACCGAGATCATGTCTCTTGCGGATGATCTAAAACTGAAGACAGACAGGGGAATGTTAATGGGTATTTTACCGCGAATGAATGTCAGTGACCACTCGCTCAGTAAGGTCATTGGCATCAACGAGAGGGTACAAGACTTGTGCGTTCCGCTGGGCGTGAAGTTTATTGACCCCTTCGATGCATTTTCGGGTAGGTGGGACCTTTACCAGAGGGATGGTGTCCACCTCAATGACAAGGGTAAAGGTGTGCTAGGCGCGCTGCTCGACCGGCACCTATACAGAATGGTGAGGTCGAGTCCTGGGAGATGATGGGCCCCCACCGGGGAGAGATGAGGATGAGCCGGTGGCGGACGTACCTTCGACTGAAGGGTGCGGCGAAGTACAGATGGGTGACCCTCCTCCTACGTTGGAGGGGGCTCAGTCTCCTGTGGAAGTTGCCCCCTCGTTAGTGAGGGGCTCTTCAACTCCCGACAGCCTTGGCTGTTCGGGAAACGGGTCGTGCTAGGGGGCGGTCAGAATAGGGAAGGCTCCCTCCGTGCAATGCTTTTTAATGCTAGGTCAATTAGGAACAAGTTTCGCGAGCTACGGGCGCTCTTAGCATCAGAATACCAGGATATCGTTGCTATCACCGAGTCCTGGATTCATACTGATCGTAGGGACTACGTTGGGGAGTTCGAAATTCCCGGGTATAGAATGTTTCGCAAAGACCGCACCCGTGGGGAGGGGGGTGGGGTACTAATATACGTCAGAGACACGTTGAGTCCGGTTGACTGCCAGTTCCGGTCGGAACGGGAGCTGCTTGGCGTCGATCTGAACGTGGGAGGGACGAACTATAGGTTAATCTTGGTGTACAGACCTCCGCATCTCCTCCTCGAGGAGGATACAGCCCTGTACACCGAACTCAGTAGCCTGCTAGGGGATAGGGTGTGTGTAGTTTTAGGAGACTTCAACTGTCGCGGCATAAAGTGGGAAAACAGGACTGCCGATGCTGAAGGGAGGAGGCTAGTTGACTTTGCTGATGAGAACTTCCTCACTCAGTGGGTCAACGAGCCTACACGAGGCGAAAGCGTTCTAGACTTAGTATTCACGACCGAAGACAACCTCGTCACTGGCCTCACCGTTGACGAATCGTTGGGCGGGAGTGATCACGGTATTATTAGGTTTCCGTGTGTGCGTCCCTCGGGTGAAGCGTAGTAACTCGAGAGGCAGTAAGCTCGATCTCCGGCGGGCGAACTTTGTTAGCCTCAGGGATAGCGTAGCAGAGATGGGGTTAGAGGTTGGCGGCGATGTTGAGGGAGTGTGGAGTGCATTCCGGGATGAGTTTATGGTGCTGCAGTCTGCTGCCATACCCTCAAAACTGGTCACCCCTGCTTCAACGCAGCCTAAGTGGTTCAATCGTGGCATCGCTTCGGCTATCCGAAATAGGAAAGTAGTGTATAGGAGGGCGAAGGCCAATCGTTCCCACGAGAACACTGAAGCGTATGTCCGCCTGTGTAGGGAAGTGAAGGCGAAGGTTAGGCTAGCGAAACGTAACGAAGAACTACGGGTGGCAAGCCTCTGCAAGAGGAACCCTAAGGAGTTCTTCAGTTATGTTAATAGTAGAAAGCCTATTAGAAGCATGATAGGTCCTTTAAAGGACGGAAGCGGCGTTCTGCGGACCTCCGACGCGGACATCGCTAAGGTGCTTAATGAGTACTTTGCGGGAGTGTTCACCAGAGAGGATACCCGCGTCATCCCCGAGCCAGCTGTGAGGCACGAAGGTGCTGACCTGGATAGTGTTAGATGTACCGCGACAGTCGTTGCTCATAGAATAGACAAACTGAGCGCGTTTAAGGCTCCTGGGCCAGACCAGTTTCTCCCCAGTGTTTTGCGAGAAGTGCGCGACCAGGTGGCTCCCCACCTGGCTACAGTCTTCAACAAATCGTTGGAGATGGGCCAGGTGCCTGGTGACTGGAGAGAGGCCAACGTGACCCCTATGTTTAAGAAAGGGGATCACGAAAGTCCAGGGAACTATCGTCCTATTAGTCTCACTTCAGTTGTAGGTAAATTATTAGAAAGGATAATAGCTGATAGAATCGTTGACCATTTGGATTCCTACAAGCTGCTTGGGGACTCCCAACATGGGTTTAGACGGCATAGGTCGTGTCTCACCAACTTGCTCGAGTTTTTCCACGTCATGTTGAGTGAGTACGATAAGAGTAGGGCGATTGATATACTTTATCTCGACTTTCAGAAAGCCTTTGATAAGGTACCTCACCGCCGGCTAATGGCGAAAGTGCGCGCGCTGGGTATCGGTGGGGAAATAGGTAGGTGGATTGAAAACTGGCTAAGGAATAGGCGGCAGAGGGTGGTAATTAAAGGGGCTAGTTCGGGTTGGGCCTCGGTCACTAGTGGGGTTCCTCAGGGTTCCGTTTTGGGGCCACTGTTGTTTACCATTTACATAAATGATATCGACGGTGGCATCGTCATTCGGATCGCCAAATTCGCTGATGACACCAAGCTTGGGGCCAATGTTGGGACGCCCGAAGCGATCGAGGAACTGCGTGCGGACCTAGGTAGGATAGGAGAGTGGTCCGAAAAATGGCAAATGCCGTTTAACTTGGGTAAATGCAAAGTGATGCACATTGGCTACGCCAATCCCAAGTCGGACTACTCGATGTTGGGCAGTAATATCGAGGTGACTGATTTAGAAAAGGACTTGGGTGTGCTAATTAGCAGCGACCTTAAGTTTACGAAACAGTGTGTAGAGATGGAAAAGAAAGCCCAGAAACTATTGGGTTATATCAGGAGGCAATTTCAGTTTCGGAACAAGGAGATTGTGCTCTCACTGTACAATTCCCTTGTTCGGCCGTACCTGGAGTATGCTGTGCAGTTCTGGTCGCCCACCCTCAGGAAAGATATTGAGAGGCTGGAGCGAGTGCAGGCGAGGGCCACAAAGTTGATCCCTTCCGTTAGGCATATGGGCTACAATCGACGGTTACGCGCCCTGAACTTGTTTTCGCTTGAAACTCGGAGGCTGCGCGGTCAACTGATCGAGGTTTTCAAGCTCTTACGAGGGTTCAACGATGTCGATTTTAGAAGTATGTTTAGTTTAAATGATAACCCAACTCGCAACAATGGTTGGAAGTTGGATTTGAAACGGTTTAGGACTAGTGTGTGTGGGAATTACGTTACGTATAAGATCTGTGACACATGGAACAGGTTACCTTCGGAAGTTGTGAACAGTTCCTCTGTGGATCAGTTCAAGAAAAGGTTAGACGAAATCTTGCACACTATTTGAGTGTGTAAAGACATTTAGGACCTCAGTCTGCGGAAATTTCTTTTCCTGTAAAATAGTTGATATCTGGAACCAACTTCCCTCAGAGGATGTTTCCAGTCAAAGTGTAAATCTGTTTAAAAATAGGCTAGACAAAGTACAGAACACACTCATAGTTTAAGATTAAAACCTCAGAAAACTCTGCAGGAGTTCGCTTGCTCAGTGTCTCTGTGAGCAAGCTAAATATAGAGCTATTTATATATTCTCCACTTTCCTGTAAAATTTCCTTGGCTACTTTTCCAGGGTCAAGGTATTTTCTTCAACCTTTTTCCGTACCTGCCTCTGGCATGGAGGGAGTGGAGGGTGGGGAGAGAGCCTTCTACTTTTCTATCCAGTTTTCTACTACTGCTAGCATAGTTTGAAAGACAAAATTTTCCCTGGCACCCGTTGCCATTGGTACCTCCTCGGTATGGGCCGCAAGGCCTTTTGAGGTACTTCTTTTCCTTGTCTCTCTCTCTCTCTCTCTCTCTCTCTCTCTCTCTCTCTCTCTCTCTCTCTCTCTCTCTCTCTCTCTCAGTGAATATAGGTTTAATTCAACCTTTCCCAGTAGTTCAGTTCTTTGCACCCCTTGGATCTTGGCTGTGAGGCTTCTTTGAATCAAATTCAAATTTTGCATCATCAGTCATTACAACCGCTAAATCTTTTGCTTTAGAATTTCTCTGAATTTCTTGTCCATTTGGAGTATAATATGCAATGGATTTTAGGTCCTCTCTTCTTCTGTACCGTAACAGCTGAAATATCTCAATGTTAAACTTCATATTGTTGTCTTCCATCCACTTGTAAATTCTGTTCATGTCTGTTTGTAGAGATCCTATATCTTCTGGGTTTCTTATTTTCCTACTGATCTTTGTGTCATTGGCAAAGGATGTTACTGTGCTATCTCTGGTAAGGTCCTCATCTATGTCAGTTAGCATGATTATGAATAGTAATGTAGCTAATATTATTCCTTATGGTACTGAGCTGAGGACATCTGATTCTGATTTTATATATATATATATATTAGGGTGATGCACAAATCATGACCATCGTGGATTTTTAGGGATACCCCCTCATTTGTTCCAATTTGTCACAAAAACACCCTGTGAGAAATTCCAGGTCAAACAAATAACATCCAGAGGTCGCGCCCGCCAATTGAAAATTTGAAAATTACAAAAAATTAGAGTAAAATCAAATTTTTTGAATTTGTTCTTATTTTTGTTGCAGGTTTGTTGCAGGTTGCAGGTTTTGTGCAGGTTTGCTGCAGGCAGAGTGGTAGGTGATGCGTATATGAGCAAACAGCGTTCAAGGAAATCGGTATCGCAGTGTGCTTGTGGCAGTGTCTGGGAGAGGTGCTATATCAGTGAGTCTCTCCGCCTCAATTTCGCTTCTATTTCCTGTATCTTAATTGTGACAAAAATGAGATCAAGAAGCTCAACAGATATGTGGCTGATCGGTCAACAAATAGATAAATTGAATCAAAGTAAGCTTCCATCAAAGAAAGAAGTAATTTCCTTATTCATGAATTATAAACATGTCAAGAATGAAACCTTCAGAGAAGCATTAACTTCAACCATTAATGATGTATTGGAAGTGTGGCAGAGAGCAGGAATACCAACAACCCAGAAATGTAATGTTGTGAAGAAATTAAATAAACTGTATGATGAGTGGCAAGGGCTGAAGAAGAGCAAAGGAAAAAAATCGAAGTTTTCAATAGAGAAAGAGAATACATGGAAAGAAAAATTGGATGGACTCTTTGATATTGCGCATGCAAATGCTAACGAGTTAATAACTATCGAAGAAGATAGAGTTTCTACGGCTACAAAGGGAAGGTCGAAAGGTGTAAAATGATGGCTGTTGATAAGGATGAAGAAAAGCGTCGAAAGGAAGCTGCGAAGAGACATGAAAAAATGGATAAGAAAAGGTTACGTGAATCAAGTGCATTTGATGAAACAGTTGTTCTTGCAAGCAGCAGCAGTTCCTGCAGTGATTCACCTGCATCTACGGAAGAAGAAGTACATCTGGAACAGCCCTCAACATCCAAAAGAGGCCTTCCAAGAAAAAAATTCAAGATTATGAATGAAAATCTGCTTTCCTCATTGGATGTTGCTAAGATCAGCGACCGATCAGCCTCTTTAATAATTATTCCAACGATCGCAAATGTTGGAAAAGATCCAGAGAATTACAATGTTAGCTACTCATCGATTCGCAGGGCAAGACAGAAATCAAGAAAGAAGTTCAGTGAAAACTTGAAAGAAGAATTTCAAGCTGACAAACCCTTGATTGTTCATTGGGATGGCAAACTCCTCGAAGACATTACTGGGAATGAGGTTGTTGATCGGTTGCCAGTCCTAATCTCTGGCAGTGGAGAAGATCAACTGCTTGGAGTGCCAAAAATAGATCATGGCACAGGAAATGATACTGCAAATGCAGTACATCAGGCGATCATTGATTGGAATCTAATAGATAAGGTAAAAGGCATGTTTCGATACAACTGCATCAAACACAGGTCATAAAAATGGAGCTTGTGTCCTAATTGAACAGAAAATGGAGAAAGATTTGTTGTGGTGTCCTTGTCGACACCATATCCTTGAAATCATGTTGGAAGCAGTGGTATCCCCTGCATTACAGGCTTCATCAGGCCCTGACATTCAGTTATTCAAAAGATTCAAAACAAACTGGAATAAGATTAATCTAACTTCATACGATAAATTAGAAAATTATCCACAAAAGGAAAAAGAGGAAATCATCAACTTTGCAGCAAGAAAAATCAATGAAGATCAACCTCGCGACGATTACAGAGAGTTATTGGAACTGACAATCATCTTGCTTGGCGGTACTCCAACGACTGGAATAAAATTCAGGAAGCCTGGGGCTTATCATAGAGCCTGTTGGATGGCGAAAGTCATTTATTCGATGAAAATCTTTATGTTCAAAAGTCAGTTCAAAATAACAGCAATAGAAGAAAGAAATCTAAAAGAAATTTGTTGGTTTTCTGTTTCAATTTATATTAAGCATTGGTTTTCAGCACCCTGCGCAGCACGTGCTCCACAAAATGATCTGAGTCTTCTCAAGAATCTTCACAGCTACAAAAGCACAAATGAACAACTAGCAAATGCTGCTTTAGAAAAATTCAAGAATCATTTGTGGTATCTCTCAGAAGAGTTGATCGCATTGGCTTTCTTTGATGATAAAATCAGCTTTGACACCAAAAGAAAAATGAAGGAGGCTCTTACAAAATTTTTGGAGCCAGATCCTTCGAAGAAGACACAAATAGACATCAAAACTATTGACAATAAGCAGCTTGAAGATTTTGTAACTGCTAACACAAAGTCCTTCTTCAGTATACTCGGATTGTCTTCAACGTTCTTGAGCAAACCAGTAGAAGATTGGCTTCTCGATGAGAGTTATTGGGTTGCAAAGAACGTAGTGAATCACATGAAAGTTGTTAATGATATTGCTGAAAGAGGAGTGAAATTGATTGAAGATTATAACAAATTAATTACCAATGATGAACAACAGGAGCAATATCTACTGCAAGTTGTATCAAATTATCGGAAGAAGCTTCCGGACAAAACTAAGAAAACTCTCGTATCTTTGATGCAACAATAAAATTTACGAGTATATCCATTCTATGTATCTATTGTAAATATCTATTGTATTGTATCTGTTTTATGAACAAATGGAAAAGAGGAAGGTGGTATGATAGGCCTCCTGGGGAACTTCCACTCAAAAAAAAAAGTAACGTGACGCTTGCTGTACCTCCTGGGTGTCATGGAAATCAGCAAATTTTCAAATGGCGGGCGCGACCTCCAAATATTCGAATTTTGACCCGAAATTTCCCCAGGATCATTTTTCTACCAAATCAAACCAAATGAGAGGGTATCTCAAAAATTTGAAACAAAAAAATTTTACTCCCCCACTTTTGCATCACCCTATATATATATATATATATATATATATATATATATATATATATATATATATATATATATATATATATATATATACAGGGTGTCCCATAAGTCAGGCATCATAGGAGAAATTCATATTTTTCTATTCCTACAAACCATAATTCATATTTTTCTCTTTCTACAGGCCATAATGTCTATGAGCAAGGAAGAATGAATCCAGATAATTCTACTTGTAGGAAATTGGAGTCAGAGAGAGGCTGCTGCTGAATTTAACAGACTGCATCCAGACTGCGAGCCAATAACACAGAGTTGTGTTAGCAGACTTGTTGCAAAGTTTAGGGAAACAGGATCCATAGAAGATAAACCACGCAGTGGACCTTCAAGGAGGTCCACTGATGATGATACAGCAACTGCTATCCTGGCTCATTTTAACAGAAGTCCCAATAAGTCTCTTCAGCGATTGTCCACCGAGACAGGAGTGTCAAAAAGTAGCATCCCTCGCATTCTTCAGGCTCACAAATGGCATCCATATAAACTTCAGATCCTACAGAAATTAAGCGAAGATGATCCCAACCGGCGGATGAAATTTTGTGAATGGGCTACGGAACAATATGCTTGAGATGCCAATTTCCAGTCCACCATTCTGTTCAGTGACGAGGCTGTTTTTTATGGAAATGGTGAGGTAAATTGACAGAATACCTGACCTGCTACTGGTCTCAAAACAACCCTCACTGGTATACCTCTTCAAAGGAACAAGATGCATCTCGGGTGATGGTATGGTGTGGCATTTGGAAGGATCGCATCATAGGCCCCCTCTCTTTCGATGAACATGTTACTGGAGGCACCTACCTACATATGCTCAAGGAAGAAGCATTTCCCAGTGTCTTGAATGAAGAAGGAAATTTCTCAACATGGTTCCAGCAAGACGGTGCTCCTGCACATTACAGCACCCAAGTAAGGGAATACCTGTACCAACAATTCCCTGGTCATTAGATAGGATGTCGAGGGCCTGTGGAATGGCCAGCTAGAAGCCCAGATCTCACGCCACTAAATTTTTATCTCTGGGGCCACTTGAAAGCGCTGGTATACGCAGAGAAAATTAGGAGTGTTGAACATTTGCAGCAGCACATTATTGGGGCATGTAACACCATTACTCCTGACATCATTCACCGTGTGCTTGCTGACTGGGTATCATGTCTGAATTTGTGTGTTGAAAACAATGGTGGACATATTAAGCACATTCTGTAAATAAAAGCTTTTGTTTTGCCTTTTTTTTTATTTTTCCTATGATGCTGGACTTATGGGACACCCTGTATATATATATATATATATATATATATATATATATATATATATATATATATATCCCCGCAAGGGGGTTCTAAGCTCGTGCTCTTGAGTGCTCTTTGTGCTCGTTTGTACGTGCTTGTTCCTGGAGGTTTCACGTGCGCCCTCCCGGCCCTAGCACCCAAGGATGATGGGGCTCGACCCTGCAGTCCTTGTCATCCTTGGTCTTTTTCCACTTCGACTGTCCCCTCCACCCTTTCTTTTTCCTCTGTCTTTCCTCTCACTTTTTCTTTGTTTTTCCGCTGAGATATGCCCTTTTAAATAGAGGCGAATCGGTTCTTCCCGAACTTAAAAAAAAATATATATATATTATATATATATATATAAGGCTTCCGTTTTTACGGCGGAGCTCTATGCCATTCTGAGCGCTCTGGAGGTGGTGCGGGAGCATCCGGATGGGTCGTTCGTCATCCATTCGGATTCCCGCAGTGCCCTGGATGGCCTGGAGTGTTTTGACTCTGTCCACCCGCTGGTCCGACGAATCCAGCTACTGTACCATACTCTTGTCGCTTTCGGTGGCAAGGAGGTGGTATTTTGCTGGGTCCCAGCACATGTTAACGTGGCTGGAAATGAGGCTGCCGATCAAGCTGCCCGTTCCGCGTGCCGACTGCAGGTTTCACCTGTGTCCCTCCCTTTTTCTGATTATATCCCTGGCTTCCGTAGGTTTTTGCGCTCCCGGTGGCAGAGTCGCTGGGATGGCGCTACGGATAACAAACTTTGCAAGATTAAACCCAAGTTGGGATGTTGGGCCTCTTCCTTCCATCGGTCGCGCCATAAGGAGGTGGCTCTGGCCCGCCTCCGTATTGGCCACACCCACCTGACCCATGGCTATTTGATGGCGGGGATCGGGTGCCCCGATGTCCCAATTGTGACGTCCTACTTACAGTTGCCCACCTCTTGGTGGAGTGTCCGCTTTACTCTGCGCTGCGCGCAGAGTATTTTCTCTTTTTGGAGAGTGTCGGGCTTGGTGATAGGCTTGGCGCTCTTCTGTCTGAAGGTCCCTACTTTTCGATAACCGGGTTGTTCTCCTTCCTCTTTCGCTCCCGACTTCTTTACCGGCTGTGACCCCACTATGATCTTTTTGCTTTCCCCCACCTCCTCCTCCTCCCCCCCCGTCTATTGTTCATTTCCATTAGTTGTTCCATACTCTTCGTTCTGTGTTCGCTCTGCTATCCACCTTTCTTTTGGTGGCCATGAGCGGTCATTCTTTGAAAAAAAAAAAAAATATATATATATATATAAATTATTAGAATTTTCAAATTTGATAACCTACAGTTAATATTTCATTTCTTAAAATAATAGGTACGGTACCTTACCATTTTTTCAGGTGAGAACCTGATGAGGAGCCTAAAGGATTCATTTAATTCATCTACTTCACACCAATGATGTCTTCAAATATTAATATTGTCACCTTTTACAATTGAAGAGACTCAAAAATACTTTGGAGCAACAAGATATTTGGTAGACAAATCTAGAAAGTGGAAGAGAATGTTTGGTTTTCTGCCTGAATTTCCTTTGTACTCAAGGGAAAAAAAATCAGTCCTGAGGTTGCAACTGAAGTTAATTATTCTATGAAAAGGATGAAATTAGTCGGATGTCTCCAGGTAAGAGAGATAGTTTAAGTATAAAAAATAGTGATGTGTTAAGAAACAGGTTCAGAAAAGACCTTTACTTGGAAATCTCAGGGAAATATATGGGCAATACAAGGATACTGTGTGATTGCAGGTGCTAAAGGCACTCATTCTATCTGTGTGTACACATTAGCAAAATCCCAAACTGATGATATCTGTAATAGGTGTGAAAGATTTAACTTATAATGCTCTTATTGAGAAGGCAGTTTGCAGTCCAAATAATCAGAAATGCAAGGATTGTCCTGGTACAGTGGCTGTTTCAAATTTCTTATATTCTATAGATTTGTTGCATTATTTTGAATCAGTTGAATATTGTCAGTGAGTCAGTAGTAATAGGTCAACACTCTGTAAAAGGACCAGTAGATGATTTCACCGACTCCTTGTCACAGAAAATAGTCTCTCTGACTTGACATCAATTTTTTTTAGCCAAGAGTCAGAGTTCATACCTGAGAAGTTTGAAAGAAAATCTTGAACATGAAGAAGCTGTTATTATTGGAGATTTCTCAGAGAATTATTCATTTGTGTGCAAGATGCTATCCAAAATTTTCAATGGACCAATGAACAAGTTAGTTTGCATCCTTTTGTCATGTATTACCAAAATGAATATAAGTTAGAGCACAAAAGTTTCTGTTTTATCAGTGACTGCCTTGATCACTTAACATCAACAGTCTACAGCTTTCAACAAAAATTAATTCAAGAAATTAGAGAAACTTATCCTATAATACAAAAAGTACATTACTTCTCAGATGGCTGTAAAGCTCAATACAAAAATAGGTTCAATTTCATTAATTTATGCCATCATGAGCATGATTTTAATATGAAGAGTGAATGAAATTTCTTTGCAACTAAGTCATGGGAAAAGTGCTTGCGATGAAATTGGAGGGACATTTAAAAGGGCTGTTGCAAAGAAAAGCTTATAACAAACTGTGTCAGGACATATATTGACCACAGAATCTTTCTATAGCTTTTGTAAATCTCACTTTAAGACAATACAATGTATTTTTGTTTCTAAAACTGAAATCAATGCAAATAAAGAAATGTTGCAAAGTAGATTTGACAAGGCTGTTACAATAAAAGGCACTGCTGGCTTTCACAAAATGGTTCCTAATGGCATTAAACAAATTAAAGCTTATCAAACATCTGATAATGAATCATCAGCATTGTTTAACATGAGTAAGGTGCAAGATACCACTGTAGAAACATCTAATCTTGATGATACTGACTATTGACTATGGTCCACATCAATATATTGCTTGTATGTATGATAATAAACTGTGGCTTGGCAATAGTTGAGAGATGTATCAGAACAATTTGGTGATTACAAAATTAACTTCTTAATACCATCTAGCCCAGCTTCTCAACATCCTAACTGTTACATATTTCCACAAAGTAAAGATGTACATTGGATACTGAAAGATGACATGTGCAAGATGTTACATCAACCATTATTCCAGGAGTTAAGATAATTTACTCATTTAACTCTGATGATGTACGTAGAGCCATTTGTTTAAGTAAAGCTAAGCAATAAATAATGACTAATTACAAAGACGATTTCTAACAACAATGTATATAGATTTAAGGTCATTTAATATGCATACCTTTTTATGATATGTTATAGGATCAGTTACTTAGGACAGTTATTTGAGCTATCCAATTGTCAATGATTGTGATTTTCATCCTATGTTTTGGTGTTAAGGAAAATGTGTTAATGTGCAAGGGGGAAGGAAACTATTAATAAGCTGTGCTTCTATCCTTTTTCAAGTACATATGTGGTGATCAATATCAGCCCATAAGCTATGATGATATGTAATTTGTCTTGACGAAACTTGTGTGAGATTGGAAATAAACATTTACTGATACTTATACTGAGATCTTCATTTTTAGTAGCTTTTACACGATCTACACTTTTCAGAAGTGAAAAAATACAATAAATACACAAAATTACAGTATTATTATTAACCTCTACATATACACAAATGTAAGGGAACATTTTTCATCAACAAAATTTTTGTATTGATTGGCCATGGGGGGGGTATGGGCCCCCAAAAAATAAAATTATGATAACTTCCAAAATATTAGTCCTATCTTAATTATCAACTGATGCTTATTTGTTCTTCATGAAATTCTCTACTATAAACAGTTTAAATTTTTACTCTAACGCAATTAGAAGCAAAGTTATGACACTTGGAACTTTAATAGTTTTTTGCAAACCCCCATTTGGGGAGGATCCATATCTCCCAAAGTATTTGTTAAATAAATTTTAAGCTACATTTCCATAATCAGGTGGTCAAATTTACTAGATATAGAAACTTTGAATGAAATTGGAATCAGAGATTACAATTTAAATTTTTTTTACATGATCTGTCCTGGAATGCACCTATAAAACAAAGTATCAGGGCTTGGAAATCGCCGCCATTTTGACGATATTGAAACGTAGTTGCATTGCATGTTTATCGTTCGATACAATCTTTTCCTTACCTTTGAAAATGTATGAAAATTTTATGAGAACACAATCCTTTGAAAATACAATCCTTACCTTTGAAAGTGCCAGTGTCATTCTTTTCCCTACTTCTTTTGTCAATCAATACAAACAATTTAATATACTTGCAGCCATAATCACATCATTCAATCATAGAATATAGTAGCATACAACAATCAGCGTTGTTTTCACTTTTATATTAACAGAAAAATGTTATCACACAGTTTCACAGCTGAATTTGTCAAAAATTATAAAATTTTACATAAAAATCTTGTTAAAAACTTGTCTATGACAATTATCTTTTTCCGAAAAATGGCGGCGATTATTTATCGCCAATTTTTTCCACGGCAATCGATTATCACGATATCGGCGATTATCGCCAAGCCCTAGTATCAATCAAAATGCGCATAAAATGTCAGATTACTTTTAAAATCAAACTATGTTCTTATAGTAAAATATTCTTTTGTGAAAATATACACAAATTTCAAAAGAACCTTCTCTTTTTCATCATAAGGAGACAGAAGCAGTTGATGTAATTTAGCTTTCAATACAGGCACTGTAGGACCAGACATACAAACAATTAACAAAACATATCAAGCTATCAAGAAAATTTAAAATATATAAAACTGAAAGAGTATAAAGTGATAAAAACAGAGATCTTCAATACAATTCCCTACAATCTACACCCACAAACTTGAATTATGTCTGTAAATACAGTACATTTCTAAATACATATAAACTAAATTCCATAAAGACAATAACTTTCACTAACTTCAACCTTTGGAAATATAATTTATTTCAGCACAAAACCTGATTCTCTCTATCAAATAGCACCTACATATTTGGATCAGTATTTTAAAATCATTCTTATTAAGTGCAGAGTAAAGTTAACAAATCAGGTCTCCCCAATTCTTCAGTTATTAACCTTCTGACTCACACAAGAAAAGTATAGTACCGTATTGCAATATATTAAGTTCAGTTATGGGGTCCTCATTAAATAAGGGTTGCCAACCATCAAGGATTGCCTTGGACAGTTGAGGAAATACTTGAACTCTGTCCTCAATGACCAATGTCCAGGATTTTATATATCATTTGGACTGGAAATATAATTTTGCCTTTAATAATATTAAATGCAAAATATATTTCTGATCTCAATGACACAAAATCTTATTCAAGTTTAATAAAGGAGTATCATTTGTGCTGTCACTTCCAATGTCTAATGCTCACTGTGAAAGGGTATTTAGTTCAATGGAGATACTGTGGGTGATGAAACAAACAGAATGAACGATGAATTAGTGAAGTCAGAGCAACAGGTTCAGGTTCATCTTAACTTTGATATGACCAGTGGGGACTTTTACAACTATGCCTTGAAAACTTCTTCAATTTTCTAGAAGTGTCAACAAATACAGCTTTAAAAATATTTGTGATGAGTTACAACAGGCTTTGGCTAGGCCTTTAATATACGAAACGTAAATACAGGTATTATCATTTATTTATTTCTGTCCAGGAATTCTACCTTGCAGAATTGGCAACTCTAGGGTTTATGCAACATTGTTTTATAAGATTCAGTAGATAAAACAACTGAGGAGACACACACAATATCCAGCCTGTATCCATGCAGCAAAATAAAAATATGATAAAAATAAAGAAATAGCAAGCTAAATATAGTATTACAATGCAATTCACTGAAAAATACATTAGCTTAGCTACTTGTTAATTAACAAAGTCTGGTGTTACAACTGTAATTACACAGCCTAAAGCAGTACTGCAGAAAGCTGTAAAATATTTAGCCGAGATGAGTTTACATACCAGAGATTTAAAGAAAGGAATCTGGTTTTCTTCTGTGAAGAGTTCAATTATTAAAGAAGATTTTTTTGACAGTACTATAGCAGATTTTATCATTGCATAAGTTTCATCTGTTCGTTTCCCACAACAAACAACAGCCAAAACAATACTGAAAGAAAAAAAAATTATGATGCTTTACAGTAATATTACTGGACTTAATTAATGCATTAATAAAAATGTTTAACTATTAATGAGTACAGCAAAGATTCTCTTGTTAAAGACTAGCTTGGAAAAGTTGCATTTCCACCTCTCATATACATTCTCAAGAAGAGAAAACATCATTTCTTGAAAGGAAGCCTTATTGAAAAAGCTGTGTTTGAAGTTTGGCCTACTTAAGTTTTCATTTGAATTTTAAACTTCAGTGATGACTGTTTCAAGGAAAATAATGATATCAAACAATAACTAAGTTTTATCTAGGTCATTAAGACCAACTGCTATTTAGGTAGTTCAGATATCAAAATGCCCTTAACTCTGTCCTGGATTACTTACTGAGCCATGGTGTAGCTTGAGGCTTTAGAACATTGTATGGTACCAGTACTACACTAAGAAATAACTGACAATAAGACTCTTGTAGGCTAAGCTTGTACAACCTACATGATCTAGAGATGATAAAATCTGTCTTAAAAATGTTCCTGTATAACTCATTACTCATAGTACAATCATAAAATGATACAATTTACACTAGCAATATTAAGGAATTTAAAATTTTAAATAGGATCTACTTACCAATTAGGTGTGCTACATTTATGAAAAGCATCTTTTCTAGGAAACTTTTCTTTTTTAACCCAATTATGAATTTCTGCTTCCTTTAAAGTGGAAGCAATTGGTTTTTCATTTATCTTAAAATTGGAAATGAATAAATGACTAGATTGAACTGTTGGATATTTAGTTCTGAATACTTGGTGGTCCATAACCCAGGAATAGAAGAAAATGAAGATAGATATTAACAAACTAAATATTAGAATATATTTTGATAATTTCATATTTTATGATGTGACAGCTAAAGTAGTTGGGTGAAAATTAATTAGGCAATTCAGTCATGGCCTAAGATTTTCAAAACTAAAATTTAAATTTCAAATGTTTACTGTGTACTGCATTATTAGCTCTTCACTAATCTTCAAACAACCTGAAATAATAATAATAATAATAATAATAATAATAATAATAATAATAATAATAATAGAGTACAGAACCTAACACACCTTCAATCTTGAATATCCTATACAGAAGTTACAGACAACTTACAATAAAAATCTTTATAAACTAATTAAGTCTAATTAAGAATGCAAATTAAACAAGATGAAGTTCACACATGAAAAAGCTTCATTACCAGTTTTACATATTTTATTGCATAAAATTTCAATATTTCAAAGTCTAAAAATATTATCTCAAGTATGGGGATTCCCTTTAAAAAAAAAACACTTTTATCTTAGACCCTATATCCAATGCTTCTCCTCCTGATAGTCAAATGAGAATACTTTACAAAACAGATTTCTCTGAACCATGAGGAACATGATAATGAATAAGTTTTATTTTATTGTTTTCCATCACCAACATTAGAAAAAATTAAATTAAGCATAATACTCATATACATTAATTGTGCATCATAAAATACTATAAACACAAAAAATTGATTAAAAAAGTAAATACAGTCAGCCCTCATTTGCCGGTTCACTTTATGCCATTTCACTCTTATGCCAGTTCCTAGAACTGAAAAAAAGGCTAAAATCTAAAACAATTTTTTTTCTTTTTTAAATTGTGAAAAAATATGAAAAAATATATTTTTAAAAAAAAATAAAAAAAATAAAATAAAATAAAAAAATAGGTTTATTTATTTTTCCAGTTCTCATATTAATGAATCTGGTAAAATCTGGTACACTTTAAAAAAAATTGAGTGGCAACCCTGTACCTCAGTCCCTACCACTGTTTTCATTGAAGGTAGCAAAGCCTGTGCTGTTGTTTTTTTGAACTTTTGTGCTATTTAAAGTGTTATAATAAAACTAAAAACATGTCTGGATGTAAAACAAGAGGTGGTGGCAGTGAAAATGTGGCCAAAAGGGCATGTAAATCTAAAAGTGTTGGTGAAAAGATGAAGTGATAAGGTGTATGGAGACTGGTGAATTGCGGCCTAAGGTCTGTGAGGCTCTAAAACTTGCACCATCAACAATGACCACAATAATGAAAAATGCTGCAAAAATAAAACAATCAGCGCATCTGCCACTCATGTCAGTGTTACAACAGTGAGTTATTCAGGAAGTGGGCTGGTTGAGAAAATGGAGCAATTGCTTTCCTTGTGGATAGATGATTTGAACCAGTGTAAGGTTAACCTTAGCCAGGACATCATAAGTGAAAAGGCAAGGAGTATGTTCAAACACTTGAAAAGTGAAGAGAGTGAAGGGATTGGAGAGACATTTACAGCCAGCAAAGGCTGGTTTCATAGATTTAAGAAACGTACAAACATTCACAACATCAAGGTTACAGGAGAGGCGGCTAGTGCCAATGTTGAAGCTGTGACTGGCTTCCTTGATGAGTTGATGAGTTTAGGACACTGGTAGAGGATGGTAAATATCCACTAGATCATGTTTTTAATGTAGATGAAACTGGCCTTTACTGGAAGAAGATGCCAACAAGAATGTTTATTGCTTGTGAAGAAAGGACTGTGCCAAGTTTCAAGGTGGCACAGGACCATTTGACCCTTCTTCTTGATGGGAATGCCACTGGTACCATAAAACTCAAGCCTCTGTTGGTGTACCATTCTGAGACACCCAGGGTAATGAAGGGCCTATCAAAATTCCATCTTCCAGTGATTTGGAAGTCTAATAGTAAGGCCTAGGTGAACCAACACATTTTTACAGACAGGTACAGCAACCATTTCTGTCCCACTGTCTTGTGCTTCTGTGACAAAAATGGCCCCCCAAGCAAAGCTCTCCTAGTTCTTGATAATGCCTCAGGACATCCTTCAAATCTAGAAGTCCAAACAGACCTAGAGGTGAAAGTCATCTACCTGCTGCCGAACACAATGTCCATTCTACAGCCCATGGACCAGGGTGTTATTGCAGCATTCAAGGTTTACCATACTACCTATGCCAGACTTTCAGACAGTTGGTCCAACAGGTGGACAATACAGACATCTCTGTTCATGAGTTTTGGAAGTCATATAGCACTCTGAAGGGTGTGGAGAACATCAATGCTGTGTGGGAGGTATCAGAGGCTTGCCTTAATGGTGTGTGGCTAAGGATGTTGCTGGATAAGGATGTTGATGAGCTCCTCCAATTTCATTTGGACCATCTCACAAATGCAGACCTTCAAGAGCTGGTGGCACAACTCAATCAACAGCAACTGAGCCTGAAGAAGATGAGCCTGTCTTGCAGCAGATGAAAACTGAGGAGTTGCAGGAGAAGATCAGCAAGATGTTTGACATCACACAATGGCTTGTGGATAATGACAACTGGGTATGCAGCAACTCTGCCAGGAGAGGCACAGAGGCAATGATGCAGCCCTATTGTGAGATCCTAAAAGAAAGGAAGGAGGAGGACAAGCAGCTGACTTTACACACCTTCTTCACTGCTAAAACACCCACAAGACCACAACCTGAAGATGACCACAACCTGAAGATGACCCTCAACCAGGGCCATCAATGCAATAACATCTCTGCTGCACTCCACCACTGTCAGTCAAGATGCAGGAGCCTGACAGTGGCAAAAATCTCAGGTGTAGGCTCCATAAGATATCTTTTTTTTTTACAATTTTTATTTAATTCTGTGCTTTATTTTTATTGCAGTGGCTTTAAAATGTATAATCTTTGTTTAAAAATTAGTAAAAAAAACTGTTATACAGGTGAGAAATTATGATTAAATCAAATTTTAGGGGTTGGCCAGCATAAGCCAGGAGCACATCCCATTGACTTGCATTATATAACTGCCTCTTTTTATACCATTTCCATTTATGCTGGCTTCTCCAGGAACCTAACCCCGGCATAAAATGAGGGCCAACTGTATTCATTCCTCATTCCTCTGCTTCTTCAAACACCTACATACTGATTATTGTTGATGAAAATTCTCAGTTTCCATTTGCATATTCGTGTCGTGACACAAGCGCTTCCATGGTGATTAAATGTTTGACTCACTTATTTTTTATTTTTGGAATGCCCTCATACATACATTCTGATCGAGAAGTGTCATTCATGTCATCCAAACTGAGATGATTTCTAACAAGCCACGGTATATCTACTAGTCACACTATGCCTTACCATCCTGAAGGAAACTCGCAGTGTGAACGTTACAACGGCATAATTTGGAAAACTGTGGTTCTTGCATGTAAAACTCGAGGTCTGGATGAATGACAATGGGAGTCCATTCTACCTGACGCACTCCACTCAATCAGGTCACTTCTTTGTACCACTACTAATGAAACACTGCAGGAATGATTGTTCTCATATATGCATAAAACCAGAGCTGGGCAGTAATGCATTACAAGTAATGGCCATTATGTAACACGGTACTTTTTTAGTAACAGTAGTGGTAATGGCATTACATTTCAAATCATGTAACTCTTTCAGTAATGACGTTACTTTTTTAGGGAAATACATTTGTTAGTCATTACTCGTTACTTTTTTATCATAGCTCGCAATTAATTTCTTTCGATCCTCACTCATTATTCATTAACCATTAAAAATTTGTCCCTTCTCTATGAGCGAGGTATGCATGTTAGCCATTGGCATGCTGGCAGCCTACCCCAATCCCCCCTCCCCCTACACTGACAGCACTGCTGGAGCAGGGAGGGACCTAAGTTCAACAGGGATTTCGTCATTCCTCTCATCTGGGCCTTCACGGCACATTAACTCTGCATCCTTCCCATCCACTAACTTTAAAAATATGTTTATTAAACTTAACACTCCTATACCATCTAGTGCCGCTGTTGAGCAGGTTTTTTCAGTAAGGAAGGATATCTGTGTCGGAAACAAGGCTCGCTCTTAGATGCAACTTTTGAGAAGCTTATTTTCTTAAAGGCCAATAAAGATCTTTTGTATAATAGTTCTTAAGTTTGTATATTTAGCTAATAAATGTCAATTATCATTGCCATGCACAATAACTCATTTGATTCATTTCTTTAGTATTTCGTATTATTGTTTTGCAAAGCTAAACTTTCCTGGTATATTCTAGCATTAGTAAATTAGTATCAATAGTATGCTACATCCTCTGTTATATTGCAATTCCTAGTAATAAATCTTGCAGTAATTTTGTTTCACTTTTTTGAAAATATTATGCCTTATAAGTCATAACAATGCAATGAAAGCATGCACAGACTTCATAGCCTATGCATTAACCAGTGGATACAAACCAACACATACTCGCACAAGTGAACGTTTATATATAATATAATATTTTATGCATATATAAATTATAATATACCTATGCATATATATATATATAAAATATATTTACATTTCATTAAAAGTAACGGTAATGAGTAATGGTGCCATTACTCGTTACTTTTTAAAAATGGTAACTATAATGATAATGGCATTACATTTAGACTGTAGTAATGGTAATGGTAATGGCATTACATTTATAAAGTAACAAGCACAGCACTGCGTAAAACCTCGTCTGGATCAGCTCTTCCTTCTTGGCTGTCCTCTCCAGGAACTGTTCTTCTAAAGCGCCATATTTGCCACTCCAAATATGACCCACTAGTGGAACCAGTTGAACTAACAGAAGCTAATCCGTACTGTGCACATGTCAAGTTTCCTGGTGGCAAAGAAGACGCTCTCTCTACAAAAGATCTTGCTCCAACTGGTGATCAAGGGATGGAGTCTTCCATTCTTGATGATCATGGGGCAGTGCCAGCTCGTGATGTTGACGACTAGGGGTGTGCCGGATAGTATTTTTTACTATCCGGCCGGATATCAAAAAAAATATCCAGCCGGATACCGGATAATATCATTCAAATAATTCATAATTTTTTATATTATTATTATTTAGCTATTACTTGACTAATTGACTATACTATCAAATTTTAATCACTATTTGATGTAAATTATAGCTATCTTTCAATAACTTTACTAATTACCTATATTTCATCCTTTTCAGGATTGTTTCATTGCCTAAATCATATAGCTATATAGCTAGTTAGTATTAGTTACAGGCTTACAGCAATATTTTAACATTATTTACCCCCTAAAATGGCTAGTTTTATTTTGAAAATATTTACAATACATGAGACTAATCCAATGATAGCTATTTGCTCCCTATGTTCCAAACAGATTAAAAGGGGATCAGAGAAATTGGGTGCTAGGTGCTATAGCACAAAACCTTTGCACAATCATGCAAAGATGCTGCATTCAAAAGAATATAAAGAAGTGTCTCAACTTAACAAATCATCTGAAAATCAAAATCAACCTATAGCGACCACCTCAATGGCTCCGAAGGAGAAAAAATTAGTTGCCATGGAAAAGCAACTCACGTTAGAAGAAAGTTTTTCCTTTAAGAAAATATGGGATATAAATGACTCAAAAGCTCAAGCTTTACATAAAAAGATAGGATTAATGATGGCACTGGACAAACATCCTTTTAGTTTAGTTGAAGATGGCTTTATAGGACTGATGGCCCACGTACAGTAGGGTGGTCCATTCTTATAGGGGTGGAATTTTTTTTTGTGATTTATTTTTATTGCTGGGTTGTAACTTATGAGGATGGATGAGAAAACACCTCTGAGAAAGTTTTATTTGAATCAGTTAATTTGTAGGGGTAGCACATGACACTTGAAGTTTTGGTATAATCTGAAAATCACAGCAAAGTTAATCTTGGTGACAGTACATGACTATTAGGGTAACTAACAATTCCGAAATGAATTGACTAACAATTTCCTCTGCACCTCATTTGATCTTTGTTTTCTCGCCCAGTTGCCAGGCTGACTTGAGTGGTTGAGGAAACTGCTTCCTGTAGTTAGCAACAACTTGCAGGAGATACTGCAGTTGTTCCTCATTCCTGGTGTGGCAGCCGTTGTATTCATTAATGAGAGCAACCCCCCTCTCTGCATGATCGTTCACGACAGAGAGGTTTGCCACTGATTTCTTCGCTATTTGGTAATCAGGATCACTGTCCCAATCCCGCACCTCCTTCCTCAGGTATCCCACACCTGACCCCAGAGACAACAGCAGTCTTTTTGAGTTTGCTGTTGCTAGTGACTCGATTGAAGCCCCCTCAGCAACACCTTTCCTTCTCTTCTGGCAATCAGGCTTTCCTTCAACTTCCTCCATTGCCTTCACCATTGCTGTTTTAGTCTCTTCAGACACCTCAGGATCAAAAATCGCGAGGCCCACCATCTCCTCTGAAAGATACCAAAGATGACCACTGAGTTTTTTTAATGCCACTTCCGAAATTTTGGGGTCATGGTATTCCCGAAGACTCTGCAGAAGACTGAGGTTGCTGCGAGGCGCAGCAGCAGCTATTGGCGCTGTCATCCATGCCTGCAGGTAGATGGAAACAGCGAAGACACTGACATCCTTAAGACACTTTTGCTCTCGTGGAGTGAGGGCTGGGATTTGTCCCCTGAACAGCCACATCGTCAATGAATAGATCACCTTAGATAACCATCTGGCTTGGTGCATGGGGCCAGGTCGCTTGAAGGTGTAGTTGTCAATGCTCCCTCCCAAGAAAATGATGGACAGATTGGGGAATTCCTGATAGTCATCTCGAAAGGATTTTGAGGAGTGTTTTTCCTCAGCAAAGCGGAGAATCCAATCTCTAATGGGGGCCAAGAGTCGATGCACCTCTTCATCATCCCATCTGGTTCCGTATGTTCCTGTGTCGATGAAGGTCCATTTGCTCTGAAACCAGCTGAACAATGGAACATCAGGTCCACTCGTTGGGCCATAGCAAGCAGTGAAAACTCCACCAATCATCACTTCCATGATGTGATGACGGCAGGCAAAATGGAGAAGATCTTTCTTCAACTTCTGCTCCAACAACACACACGCTCCATTCAAACGACCAGCATTGGAGGCAGTGGTGTCGAAACACATCCCCACGACAGATTCTTCGAGGCCCCAATCAGTCAATAATTCAAAAACTGCGCTGGCTTGGCGTTCTCCTGATCCAGTTGGTATTTTGGGGACTCCAAGGAGCTGAGATTGACCGGAAAAGGAGGAAATGAGCACAGGCAGCCGATCCACATGTGCATGGTCTCTGGTGTTGAGGAGGTCTGGAATAAGTTTTCCATCCCAGTGGATGATTGCAGGACTGGACTGAAAGGAAGCTTTTAGGCTACTGCAGATCATGATCCAATGTCGTTCTCTCTGCCATTTGATGGAGGTCCGGGTGATGTTAAAATTCATTGGGCTGTGGCCAAGGCTCAATGCAGTCTCTGCTATTATGTAGGTTGCCATCCTGTCCGTAGTGTGTGTCCGATCTAGGGCAGCAGCTAGATTTGATGTTATCACATTCTTGACTCTTTTCACCTGTTTTGGAGGTTGCTTTCCACCTTTTGCCCATTCATCTTCGGTGGAGGATGACTCATCAGTGACTGAGGATTCTGTTGAGGACACCAATACTGCTGTACCCGACATTGATGCACCTTCATTGACTGCCTGCAATACAATCGAAGAAAATTGGACAATTAGTGTTAACGAACAACCTAATCATTGCAATCAAATGAGAGTAGGAATTTGAAGAACAATCTCACCTTTCTCTTTCGCATCTCCTCCTCCATCTTCCTGTGGGCAGCTTGTTTTTCTTTTTCTGCTGTTTTTCTCTCTACTCCCACCATGCATCCCCGTCTTCCAGGCTCTTGCTGGGCCAGCAAGAAGGCCTTGTCTTCTGGGTTTTTGATTAGAGACAAGGCATCAGCATGTGCCATATCAAATAGGTTCTGAAGTGTCTCCTTGAATCCCTCTTCGTTGTACACCTAAATATAAATAATAAATATATATAATATATATATGATAAATGTATTGACTATTGTACAGTATAATATGTCATACTCTCGAGAAACTATTTTATTTATCATTGATCATCCAACTCACCTGCTTCTGGCTCCTCCTCATTCGTCCTTTTTTTATTTTGATCCAATCTTGGTGAAGGTCCAAGATCTTTTGGATTCCTTTGTATTTTTCCCTTGTCGGGATTCGAGCTTTGTTCCAAAATATTTCAAGTTGACCCCACACAACTTGAGCACTTTCCTTCAACTCCTTCTTGAGATTAGTGTGGTGATGAAGGAAGCATGACAATACTTCTCCACGTGATGGTAATTTGCTTCCAAGAAGCTTGTCCTTCACTTTATCTCCTTCAAGGAGATAAAAGCAAGAGCTTCGAACTTGAGTCATCATATATCCAACCACTAAACACAACCAATGAACACTACACCAATAATCTGTCAAGGAAAAGATGTATTACTGGAACTGGAACATAATATACAAGTAAATCTACTAGGTAGCTAGTGCAAAAGTGCAAAAATGAAGTACTGTGTGCTACCCCTAAAAAGTGATTGATTTGGGAAAAAATTGGCCAGAGGTGTTTTCTCATTCATCCTCACAAGTTACCGCCCGGCAATAACAAAAAATCAAAACTTCAATTTTATGGACCACCCTAATTAGGGTGGTCCACTCTTATAGGGGTGGAATTTTTTTTTGTGATTTGTTTTTATTGCTGGGTTGTAACTTATGAGGATGGATGAGAAAACACCTCTGGGAAAGTTTTATTTGAATCAGTTAATTTGTAGGGGTAGCACATGACACTTGAAGTTTTGGTATAATCTGAAAATCACAGCAAAGTTAATCTTGGTGACAGTACATGACTATTAGGGTAACTAACAATTCCGAAATGAATTGACTAACAATTCCCTCTGCACCTCATTTGATCTTTGTTTTCTCGCCCAGTTGCCAGGCTGACTTCAGTGGTTGAGGAAACTGCTTCCTGTAGTTAGCAACAACTTGCAGGAGATACTGCAGTTGTTCCTCATTCCTGGTGTGGCAGCCGTTGTATTCATTAATGAGAGCAACCCCCCTCTCTGCATGATTGTTCACGACAGAGAGGTTTGCCACTGATTTCTTCGCTATTTGGTAATCAGGATCACTGTCCCAATCCCGCACCTCCTTCCTCAGGTATCCCACACCTGACCCCAGAGACAACAGCAGTCTTTTTGAGTTTGCTGTTGCTAGTGACTCGATTGAAGCCCCCTCAGCAACACCTTTCCTTCTCTTCTGGCAATCAGGCTTTCTTTCAACTTCCTCCATCACCTTCACCATTGCTGTTTTAGTCTCTTCAGACACCTCAGGATCGAAAATCGCGAGGCCCACCATCTCCTCCAAAAGATACCAAAGATGACCGCTAAGTTTTTTTAATGCCACTTCCGAAATTTTGGGGTCATGGTATTCCCAAAGTCTCTGCAGAAGACTGAGGTCGCTGCGAGGCGCAGCAGCAGCTATTGGCGCTGTCATCCATGCCTGCAGGATGACAGCCATGAGTATGTCATACTCTCGAGAAACTATTTTATTTATCATTGATCATCCAACTCACCTGCTTCTGGCTCCTCCTCATTCGTCCTTTTTTTATTTTGATCCAATCTTGGTGAAGGTCCAAGATCTTTTGGATTCCTTTGTATTTTTCCCTTGTCGGGATTCGAGCTTTGTTCCAAAATATTTCAAGTTGACCCCACACAACTTGAGCACTTTCCTTCAACTCCTTCTTGAGATTAGTGTGGTGATGAAGGAAGCATGACAATACTTCTCCACGTGATGGTAATTTGCTTCCAAGAAGCTTGTCCTTCACTTTATCTCCTTCAAGGAGATAAAAGCAAGATCTTCGAACTTGAGTCATCATATATCCAACCACTAAACACAACCAATGAACACTACACCAATAATCTGTCAAGGAAAAGATGTATTACTGGAACTGGAACATAATATACAAGTAAATCTACTAGGTAGCTAGTGCAAAAGTGCAAAAATGAAGTACTGTGTGCTACCCCTAAAAAGTGATTGATTTGGGAAAAAATTGGCCAGAGGTGTTTTCTCATTCATCCTCACAAGTTACCGCCCGGCAATAACAAAAAATCAAAACTTCAGTTTTATGGACCACCCTACTGCAGCATCCACTGAAAACTGAGCCATATGTCAGGAGGCACTGTCCTGGAGGAGGAGTGTTGAGCCACTGAAGGTAATAGTGAGTATACACCAATATCAGGCTTTATTCAGTCAAATCATAACTATTGTATTCAAAATCGTATTCATGATTAAACATTCATAATAGCGGTTAAGTATTACTTTCACGGCTCTATGAAAATCAACTTTTTAGTTATAAAAGTTGTGTATTTATATAGATATGTAGGCTATAGAATAAGTAAAAACCCTACTATCTCTAATTTTTTTTTAAATTTCTCCAAAAAATTGTAATTAATATTTTTAATAAGAACTACTTTGTGCCATTCCGCTGCATGATTGCCTATAAAATGTGGCAATGAGGTGGAAATGCATCAGTTTGGAGTGTAACATTGTTGATAATGGATGTGTGCACTGGATGCTCCATCAGTGAGCTTAAACTAATTACAGTGGATTGTGTTATTGAAATTCATTATTTTTTATAATTATTCTAGTGTGAACATGTAATGATGCAGTGCTGTGATCTATCTACTTGTCAGTTGCCCCTGGTCAATTGAATGCCTGGTTAGGTCAACCGTACACCCTTGACAAATGGTTAGGTTAAGTCATATTTTTTTTGTTAGTTAACGAAAATATCACAACTTAATCTAACCAATCATCAAGGACGTACAGTTGACCTAGCCAGCCATTCAATTAACCTTAGTTATTTAATTGGTGATAATTATTGTTGTTTTCTGTATTATTTGGTGATAATTCTTGATTTTTTTTCTGCTACTTTTACAGATGGAGCCCTGAATGTAATACTTTACCATAATAGCAAATAATAATACCTGAAACAAAAGAAAACCATACTTTAGTTCAAAGAAAGTGTACAAATTATACAATTTAAAATTAGCATAACATTTTTCCTCCCATGAACATAAAGAAAGTGAACTCAAAATCGTATTCATGATTAAACATCCATAATAGCAAATAATAATACCTGAAACAAAAGAAAACAGTACTTTAGTTCAAAGAGAGTGTACAAATTATACAATTCAAAATTAGATAGCATAACATTAAAACATTATAAATTAAATTAAATTAAAAATTCTAAATTATAAATTGAGTCATTCAATGGCCTTACATGGTCTTGAAGAATGTCGCAATTTAGTGGTGGATTTTGATGATGAATAAATTTCGACAGTACTATGTTGATCTGCTTGGGGCTGCCATTCATGATCAGTGAGCAGCAGAGATGAAGTGTTGGCAGCCATTGGCCTATCCTTCAATAAGATGTGAAGCTCATCCCTATGGTCGTCAATAGAGATGTGCCGGATACCACTATCCGACCGGATAACAGCTATTATCCGGTATCCTGTATCCAGCCGGATAGATGTCAGTATCCGGCCGGATAGCCGGATATTTATGATAGTCTTTTTTGTAATGGGAATACCATCTGGGCCCACCCCTTTCCAATCTTAGCTTGCATAGCCTTTAGCTAGCAAAAGTTGAATATAGTTGTACAAAAATCTAAAATTAAAATAATTGATAAGCATGTACCACTACTAGTATGTAACTATATTAACACTGCTAAAAAGGCAAAATGTTTGGTCCAGCTAAAAGTGTGATGCATAGCTAAGATCCCAGCTTCCCTTACTTTTTAATTTTTATTTTTATTTTTTATTTTTATATATATTGCAAATTACAATATGAAAAAATATGAATTAGCGAAACCTTTTATTAAGATTTGAGATATAAAAATAAAACATATAGCCTAATCAAATATACTAGTAAGGTAAGTGAAATTATTAAAATAGCAAAACCTTAAAAAGTAAAAACTCACATTAAACAATAAAAATTAATACTATGTTCAAGACATTAGATTCACAAGTTTAAATCAAATTTTCGTCCATTGTGATAGATAAAAAGAAGCATCTCCCCTCTCTTCTCGCTTTGGTAGCAAAGTACTTCTTTTTTCTTCAAAAATATTTCTGTATTCGGAAAACATTCTTTCTGAGAAAACTGAAGATGCTGGTGTCACTAGCCATTTTAGAGCAATTTTCTTGAGAGATGGAAAGGATTCTTCATTTTTCCAAATTTCAAGTGGAGATAGTCGTCTGTCTGATATGGTTTTTTTTGCATATTGCTCAATTTCCTCTGCTATTTCTGCGAATGAAGCCATCTTGCAGCTTTTTTTAAACTTTTTCTCACCAGGTATCTTTTCTGAATTTTCTTGTGTTAGTTCCCTGAAACAAGCAAAGAGTGGATCATCATCAAACTTTGCCTTTTTTCTTCCTGTTGAGGAGGAAGAAGAATTAGAATCGTCACTGCTGTGAGCCTGTTCTTCAAAATATTTATCTCTAGGTTGTTTATTTAATTTATTTCTTCAATTAACCTTGTCTTAATATTTTCCTTTTGTTGATCTTTGAAAAACAAAAATTTAAATCGTGGATCAATGACAGTTGCTAGAGCATACTTCCGATTTGTTAAGACATTTAGACACTTTCTTTTTTCATTGCTTTCATTGGCAAAAAATCGTGACTGCAATGACTTCAACAGTTCATCTTTTGTAGTTTGGACTCCTTGATCATCCTGGCCAATTTTTGAAAGAAACCTTTCAAGCGCGCACATGTTTGGGATAACAGTAGAGAGTAAACTATATTCTGTACTCATTTCTTGGGTGAGTTTAAAAAATGGCTGTAAAAGCTTTAAAAGATTTTCAATCAAGTGCCACTCATTAGATGAGCAGGTATATTTGAACTGATTTTTTCAACTTAACCATACGTTCTAGCATCAAATAAGATGAGTTCCAGCGCGTTAAAACATCTTGTACCAATAGAAGAGGAACATGACCCTGTTGTGTTTGGAGAGCTTTAAATTCAGAAGTAGCCAGTGGGAAGTGGTTAAAATGTGTCACTAAACGTCGACACTTTGCCAAAAGATCTTTTATAGATCGTTGAGCCATTAATGCATCATTCACCACTAGCTGTAGCAAATGAATTGAACAGTGAACAGAAGGTATTTCCACAAGGTCACATCCCAAAGCTATGTTAGAAGCTCCATCTCTGACCAATATATTACGCCTTGATCTGTCAATATTCCATGATTGCCACATAGATTGCAATTTGTCGACTATATTAATTCCTGTATGCGATCCTGAAAAATGAGCTGAATGCAATACTGCATTACAATGAGTGTAGTCATTCATGATCCAATGACCTGACAAGGAAATGAATGATTCATTTGAAGAAGAGCAGGTCCAAATATCGGAAGTGAAGCTAATGTATTTCTCTTCTTTCAATTTATTCATAACAATTTCTTTGAGTTCTTCATAGATTTTAGGTATGACTTTTTCTGAAAAATATGTTCGATTTGGTAGCAAATACCTTGGCTGTACGGGTGCTGCAGCCAACTGTGTCTACAAACTTCTACCACATCCACTCCACTCACCAGATTTAGCACCCTCAGATTCCTTTCTGTTCCCAAAACTCAAAGAATCACTGGGGAAACTGTTGTAAGGGGCCATTAAAAAATTATGTAATGCTATTTTCGCTAAAACTTGACACCCTAGATCCCCCAGGAACATTGGTTAATATACTTTAAATGACATGGGCTAGACCTGTAAATCAAAATAACTTCTTATGAGGTAGTTTTAGTCGCTTTATTCAAATTTGTCACTTATTTTTTGTGCAAACTATTGTAGAAAATAATAATAATAATATAAATATATACGGTATATATTTAGTGTATTTGTAGTCGGGGGTGGTATGATGTCATGTTACTCTGCGACTTAATTAGTTTGTTGGTTTCTGTTCTGGCTATTTTTTTTTTCTAATTGGATTCAGTTTGGTGGTGTTTGTGGTAGAATTATGATGTGCCATTCATATGGTTTTGACCGAGAACTTGATGTGTCATGTGCCCTAGATGATTAATTGAATGCCCAGTTAGGTCAATTGAATGCCTGGTTAGGTCAACTGAATGCCTGGTTAGGTCAACTGAATGCCTGGTTAGGTCAACTGAATGCCTGGTTAGGTCAACTGAATGCCTGGTTAGGTCAACTGAATGCCTGGTTAGGTCAACTGAATGTCTGGTTAGGTCAACTGAATGTCTGGTTAGGTCAACTGAATGTCTGGTTAGGTCAACTGAATGCCCAGTTAGGTCAACTGTATGCCCTTGATAATTGGTTAGGTTAACCCTTTAATGACGGATGGTGCCTTAAGGTCCACCAGAAATAATAATATAAATTGTACTACAATGCCTCGTTTCTATAAATGTTTCTACGTGTTTATATATAGATGTCATCTAGTTGTCGGGAAAGGAACCCAAAGTGTGTATCATTTCAGTGACTAGTAACTAAAATATTTATTTTTGAATAATGATAAAACCTATACATTCTGGTAACAAGAGTGACCGCATATGCTGCGGACTCATCCTTAAAGGGTTGTCATGATATTTTCGTTAGTTTAAACGAAAATGATGAGAGCAAACTTTTCTGGTTAATTTTGATGTGTTTTGCACATTTCCTGTGGTAATGTGTCATTTACGAGATCTCATAACATGAACATGTTAGGTTATACTTTATTGTATAACATGTAGTCAAAAATACATTTTTCAAGTGTATTTTGGTGAGCTTTGTTCGAATATGACCATTTCTTGTGCAAACGAACAGAAATACAGTTGTCATTGCATGGCCCAAACATATTTCTGTTCATTTGCACAAGAAATGAAGGTTACATTTGAACAGAGCACACCAAACTACACTAGAAAAATATATTTTTTATTTCAACTTCAGGCCATGTCATTTGTGACATAAATACTGGAACATCATTCTGTAACACTAGACCAGACACCCCCTAAGATGTTATGTAACACTTCCCACACCCCACATGTTACAAAATGTTACGGGGGGGGGGGGGGAGCAAAAATAGCTTTACATAATTTTTGAATAGTGCCTAATGCCTAAGGACAATGATGCATGCTGTGAAGGAGTTCCTGGAGGACCAGGATGAAGTATTCTATAGAGAAGGCATCAATAAGCTCGAGCATCACTGGACCAAGTGTACTGCCATGAAAGGGGATTATGTTGAGAAATAAAGTAATTTCATATCCATTTCTTATTGTTTTCTATGCCAGGCTACAAATTTATTGATTGACCCTCATAGTACCCACTTACAAACAGTAAATGGGTACCCAAGCGACATTTATGTTTCATAAATTATTACTTAGAAATATCGTTTTCAATTGATATTTCATGTATTCCTCTGCTTATGTATATACTACCATATCCTATGATAGGTACTTAAAAACAAAAATCATCAGAAGCCCAGTAACAGGCAATAAAAGGCAATATTGCAATGGGTCCCCTGGGACCCATTTTGGAAAAATAAAATAAATTTCGTGCATCATGATTTATTATGCGATGTTGAGTATATATATATATATATATATATATATATATATATATATATATATATATATATATATTATGGTATTGACAACAATATGAAGTTTAACACCGAGAAACTTCAGCTGTTATGGTACGAAAAAAGAGAAGACCTAAAGTCTATGGAATATTATACCCAAAATGGACAGGAAATTCAGAGAAATTCCAGAGCAAAAGATTTAGGGGTTGTAATGACAGATGATGCAAAATTTGAAACACAAAATAAGATAGCAGTAAACAAAGCAAAGAGAATAACGGGTCAGATATTGAGAACCTTTAAATGAAGGGATAGGAATGTAATAATTCCTCTACTGAAAACCCTGATAATACCCAAATTGGAATACTGCTCGGTCCTAACATCCCCATATAAAAAAGAAGACATTAGACAGCTGGAGGGGATCCAAAGAAGCTTCACAGCCAAGATCAATGGGTGCAAAGAACTAAATTACTGGGAAAGGTTATGAGAACTAGATCTATATTCACTGGAAAGGAGGAGAGAGAGATACACCATTATTTACACTTGGAAAATAATGGAGAAACTAGTCCCTAATCTTACTCTGAATCCCATAACTCCCCAAACAACAGTGGAAAGTAGAAGCAGCAGACTGTGTTGTATTCCCAAATTGAAGGCGAGACAGGGAACATCCTTAACCCTGAAAGAAAATAGTTTTGTAGTGAGAGGACCAAAACTGTTTAATCAGTTGCCCAAAGACCTAAGAAACACAAAGGGAGTTGCAGTGGAAATCTTCAAAAGAAGACTAGACTCCTGGCTCAGAACAATCCCCGATGAGCTGGGCGTACCTGGCTATGTGAGGTGAAGAGCGCAAGAATCCAACTCACTACTTCACCAGGCCAACTCGAGAGGAGGGGTGACAAGCTTGACCTTCGCGAAGTGAGAAATCATCATGCGGAACCTTTGTAAGGTTGTAAGGTTATTGCATCATGTATTGCATCAGACTCACCTGTGGGAAGTTGTAACGCGCATACGCATTTAGTACAATTACATCTGGAAAATATATATTACGGTATTGCATCATGTATTGTGTGAGACTCACGCGTGGGCATGACTCCAGATTCCTGGGATCTTGGGAGCATTGCTCCAGTAAATTTGACCATGAGAAAAAGTAAATTTGGGTTTGGGTTTTGTTCATCCGCTAGACATTATGCAATTTTTTTGCGTATACATTCTTGTACAAACCAATTTTTTTAAATTACAAATTTAGTTATTTTAAGTTTAGTTGGTAATTCCATATTTAACAATTATTTTTATTTTTTGTTAAGCTTCAATGTTTCGATAATTAAAATTTTATTAAAACGTATATTTTTTTAATATAAAATTATCAGGATTGGACTATGTTCCATTGATCTCGGCCAGGTTTGATAAATTGGCCAGATAATTACTTGTGCGGTTTTAAGTAATCCACCATGACTCTAGAATTGAAAAGTTTAGTTAAGTTTAAACTTACTTTTACTTACTTTAACTTACCTACTTTTACTTACTCTTCCTTACTTTTACTAAGTTTAAAGCACTTACTTTTACTTACTTTCATTGTACTATATTTACTTACTTTTATTCACTTTTACCATACTATATTTACTAACTTTTACTTATTTTGTATTTTTTCAGGTAGTCAATAATCAATAATGGATCCTAATATTGAAGTTGGAGAGAAAAGTGAGGGTGTTAAAAGGGGTTACTTTTGTGGTCAATGCAAGAACAAATATTCAAAGAAGCAAAACTGGGAGGAACATTTTAATTCCAAAAAAAATATTTGTTACAATACAAGAGGTCCCAGAGTTTGGGCCCACAGCTTAGATATTGCAGTAAAGAAATACCAGGATGAAGTGCAGCAAAGAGATACGGCAAAGCAGTCATTTAGTTTATTCACAAAATGTGCTAGTGCTAGACCTCAGAAAAATGAACCAACTTCATCAACTGCTAATCTAGAAAATGAAACTTTTTCACTAGATGTTTCACAGACTGAAGAAAGTGCTTCTCCTCCACCTAAGAAACAAAAGGTAAGTGAGGAATCTGCGCATCAGACTAACAAAACTGCTTTAGAGGAATTTGAAAATTCCCAAATCCAGAAGACATTGAATGCAATTTTGCGCCTAACAAAAGAAACTCACCAAGCTGTTGTGGTTAATAAAGAGAAGAGTCAAAATATGCCTTCAAGTTCAAGTGTTGCATCCAAATCTAATAAAGCAAAAAGCAACAAATTTGACATTTCCATAGCCCATTTAAGCAAGTGTAAATCAATACAAGAAATCCTGAACAATGATTTGATCAAATCTACATTCAAATTGGTGGAAAAGAAGGATCTAGGGCATGCTGATGATTCATTTTCAGTACCAAGTGATATAATGGAAAACATTGCAAATAGTGACACTAATATGCCTGATGTAGATATAGCTGTTGAGGATGAAGATGATGATAATCAAGAAGATATTGATGATGCTTCTGATGATAAAATGTTTACATTATATTGCATAGCTTGCACAGACCCCAAAGCATGTGCTTCAGACAAACATTCTAACATAAAAGGTTACTTCAATGTTAAAGATTTAACCTATGTATGGGTCATTCCATGTCAACTCAGCCACAAAATGGCACTTTTTGCACTCACCCCTTTCAATTTTGCTCATACTTGGCACAATAGCAGATATACATGCCAAACTTAAATTCCCAAATTATTAGAGCTGACTGACCTTTGGTTACTGAGATACAAGGTCACAAAGTTGTGACATTTTGACCTTTTTTGCGTTAAATGACTATTTTCAAAACGGTGTAACTAAAAAACTATTAAAGCTAGAGCATTGATTTTGGTCCATTTTAAAGCTCTTTAGTAGCCCCTTGTTTATTGTCTCTTGTTAAATATCTCTACTGTGAAAAATAAAAAAATCCCTTCAAAAGTTGACCTTTGACCTTGAATAATAAAAAAAATACCTTCTCCTAAAAAATTCAATTTTTTTACATTAATACCTTGAGTCATGTACAACAAAATCCCAAGAAGCTGTAAGTGGCTGATAACTAGTTCAATGTATAAAAAATAAATGAAGTTGGCATCATTCTTCAATTTTAGATTTTTTTTGTCAGTTCATTTATTTAAAAGTTCTGTTCTGATATAGTGTCAGTGAAGACTTAGTTCAACTTCACATTATTAGTTCAAAAACCTTTTTGTGACCTGTGCCAAAAGAAGTCTTTTAAAAGACAACCAGGGTTAAACCCCTCGACAGCCCCAAATCTACTGGAGTAGCGCTGATCCAAAGGCCCAACTAGTATATAAGTACTGTCAACTTTACAGAGTTGACTCCTGACTTCAAGTTAAAGTTAATTTATTTTTACTAAATACATGTATAAAAATTTATTTAATAATTCATTAATTGTTCATTGTTTTCTTTTCAGGATTTTCTTTGTGCTTTTGTGATTTCAGAGTACAAACATGGAACATTTAAAACTGAAACAGAAGTGTGCTGATCCTTTGCTGCATCACAAAGGTCAGTGTCGAAAGAAGAGTTTGAGAATTGTACCACAGGAACTTGTAAATAAGTTTCCCGATCTGCACTTAACACTACATCACAGACTTTGTAAGCAGTGTAGAGAACATCTGAGTCCTTGCCTGAGAAAGGAATGGGCACTTTGAATTCAGACATAAATGATGATTCTTCTTGTAGTAGTGAACCACCAGAAGATCTTGAGAAAATTGAAAATGTTGACAATAGTGATGCATCAACTTCAGAGCAAAACCATGAGATGTGTACTTTGAATGCTTCTTTTGTTTCAATTGGTGAATCACCCAAAAAAAGAGAAAGCTTGTAGAGCAAAAGTCATATGGAGCTAAAAAACTAAGCAAGGTGACAGAGACAGTTAAGAAGAGAATGGAAACAGTTGCAGGAAAAGAGATTTCTGACTCACAATTTAAGGAGCCATCTGGAGATGTAGACTGTTTAGAAATAATAAATCAACTCAAGGAAAAATTCAAAAATGAAAATACTAAAAGAAGTGATAAAATAAAAATCCTCACTGTATTGCCCAAAAGTTGGAGCATTAGGAAAATTGCTTCAGAATTTAACACAACAAGGCATACAGCATCTATTGCTAAAAAAATAGTTGAAGAAAAAGGTGTCCTTTCAGACTTACAGTGCCCGCGAAAAGTATCCGATCACTCAAGAAAATACAATATTTTCCCTTAATATTCAGAGACACGTAATTCACTTTCTATTTGTTCTAGCGACATCTGGTAACTTTGAGGTTGCTCGCTGATATGAGAGCTATCCAACGCATTCTCAAATTAGTGTTCTGGTAGCCTTCGTTGCGGGTGGCTGTGTCTCAAATTTGTCAGATTTCACTATTTGTGTAAATTTCTTGATTTTTTTTTTTTTTTACAGAAAGTGGTGTAAATAAAATTTATATATAATGTGTGCTAAAAAACAACTTAAGAGTGATTGTCGAGGTGCTATTGTTGCTTTGCATGCATGTGGGAAATCACAGAGACAGATAGCTAAGGAATTAAACATATCCCAAAGTACCGTTAATTTATGGGTTTCACGGGCTAAGAACAATGGTGGCCTAACCACGCCAGTCCCTAAAAAACGATCTGGCAGACCGAGAAAAACAAATTCGCGAACAGACAAACTTATGAAACGTTTAGTATTGAAAAACCCAACAATAACTGCGAAAGAAATAAAATTTAATATGAATAATTTGTTATCTGGTGTTTCTGAACGAACTATCCAGGAGCGGCTCCAAAAAGAACTCGGATTACCATCTCGCCATGCTGCTAAGAAACCGTTCATTAATGAAAAAATGCGTAAAAAACGTGTCGCATTTTGTAAAAAATACATTCATTGGACTGTTGATGACTGGAAGAAGGTTTTATTTAGCGATGAGTCGACATTTTTGACATTCAGAAGTTGTCCAAAAAAGGTTCGCCGGCCTATTGGCTCAAATAGGATGGACCCTAAATACACCCTAAAGACAATGAAACACCCTCCAAGTGTGATGGTTTGGGGTTGTTTCGGTTACTATGGGCGTGGAAACTTATATTTTCTTCCGAAGAACACAACTATGAATGGTGCACGGTATTTAGCAATGCTACAGGATAAACTTCTAATGGCAATGGCAATCCAAAGGACAAAAACATACATGCATGATGGTGCACCATGTCACAGGGCCAAAATAGTGACAAAATGGATTACTGACAATAAATTTGATATTTTGGATTGGCCTGGTAATAGTCCAGATCTCAATCCGATAGAAAATCTGTGGCTAATAATAAAAAATAAGGTTGAATGCCACGACACTGGCTCAGTCGAAAAATTACAAGAGGCCATCAAAAAGGTATGGTGCAAGGAAATATCAGTGGAAGTTTGTCAAAACTTGATTAAATCCATGCCAAAACGTCTAGAACAAGTCATCCAAACCAAAGGACAGATGACAAAATACTAATATAAGGTTAGTATACATTTAAACATTGTTTTTTATGTAAAAAATACAAATTTCAAGGGTGATCGGATACTTTTCGCGGGCACTGTAAATCCAAAGGGTGGGAAAAGAATTAAACAGGATACTGTTGACGCTATTAAAGCATTTTATCTTTCAGAAGACATCAGTAGAACAATGCCAGGAAAGAAAGACTATTGTAGTATCATTGACAATGAAAGAGGAAGGATACATTTGAAAAAGCATCTTTTACTTTGCAATTTAAAAGAAGCCTATCATATTTTGAAAGAAAGAAATCCTTTGGTTAAGGTGGGATTCAGTAAATTTGCAGAATTGCGTCCAAAGCAGTGTGTTATTGCTGGAGCAACAGGAACTCACTCAGTATGTGTCTGTACAATTCATCAGAATGTCACTTATGTTTGTAGGAGCTGAATTAGAAAAACTAACTGCAAATGATGACACACCTATTAAGAATGTACGTCATTGTGTTGCCTTTATGGAATGCAATCCTGCCTCACAGAAATGCTGCCTCAGACAATGTGAACAATGTGGAGATCCATCAGATTTAAAAAACAGACTACTGGACATATTTACAAACAACTTCATTGATATCATAAATTTTAAAAAGTGGACCAATACAGATCGGTCAAATCTTGAATCGGTAGAACTGAATACAGATGAATATATTGACCAATTCTGTAACCAACTGAAAGAATACCAGATACATGACTTCAAGACAAAGATGCAAGCAACTTATTACCGTGAAACAAAAATGTCTTTGAAAGATGGTGAGGTCCTTGCTGTGTGTGATTTTGCTGAAAATTATTCCTTTATTCTTCAAGATGAGGTTCAGAGCTTTCACTGGAACAATGAGATGGCTACTCTACATCCATTTGTTATTTACTATAAAAAGGAAGATGAGATTGCTCACCTTAGCTTTATTATTATTTCAGAGTGTAACATCCATAACACAGTTGCTGTACATTTGTTTCAAAAGCATCTGATAAAATTCCTAAAAGATAATATCTCATCCATTGGTTCCATCCACAAAATAATTTACTTTTCAGATGGGTGTGCAGGACAGTATAAGAATTGCAAAAACTTTTTGAATCTTTGCCATCACAGAGATGATTTTGGAATTGAGGCAGAATGGAATTTTTTTGCAACAAGTCATGGAAAGGGACCCTGTGATGGGTGGAGGCACAGTTAAGAGATTAGCTGCAAAAGCTAGTCTACAACGACCTTATGATTAACAGATCCTTACTGCAGAACAGTTATATACATTTGCAAGTGAAAATATTGTAAATATAAAATGTCATTTTTCAACCAATAAAGAGCATGAAGAGGAAAGCCAACTTCTCCAAGAAAGACACTCAACTGCAAGGACTATTGCTGGTACACAGAAATTACACCATTTACAGCCAGTTTCATTGACTTCTCTTAAGGTTAAACATTATTCATTATCAGATTATTCAAATATTGAGAAAGTTACTGAAAAGGAAGAAGTTGTGACTGAGGAGAAAATACATGGTTTTGTTACTGCTGCATATGATGGCCATTGGTGGGTGGCATATGTGCTGGAAAAGATACCAGAGAATAGAGAAGTAAAAGTCACATTCCTTCATCCTCATGGCCCGAACCCATCATTTGTGTATCCTGGTCGACCAGATGAATTAATCTTACCATATTCAGATATTCTAACACAAGTTGAGGCATCTACTACTAATGGACGAACATACAGGATTTACAAAGAAGTTACTTTGAAGGCATCCAAAGCTTTGGCAGATCTACAGCACAGAAAGGTAAGAATTCAAAATTAAAATGGTCATGTAACTATATATACACTGCATACATTTTAAGTTGTGATAAATGGAAATCAATGAGCACTATACCTATACATATTGTATGTACATTTTAATATGTTACTTGTATTTGTTAATTAGGTAGCTATCTAGGTATACATTAAAAATTGTTTTCTCTTCTAGAAATCACAATAAATTGGGTGGCCCACAAGAATCTTGTCAACTACTGAAAACCATCACATACATGCACAACATACAGGTGAGGTGGGTAAAGAACAAATATTTAAAAATAAGCATTTGCTTGTTTGTAGAAGGCTGCAGATAGTATGTAGATATGGGTTGTATTTGTAAGAGATTGAGCTGACCTTAGACAAAAATGGTTACTGACATACAAGGTCACAAAGTCATGACTTTTTGACAATTTTTGTATAAAATGACTTTTTCAAAATGTTGCTTGAATTCATTATTTTTTATACATTGAACTAGTTATCAGCCACTTACAGCTTCTTGGGATTTTGTTGTACATGACTCAAGGTATTAATGTAAAAAAATTGAATTTTTTAGGAGAAGGTATTTTTTTTTTATTCAAGGTCAAAGGTCAACTTTTGAAGGGATTTTTTTATTTTTCACAGTAGAGATATTTAACAAGAGACAATAAACAAGGGGCTACTAAAGAGCTTTAAAATGAGACCAAAATCAATGCTCTAGCTTTAATAGTTGTTTAGTTACACCGTTTTGAAAATAGTCATTTAACGCAAAAAAGGTCAAAATGTCACAACTTTGTGACCTTGTATCTCAGTAACCAAAGGTCAGTCAGCTCTAATAATTTGGGAATTTAAGTTTGGCATGTATATCTGCTATTGTGCCAAGTATGAGCAAAATTGAAAGGGGTGAGTGTTTTAGGTGGCTGACTTGACATGGAATGACCCATATGCAAACAAGGAGAAAATCAAGAGAGATGGTTTAGAAATCTGAAAACCCACCTGAAGAGACATTTAATTAAACTTCAGCATCATCAAAGAGCTGCTGTTTATGAAGTGATGAAAACATCTTCTCGGAACACTACTAAACGCATAGAAGACTTATGTGGCAACATCTTATACTACATAATGAAAACAAACACTGCATGGGCTCTATATCCAGTACTTCTAGCTGTATTACATAGGTCAGGTTGTGAGGTTGGAAATTTGAATCATAGCACACATGCGTGCGAGACAATTTGTGAGCTATTAGATAATCAACTTAAAGAACAAACTGTAAAGTGGTTCTTAGAACAAACTTCAGTAACAATAACAGCTGACATTGGACAATTTTGGGATTAAGCATGCTAGTTGTATTAGTTATGAGTGAAGAAGATAAGACTGTAAAACTTGCTGGGATAAATTTAGTACGCAGCAAATCAGGAGTTTATTTGGCCAATGAAATTTTTGATGTGTTGAAGTCTCCTAATCACTTGAAACTATCTGAAGAAGCAATTAAATCCAAGGTATCTGGAATGGTTGGAGATGGGGCTTTTTGTAAGGACAACGAGCCATTTAAAACGAAATGAAAAAGTTGTTTGGAGAAAATTTCAAATTTCGATGGGACTTAATGCATCTTGTGAACAGAGCCCACGTTGATGCATTGAAGAAAATTTGTAAACTAAGTGAGCTTTTAGACTTTATTCAGAATCACTCTTCAAATCTGAGATCAGGCCTTGACTATACCAATATGGTTCTTGACAATATCATTGGTTTTAAGAGACCAAAACTCAAATCTGATACTCGCATGGTTAATTACGAATTTGATCAATTTGACAGATTTGTGGAAAATTGTTTTTTTTTTTATCATCCACAAGAGAAAGAAATTAGTGCCAAGTTCTATGTATTGATTTCCTATGTAACAAAGATTATGTTGCAAGTAGCTCAAAAAACCACAGTTAGTGCAGAATTTGTAGAAAATATATTTTATAAAGAAGGAGGGAAAACTGTTATGTTAAGAGTGATGGAAACAATTTCCAAATTAGCTAATGGAGGAAATGCAAATGATGTAGTTTCTGAATTTAAGCACGATACCACAGGGCAGCAAAAGGAACTAACAGCTGAGGATTACATCCTAAATGAAGTTTACAAATACATCAAGAAACATTCTGATTACTACCAGGTTGCTGAAGTTGCTAGACCATCCAGAACCAGATCTGAAAGTAGTTTTACAAAAGACTCAGTGATAAATTGGCTGACAGAATATATAGAACAGCTGTGGAAAGGAATTACAGAGAAATTAAAGCATTTTGATAAAGATGGATCAACTGCCTGGAGTGAAGCACCAGCTGAAGGGACATTCTCCATTCTTGGTTACATTGTTGAACACAAAGGATCCATTAAGCCATCTCATTTGACTAAGCTGTGCAGAATAGTGAAGGAGGGTCCAGCTCCAGGCACTAGATCTGCTGTAATGATCACACAGAAAGCCATTGATCAGTGGCCAAGCATACATGGCAGTAAATTCACAACAAATGCCTACATGCAAGGTCTAACATCATCCACTGTTGCTGCTGCAATGAATAAATAAACTTAAGGTGAGTTATAAACTGTACATTATTGTATTATTATGTTTGGCTAAAACAATTTGTAATTGGTATGTCGTCAATTCAAGAGTTTACTATCATTAACCTATCTAGTGGTGTAAGGGGAAAAAAAGTAAATTCAGAGCTGTGCTCCAGTAAACTTTTTCAAATCTGGAGTCATGCGCGTGGGAAGTTGTGACGTGCATGCGCATTTAGTACAATTACATCTGGAAATTTCGGAGCTGATTTTATTCTTAGTTCAGATACGGGATGGAGAGGAAGCACGTCAAACTTTGTATCCACAGTCAATGCATTAGTTGATAAAAGTGACAGTAGTGAAAGCAATGTAAGTGATAATGACATTGGTGATTTTAGTGACATTGGTATAAGTGAAATCAGTGATGATGATGATGGTGTTGAGCATTCACTAAAACAAGATTCAGAAACCGTGACTTTATGCAAATTTGGAAAGCTCTCATTCAGATTCTTCCAACAATGGTGATGATTTAGTGAACTTGAGGGAAGGTGATATTTGAAAGGAATATATAGGAAAATCAGGAAGGAAATGGAGTACCACTCCTCCAGCTCTGTTATGTACACGTACATGCAATATCATCACCTTTCAGTGTGGCCCCACAATAAATTTCGACAATAAACTTCAAATTTTTCATTCATTTCTGAGCAAAAACATGCTACTTGATATTGTACAATTTACAAATTTGCATGGTTCACTGTATTACAAAACTAAGAATAAAGAGTGGGAAAACATTAGTATGCAAGAACTAAAAGCATTTTTAAGTCTCCTCATTTTGATGGGAGTTTCAAAAGGCAATAATGAGAATATTCGTGATATGTGGAAAGACTGACCACTGGGAAGGTCGGTTTTCAAGGCAACAATGTCTTTACGCTGATTCAAAATTATATGCTGTCACCTTCGTTTTGATAATAAGGACACACGAGCTCAAAGGTAACTAGATAAATTTGCGCCACTCAGGGAATTGTGGAATGAATTTATTGACAATTGCAGGAACAACTACACTCCATCTGCCCAAGTTTGCATTGCTGAACAGCTAATATCATTCCAAGGACATTGTCCATTCAAGCAATATTTACCTTCGAAGCCAGATAAATATGGTATGAAACTTTTTATTCTAGCTGACTGTAACAGTGGTTATATCTATAATGGGGAACTGTACACAGGAAAATTAGGAAATGTTCCAGTAAAAAATTTAGCTGCCAAAATTGTAAAAGCTCTAGTTGAACCACTGTATCATTCTGGGCGTAATATTACAGGTGATAATTACTTTTCTGATTTTAGCCTTGCTGATGAACTATTGCTGAAAAGGATTACATATGTTGGCACAGTTCATAAAAATAAACGTGATATACCTACCTCCTGAGTTTCAGCCAAACAGAAATCGTCCTATGAGATCATCTTTATTTGGATTTGACAAGAACACAACTGTTGTTTCATACGTTCCTAAGAAAAACAAGTGTCATACTCATTTCTACTCTCCATCATGATGGTAATTTAGACCAAGAAACTGGAAAACCAGAAATAATTACTTATTATAATCATACAAAAGGAGCTGTTGATACTGTTGACCAGCTCTGTCACTCATACAGTGTTCAGTGGAAAACCAGGCGCTGGCCATTAGCTTATTTCATGAACATCTTGAACTTATGTGGCATAAATACCTATATGATATATTTGCACAAGTATCCTGAATGGCAGAAAGGATCTACTCATAAAAGACGACAGTTTCTCGTAGATTTAGGCATGGATCTTTTAAATATTTTCTAATTAAAAACTATGTTATGAGGAAATAAAATGATGTTAAAGGTGCTTCATTCTTTATTTCAGAGTTACCATATATATATTATATATATATATATATATATATATATATATATATATATATTATATATATATATATATATATATATATATATATATATATATATATATACAGGGTGTCCCATAAGTCCGGCATCATAGGAGAAATTCATATTTTTCTATTTCTGCAAACCATAATTCATATTTTCTTATGCTTGGGATGCCAATTTCCCATCCACCATTCTGTTCAGTGACAAGGCTGTTTTTTATGGAAATGGTGAGGTAAATCGACAGAACACCCGCTACTGGTCTCAAAACAACCCTCACTGGTATACCTCTTCAAAGGAACAAGGTGCATCTCAGGTGATGGTATGGTGTGGCATTTGGAAGGTTCGCATCATAGGCCCCCCCCCTCTTTTTTGATGAACATGTCACTGGAGGCACCTTCCTACGTATGTTCAAGGAAGAAGCATTTCCCAGTGTCTTGAACGAAGAAGGAAATTTCCCAACATGGTTCCAGCAAGACGGTGCTCCTGCACATTACAGCACCCAAGTAAGGGAATACCTGTACCAACAATTCCCTGGTCATTGGATAGGACATCGAGGGCCTGTGGAATGGCCAGCTAGAAGCCTGGATCTCACACCAATAGATTTTTATCTCTGGGGCTACTTGAAAGCGCTGGTATACGCAGAGAAAATTAGGAGTGTTGAACATTTGCGGCAGCACATTATTGGGGCATGTAACACCATTACTCCTGACATCATTCACTGTGTGCTTGCTGACTGGGTATCACGTCTGAATTTGTGTATTCAAAACAATGGTGGACATATTGAGTACGTTCTGTAAATAAAAGCTTTTGTTTTGCCTTTTTTTATTATTTTTCCTATGATACCAGACTTATGGGACACCCTGTATAATAGAAATAATAATAAATGAATGAATTTAGATAAGGGTCCGAAAGGACCCATTTTGTGCCATGACATGATTCAAATTGTTTGTGCATTTGAGGATTAACATCTTTGGCAGGAAAGATGCTAGAAAGAATTATAAAGAATAATATTCAAGTTTGGAAAATTTTAATCTTATTTCAAGTTCCCAACATGGATTTAGTTAGGAAGGTCTTGTTTGTCTAATCTCTCAGACTTTTTCAATTTGTAATTGAACAGCTAAATAATGGAAATGATGTAGATGTTATTTATTTGGATTTTAGAAAGCATTTGACAAAGTTCCACATAGGAGACTTCTATATAAATTAAAGCTCATGGGATATCAGGGTCAGTTATAAATTGGTAGAAAAATGGTTAGAAAACAGAGAACAGAGAGTAATTCTAAATGGTCATGAATCTGGATGACAAAGTTAAAAGTGTGGTAGGGTACAACTGGGATGAGTGTTAGAGCCATTACTCTTTATTGTACATCTAAATGATTTAGAGAAGTGAGTAGATAGTAAAGTTGGTATTTCTTTACTATTACACTGGTTTCCGGTAGAAAGTTTTAAAAGCTGGTTTTCAATGTTTTTCAATGTGCTGAATTAAAAAATGATACTTATTTCCATCGCAAATGTTTGGACAAATCTTCAGAAGAAGAGGACGAGCCTCAGCCTGGCAATTCACGTGATTAAGGTATTTTTAAATTTTTTTTATAATTTTGGATAATGTTAGGGGTTGAGTTAGGTTAGGTTAAGTTAGGTTTGCTTAGGTTGTTTTAGGTTTGGCCAATTTTGAAGGTGGAATTTATGTTTTTCCTATGGTTTTTGATGCACTTTGTATTAATCTGACTTTCAAAATCTTTGGAAACCACTCGGTTTTGTGATTCTCCCCACCCAAAAATTCCCAGTTCCCACTGGGAGTCCCCCAGGTAAAAAAGGGTAGAAAGTTTTAAAAGCGTTAAGTTTCACTAACTCTTTAACAAATCATTTGCGATGGAAATGAGTATCATTTTTTTAATTCAGCACATTGAAAAACATTGAATACCAGGTTTTAAAACTTTTTACCGGAGACCAGTGTAATAGTAAATATTTACCGTAAAGTTTCTAAATGATACAATAGTCACCTGTTACAAATAAAGAAAATTCTTATAAACTACAGAAAGATCTTGATTGATTAGTTGCCTGGGTTAGTAAATGTTCCAAAATGCAGTCATCCATTTTGGTTGAAATAATGAAAAATTTAGTTACGAGATGCAAGGAAACTGGTTAGAGGATGTCCGACAGGAAAAAGATCTTGGCATTATAATTAGTTGCGATCTAAAATTTTCTAAGCAGTGCTTAGAGGCTAGAAATAAGGCAAATAAAATGATAGGTATTAAGAGGAGGGGATATCCTTTACTTCAACACATCATACCCAATAACGAAACCAATGTGTGTTTCTAGGTAACTAAAGTGCGATGGGTCCAAATATCATGTTCATTTTTGTTGCAAATGAACACTTTGCCTAAAATGTTCATACAGGTGACCCTCTGTATACACTGTTTTGGTATTGCTCCCCACCCTCAGTATACACGGGAGGGGATCTCGTCCATACACGGTTTCCCGAGCCGACACAGCTGTGTGTGGTGGCCTGTCGCTCTACCCCTCCCCTCCCTATCCTAATTGTGGCGAGGATTCTATTACCAATTTTGCAAATTTACAAATTATACATCACATAAAAGACGTTATCCAATATTTTAATTAATCATTATGTTAAATATATGCATCTCTAATGATTTTAACAACTTCTTTACAATGTATTTTTATACTTTATTAGTACTACAATTAAAAAAATAAATCACAACAAATAACAACACTCTCACCAGTAAACTCTACCCAATCTGCCTCCCTTTATTTGTAAGTTAAACCATTTTTTTCTTGTTACTGCAGTAATAATAATATGTGCAATTAATATATAAATATACATGTATGTGTATTATGTGTTTTGGTGTTTCTGTATGTGTTTTAGTGATGTATGAGGAAATATAGTTGGTCATAGGGAGGGGGTCAGTTGGTCTAGGGATTGATTGTATTTTTTCCCATAAGGTATTAGTCCCTGTATGCACAGTTTCCATTTACACAGGCATTTTCAGGAACCTAACCCCCGCATATAGCACTGTATACTGAGGGTCACCTGCAGATAGAAACAAACAAATCTTACTCCTAACGCCATTTATTATAGGTTTGTTTATGGTGCATTCAACCACTTCAGGTCACTTACACTTGCAAAGAAAGAAATTCTAGCTACAAAGGGAAGGAAAAAGTTAAACCATCTTCAGATCTGGGGCTGGCTCCAGATCATAGGAAAGTGATGATGAGGCCTGTTAGTATTACTAACTAGTGAAGCATGAAGTCATAGTAAAGGATAGTACTGGTACTTTATGAAAAACTAGCTGAGCATAAGAGGCTGATTGTTAGATTAGATGGAGGAATATAAATTGACACTTTAAGAAATCTAAAATGAGCTTAGAAGGCATGAGGCAAGATAAGACAGTAGAGAGGGTGAAATCAAGCTGTTCTGCAGTGCAAAATGAATGAATATCAGATCAAAGTGAAGAAAAAAACTGGGCAATCAATAAAAATGTTTCAATGTGAGAGTCATATTACACTGGAGACAGGAAGGAATGGGACAGGCACTAAAATAATGCCCATGCGTCAGAAGACATACCCCTAGTCTGAGCCAGGCTAGGACAGTTTGGTCCCTTCAGCTACCTATGTAGGGTATGTTCCCAATCCTGAAGAAAAGGTTTAACATTACTGAGAAAATTATTGCTATGATTCCACTGACACTGCCATAAGACAATAATTTTATTGACCAGAAAATGAGAAGTATTTCCTGACTTCAAAGCATGTAGAACTGAGAATCACAACAGATGAGAAACTTATGATGTGTAGAATTTACAGAAACAAAATAAATTGCCTTGTAAAGGGCATACAGTTCAGCTGTAAATACTAAGCAATGAGGTGGCAACTTATAACCCATCAAGGTACCTTCAAAACTAAAGGCACAACCTACTCCAGTTGGGGACTTTGAACCATCAGTAAAAAGAACCTTGTAACCTAAATCTAGATATGATGCTTTCAATGAAAGAAACTCACACTGAAAGTTATTAGCACAGGTTATAGATTTCAAAGCAGAAGACAATCTAAGGTCATAAATAACATCTACTGGAACCCAATTTGTAATTAGTGATAGGGAACTTGTAGCAATATCCTCTAAAGAAAGGCTTATTTTAGTCAATCCATCTTGAAACCGGCCAAAGAAGGGAAGTGGGTGGGGTCGCAACCTGTAAAACTGGTAAATATGGAAATCTACAAAGAAAGGCCAGATGGGATGCTGGTCATATGACAACACTTTGGGCACCATAGTTGATACCCAGCTGCTGACGACGGAGGCTTAGAGGAAGGAGAAAGGCCTCTTCATTTAAGGTGTCAACTCTGGTGCATTTGAGGGCTCCAATAGCCAGATGAATAGCCCTATACTGAATTCTGTCTAGTTTTACAAGTAGTGATGGGGATGCTGTATCATAGAGGAATGAAGCATAATCTAATTTGGACCAGATGAGAGATTCATAAAGCTGTAATAGTCTTCCTTTTAGAGCCCCATGTTCTATTAGACAAATACCACATGATATTAAAGGCACCCTCACAACGCTCCACAAGGGAAGCAATATGGGGATTCCAAGTCAAAGTTCTGTCAAATGTAATACCTAGAAATTTATGAGAGGAGGCAAAAGGAATTTGGCTTGTCAGCAAGACAAGAGGTTGAATGAGTTGAGGGGGAACTGGCCATTTACTAAAAATGACACATGAAGACTTGGCAGGAGAAAAGTGCAAGCCATTATTCTGTGACCAATTAGTAATCCTGTGTAGAGAATTTTGCATAATGGCCTTGGCAACATGAATGTCAACATGGGATACCCACAATCATGACTCCAGATTCCTGGGATCTTGGGAGCATTGCTCCAGTAAATTTGACCATGAGAAAAAGTAAATTTGGGTTTGGGTTTTGTTCATCCGCTAGACGTTATGCAATTTTTTTGCTTATACGTTCTTGTACAAACCAATTTTCTTAAATTACAAATTTAGTTATTTTAAGTTTAGTTGGTAATTCCATATTTAACAATTATTTTTATTTTTTGTTAAGCTTCAATGTTTTGATAATTAAAATTTTATTAAAACGTATATTTTTTTAATATAAAATTATCAGGATTGGACTATGTTCCATTGATCTCGGCCAGGTTTGATAAATTGGCCAGATAATTACTTGTGCGGTTTTAAGTAATCCACCATGACTCTAGAATTGAAAAGTTTAGTTAAGTTTAAACTTACTTTTACTTACTTTAACTTACCTACTTTTACTTACTCTTCCTTACTTTTACTAAGTTTAAAGCACTTACTTTTACTTACTTTCATTGTACTATATTTACTTACTTTTATTCACTTTTACCATACTATATTTACTAACTTTTACTTATTTTGTATTTTTTCAGGTAGTCAATAATCAATAATGGATCCTAATATTGATGAAGTTGGAGAGAAAAGTGAGGGTGTTAAAAGGGGTTACTTTTGTGGTCAATGCAAGAACAAATATTCAAAGAAGCAAAACTGGGAGGAACATTTTAATTCCAAAAAAAATATTTGTTACAATACAAGAGGTCCCAGAGTTTGGGCCCACAGCTTAGATATTGCAGTAAAGAAATACCAGGATGAAGTGCAGCAAAGAGATACGGCAAAGCAGTCATTTAGTTTGTTCACAAAATGTGCTAGTGCTAGACCTCAGAAAAATGAACCAACTTCATCAACTGCTAATCTAGAAAATGAAACTTTTTCACTAGATGTTTCACAGACTGAAGAAAGTGCTTCTCCTCCACCTAAGAAACAAAAGGTAAGTGAGGAATCTGCGCATCAGACTAACAAAAACTGCTTTAGAGGAATTTGAAAATTCCCAAATCCAGAAGACATTGAATGCAATTTTGCGCCTAACAAAGAAACTCACCAAGCTGTTGTGGTTAATAAAGAGAAGAGTCAAAATATGCCTTCAAGTTCAAGTGTTGCATCCAAATCTAATAAAGCAAAAAGCAACAAATTTGACATTTCCATAGCCCATTTAAGCAAGTGTAAATCAATACAAGAAATCCTGAACAATGATTTGATCAAATCTACATTCAAATTGGTGGAAAAGAAGGATCTAGGGCATGCTGATGATTCATTTTCAGTACCAAGTGATATAATGGAAAACATTGCAAATAGTGACACTAATATGCCTGATGTAGATATAGCTGTTGAGGATGAAGATGATGATAATCAAGAAGATATTGATGATGCTTCTGATGATAAAATGTTTACATTATATTGCATAGCTTGCACAGACCCCAAAGCATGTGCTTCAGACAAACATTCTAACATAAAAGGTTACTTCAATGTTAAAGATTTAACCTATGTATGCAAACAAGGAGAAAATCAAGAGATGGTTTAGAAATCTGAAAACCCACCTGAAGAGACATTTAATTAAACTTCAGGGGAAAAAAAGTAAATTCAGAGCTGTGCTCCAGTAAATTTTTTCAAATCTGGAGTCATGCCCACAATGCCCCATCATCTGCATACAGAGGATAGTTAAGAGCAGGGTCCATAGTCCATACCATGAAATAAGTCATTAATTATGACATTAAATAAAAGGGGACTGATGATACTACCTTGTGGAACTCCAGCATCCAAATGATAAACACCTGAAAGAGAGGATCCAATTGATACTCGTATGCGTCTATGCTGCAAAACATTTTGGATAAACATGGGTAGATTGCTCCGCAACCCTAAATGATACAACTTAGAGAGTAAACCATAGTGCCAGACAGTATCATAGGCCCTCTCAATGTGAAGAAATACTGCTAAAATATACTAATTTCTAAGAAAACTCTCTCTGATTGATCCCTCAAGCCTCACCAGGTTGTCCATTGTAGAAAAGAGAGGGCAAAAACCAGTTTGAAAAATAGAATAGAGTAAAGACGATGTAACACCATCCTTTCAAGTACTTTACCAAGACAGCTAGTCAAAGCTATGGGGCAATATGAGCTCACAGCAGTACGAGCTTTGCCAGACTTATGGATAGGCACCAGCAAAGCAGAAGTCCAAACATGTGGAAAAGAGCATGTCATCCAAACCTTGTTATAAAAGGCCAATAAAACTTGCCTGTTAGAAAATGAAAGATTGGTGAGGAAGGGGTACACTATCATATCCTCCCCAGGGGAAGTATTTTTTAGCTTAGAGAGGACCATATCCAATTCCAGCAGAGTAAAAGGACTATTATAATAGAATGCTACATTTGTAGAAAAATCAATAGAGATGAGTTCAGCTTTTGCTGCTCTAGAAAGAAACTGTGCTGTATAATGAGATTTACTACTAATAGATGCAAAGTATGCAGCCAAAGAGTTACCAACTAGCTGGGGCTGGAAAATGACATTACTGCCATCCCACAAAACAATAGGATGTGCAGGAGGTTCTCTCTCCAGTCTTTTAATTTTATTCCAGATGACACTCTCAGTTGTCTGATGAGAAGTAGAACTGACAAAGGCATGCCAAGAAGAACATTTGGATAATCTAACTGTACACCGAGCAATTGTTCTAGCCTTTTTGTATAGGATATATGTCTGTAAAACAGGATTTTGTTTAAATAACCTATAAGCCATCTTTCTTATTCTAACAGCCCGCTGGCACAAATCATTCCACCACACTGCATGATATTTAGTATTAAATGTGCTGGAAGTGAGAGTGAAATGTTCTTGAGCTGCATGGTGAATTGTGCAAGTTAATGTACGGCAGTCTTCATCCACAGGGTCATTCTCTGTCAGATCAACCAGTGCCTAACACCCTCATCTCTCAGATTTTGCTGAAATTTGGTTTATAGGGAGTTTGTGGGCCCTGAATCCATTTCTGAAATTATAAGGTCAATCCGACCAACGGTTCAAGAGATATGACCTCGGGAAATTTGAGGTCACTTGCGAGGTTACTAACATTTGGCGACCCATAACTTGGGTAATAATGGTCACAATTATATAAAAGTATATATATTTAGAATTAGAAAACGACAAGGAATCCAAATATGCAAGTTTTAGAACTCTAGGTTGAAAAATAAAAAGTTACACTGTAACCAAAATTTGAGGTCACGATTTGACCTCTGGGGTATCAAATGAGAATTTTTTTTTTAATGTAAAAAATGAAGGCATAGGCATTGGCTATTAGAATCAGCAAAAAAAAGTTTGTTTATGTTAGTATTTTTCATGTAACTAACATATAAGTGAACACCATATTCATAAGTTGTGCGTCAATTCTACCTATTTTTTCACACTTAAGCTCATAATTTGACCTATAGAAATTAAAATTACATTTTTTTATAGATATAAAAACAAAGGCAAAAAATGTAAAATTGTATTTCACTGCTAATCTACACTGGCAATAATAGTTATAATAGTGAAAGGGGAAGACCTACTTAGAGGATTCATGTGCTAGCCTAATAGAATTTTTGCATGCTCGATGCTCTCATCAATTTCTTTTTGTGGAAAAATGTATTGAATTCTGCTGCCTCCTCTTAGGGTAGGACAACTCATTACAGTTAATATATGATGTCCTGGCACTGCACATGAATCCTTGTTTGATGGATAATAATATGCACTTGATCCTGATGACCCAGAGGGATGTAGAAAGTTCACAGTGAAATCATCAAACTCTTCACAATATTCCTCCACAATTCCATACCAAACTTGCATGTCATAAATGCAGCCAACATACTCTCCTGGTTTGACACATTTTAGGTTACCAAGCATTGCAAGTTCATTAGTAAAATGACTTTTCCTTATTCTTTTCTTTTCTCCAATGCCACTTGAAATGGGATACACCATCAGTTCTTCCTTGTTTAGGGGAACAAATCTATGATATTTCTGAGTTCCAGGAATAGCCCTACTATCCTTGAATCGATGTTCCAACCGTTCTTCTGCATCTTTCAAATCAGCTGTAGTTACAAAGAAAAAATTTATCTTCTTGCTCAAGTTTTCTTCACAAAACTGAAACATGTGTTCTGGTGTAAGAATTTGCCTCTCTGTAGTTCTCTGCAAACTGGCATGAGCAGTAGCTCTTTTCACTGTTCCTCCAATCCCATCACATGCATTTTTGCCATGGGATGTAGCAAAGAAGTGCCATTCACAAGACAGACCAAAATCCTCTTCATGGTAACAGAGATTTGTGAAGTTGTATCTGTTCTTATATTGGCCAGCACATCCATCTGAGAAATAGTGCACCTTCTTCAATTGTGGGCATCTGAATTTAACATATGTCATAAGCTTCAATATGAATGAGTAAACCATTATAGTGTTGTGTTTTAGTGATGCAGATAAGAAACAGACACTAAAATGGCTAAGTTCCTGGTCTGCAGATGATCTATAATAGATGACAAAAGGGTGAACTGTACACTGTGAATTGTCCCAGTGAAACCCTTGGGCAGCATCCTGGACAATGAAAGAATCATTCTCAGAGAAATCACCTACTATAACTACCTCGCTCTGAGGTGGTAGTGTTTCTTTCAACTGCTTGAAGTACTGTGATTGTTGCTGAGCAACAAAGTGATGACGAACCATGCGGGATATTTTCATGCTTAGGGATAATAAGTATTCATGAAGTGGCTCCACCTTATCAACCATTGTACAACGGTCAACAGTCACCCATTGCTTGTAAGATATTTCATTTGGAGCTGATTTCACACTGTCAAGTAACTCAAGAAAATCCAGGACACCCTCTTCTCTTGGGCAATCATTGCAAAGTTGCATCATGCAAGTCTCTCTTTCTGTACTGCAGACACTGTAATCCATAAGATCCTTGTATGAAAGACCTCTTTCTCCCAATGCAGCCAGCTGCAATTTTGGATTTTGATGGTATGTACAGACACAGACAGAATGAGTCCCACCACTACCGGCAAGCACACAATATGATGGCCGTAATTTTGCAAATGTGAAAAATCCTATTTTGCGATTCTTTTCATCATTTTTATATAGTAGTTCAAACATCTCTCTTAAATTCCCGAGGACCAATCGTTTTTGCACCTTCATTGCACCTTCAGCACTGATAACTTTCACACAATCCTTTTGGCCAGGACACATACGACTAACCTCTTCTGACTCATAGAATCTTCTAACTATATCTTTGTGTTCTTCAGATATCACTTTTCCTTTGCTCATTAGTGGAATCTTCGGAAGGATTCCATGTTCTGATTTAAGTGAACAGCTTCTTTTCACCATGTATGTTGTAGTTTGAAAGAAACTAGCTGTTTTTTCAATTGTGTATGGTGAGAGTGTCAATATTTGTAGTTTGTGATGGTGACATTTGCTCTCCAGGAATGACTGTTTCAATTCATTCATTAATTTGTCAAGATGTTTTTCAGATTTAGTTTCAGGTTTTGAAGTATCACTTACCTCCTCGGTAATTTGAACACCATAACTGAGTTCTAGCCTCTCCTTCAGGTGTTTCTGAGCAGATGATAGCTTACCACGAGCCTTGCGCTTTTTCTGGCTTAATGACAGCCCTTCTGAAAAGAACAGAAAAAAAGGTTTCACACACCTGAATATTAGTAATTAAATATAATTATAGTACCTTAAATGCTATATAATTGGCTATATAGTAGATCAAACAGACCTTGTAGTAAAGTATAAGTTATTATATTAATTTATTACTTACTTTTTTTAACTGGTGTTTGGTCCAGAAATGCTAGAACTGGTTCAACTGAAGTTGAAGGATTTTCCTTTATCAAGCAATCACTGTCATTGTCCAGATCTTGAATTGAAGAGATGTTACTCAAGCCACTGATAGTAGATGATTCATTTGAATCCTGCTCAGACTCGTTGTTTTCAGTGGTACTAAGTATAGTGGGGTTTTTCATTATCAGTGTCCAGCAGTTCACACACAACAATGAGTCTTTTTTCACTCTTCCAGCACATTTTTCAACAAGTACATCAGTCACTTTTCTAAGATTGATTGTTATGCGTTTCTTGTGTTTTTTAATAGGGTCCTGGCAGTATTTCAAGTGCTGAACCATTGTATTTTGATCTGTAAAGATATATGATTTACAATTAGGTAATATATATTTTTTAGAAAATATATAGCTATACACACTTAATATTTTAGGCCTTGATAGTCTCTGAGGCTCATTAAAACACCATACCCACCAGCCACCCACAGTGCTGGCTGGAACTGTACTAACCTGTAGACAAGGAATTTTGCAACTATCTGTGTTGATTCTGCACTTAGACAAGTAGCAACATGTTTCAACAGGTTTGTTTAGGCTACATGTGAGCTTAGTCTTCCCCTTTCACTATTATAACTATTATTGCCAGTGTAGATTAGCAGTGAAATACAATTTTTATTAAATTCTTGGAGCTTGAGGTCAAATTGATAGCTAAGATATAAAAATTCCTTGAAATGACAAGCAATTTATAAATATGGTGTTCACTTATAAGTTAGTTACATGAAAAGTACCAACATAAACAAACTTTTTATGATTGTTTCTATTAGTCAAGAACTCTGACTTTGTTTTTTATATCTATAAAAAATGTAATTTTAATTTCTATAGGTCAAATTATGAGCTAAAGTGTGAAAAAATAGGTAGAATTGACGCACAACTTATGAATATGGTGTTCACTTATATGTTAGTTACATGAAAAATACTAACATAAACAAACTTTTTTTTGCTGATTCTAATAGCCAATGCCTATGCCTTCATTTTTTACATTTAAAAAAAAAATTCTCATTTGATACCCCAGAGGTCAAATCGTGACCTCAAATTTTGGTTACAGTGTAACTTTTTTTATTTTTCAACCTAGAGTTCTAAAACTTGCATATTTGGATTCCTTGTCGTTTTCTGATTCTAAATATATATACTTTTATATAATTATGACAATTATTACCCAAGTTATGGCTTGCCAAATGTTAGTAACCTCGCGAGTGACCTAAAATTGCCCGAGGTCATATCTCTTGAACCGTTGGTCGGATTGACCTTATAATTTCAGAAATGGATTCAGAGCTCACAAACTCCCTATAAACCAAATTTCAGCAAAATATGAGAGATGAGGGTGTTAATTTCAATTTTTTTTGGTTGATCTGACAGAGAATGACCCCACAGTGGTATCATCTCCAGGATGTGGTAAAGTCAAAGCAGCATGAAAGTTATGCAGACCTTTCTCTGTTAGTTTCCATAGGGAACATTTTGAGCCCACAGACAGTACCTGAGATGTGAGAAGAATGGGAAAATGATCAGAATCACAAGGATCACTCAAAACTTCCCAACCAAATACATGAGACAAGTCCATAGTAGAAAGTGATAGATCTAAATGCGAGAAGGACCCACTGAAACTATGGAGGAATGTAGGGGAACCATCATTAAATAGAGAGATATTATTGGCATCTATGAAGTCCGCAATGGTGGAGCCCCACTGGTCACTGGAAAGGGAACCCCATAGGGGGTGATGACCATTGAAGTCTCCTATTAGAAGGAAAGGGGCAGGAAGTAGACAAAGCAGTCTGTGTAATACAGCTGTAGAGAAGGAAGGACCTGAAGGAAAATATACAGTACAAACCATAACAGCAAAAGAGGAAGTGTGGATTGTTGTGCTGTAACTGCTTCAATATCAATATCAATATCAAGAGGAACTGGAGTAAAAGGAAGGGAGCTGTGAATCCCCAGTAAGACACCACCGCCATGGGGACCCCTGTCTTTCCGGAGCAAACTGTAACTTTTGACACCTGCAGAAAGGGATAAATCCAGCCAAGTTTCTTGAAAAGTAAGGAGGAGAGGGAATACTATGACAGTAACTGGTGGGTACTTACATATTAATGGGGGGGCCACCACATATTGATGATTGGTTAGGTTAAGTTGTAATATTTTCGTTAGTTGAAAATTTCCAATACTGTACATCATATTTTTTAAATAGCAATACTTTTTAAAATATTTTTGTATACAATTTTCTGAAAAAAATTATTTTTTTTAGGCTTATTCATGATGAAAATTTGGGATCTACCAAAAAGTGAAGAAGATGCAGTCTCTTTTTTGCAAGCCAAAGAAATTCTACCTGCTGAACGTATATGGGAAAAAAGTCACAAGATGAAGCTGTACTTTGGGAAAAGATTCAATGGTGCTATAATATTAGAAGTTGCCGCAGTAAGGTAAACATGTGCGTTGGGAACTGGTTTATGGGATCACGGCTTCCTTTTGTAACTGCTCTCCATTTTATTTACTGCTGGTCAGAAGAAATTAATTTGATAGATTGGTGCCACTGACAATTGGCCATGGCGGACAAAACTAATATAGACTGGAATAATTACCTCAGAGAAGTGTGCATAGATGCTCTAAAAACACAGTCAGTTAAGAAAATTGGCAGTGATAATTTAATTGTAGAGCTCAATGAAAGCCTCTTTAGTAAACAAAAGAACAATGCCAGTCATCAACTTCCACAGCAATGGATATCTGGAGGCATTTGTCAGCAAACTAAGGAATGCTTTCTACTTCAAGTTCCTGATCATACTGCTTCCACCCTAATGGAGGCTATAAAAAACAATATCACTCAGGGATCGATAATTTACTCAGACTCATGGCTGTCATACATATCGGAACATCTAGCAGAGTCATGATTTCAACACTTTAATAACGTTAACCACAAGTACAATTTCATCAACCCGGAAACTGGTACAGGCAGTCTCTGAGTTACAAACGTCTGGCTTATGACATTCCGTACATACAAACAGATCACCGTAAAGTCTATTATTTTAAAAATCTGAGTTACCTACAATGGTTCATTGTAACAAATTGGCACACTACTTACACCGCCACCATTTTAAGTCAGATTTTGTACTTGTGAAGACATTCGTGTGAATTCATATTCAATTTCTGATAACGTGCAAACCCCTATCATGGCTCCTAAACGAAAATCTGATCCAAGTGCTGGTGATGCACTTTAATTACTGTTACAAATTATTATCTTTTTTTATGTTTTCTATGTTTTAGTAGCTTTTATAAATTGGGAGTGTGTTTAAAGAGTTTAAGTATACAGTAGACTCACAATGAAGAATATGGGGTTGATTGTGCTGGGTACCGTATGTGTGCTCTAAAAGCCTATAAGAAATACAAACAAAGAATATGGGGATATCTGAGGTGGATATGTGTGCTCTAAAAGCCTATAAGAAATACAAACAAAGAATATGGGGATGTTTGTGGTGGATGTGTGTGCTCTAAAATCCTATAAGAAATATGAACGAAGAATATGGGAATGTTTGTGGTGGGTATGTGTGCACTAAATACCTAAGATATACACATCTACTGAGAAGTCTATTATTTTTATAATGAAATTTTAAATAGAATTAAAAGAAACAATAAAAAAAACATTGTATGAAATCATTTTCTACCACTACCGATGACTCATTCAAACCAAATTCCCACCCTACGGCCACGGCAGACATCCCACTTTTAAGCCTTTTAAGACGTTAAGTACAAACCATTCGTATGGGTTCCGACTTACATACAAATTTGACTTAAAGACCGTCATGAGAACGGAACTCATTCGTAAGCTGGGGACTGCCTGTACTCTCACACAAGATATCAAAAGGCTCTGGGGATCAGCTAAGTGGAGAAATAAAAAGCATTGAGGCACTGCATGCCATCACCTAGAGTTATATCTTGCTGAATTTATGTGGTGACAGTTGATACATGATCATGATCCATTCAATTCCATTCTTAATGCTATTAAAAATTTTTGGCCTCCAGAAACAAATGTTGTTTCTAATATGTAACATGTATTAATCATTGTAAATATTTGAAATATAAATCATTGTAAATATTTTTAAAAATATTGCTATTTAAAAATTATGTACTAGAAATTTTCAACTAACGAAAATATTACAACTTAACCTAACCAATCATCAATATGTGGTGGCCCCCCCATTAATACGGGGGGGGGCCACCACATATTGATGATTGGGTTAGGTTAAGTTATGCAATTTGCTGTATAAAAGGCAATCATCTCCTATAACTCCTTACATTCCACTGGAAGTTATTGCAGTTTGCTGTATAAAAGCCAATCATCTCCTATAACTCCTTACATTCCACTGGAAGATGGATAAAGCCAGTGGTGGATCTAGCTAGGTGCAGGCAGTGCAGTGCACTGGGGCCCGGACCTTTGCGGGGCCCAGTTGGTTGATATTTGATAACACCTTGGCAAGGAAAAATAATAATTTTCAAGTATTTCATATAAAAATTAGATCTAAATGTGCATGAAAATATAAGAGTCCTTTAAACTTGTTTAATGTATTTAAATGCATTTATAAACATGGTTATTCTTTCAACTACGGGCCCCTTTCTGGTATACTATATATGTTAAATACATAATTGGTCAATCAGTTGAGAAATAGGTTTGGCGGTCTTAAGGATGTAGCAGATCACTTCAGCATTTTGTATCCTGTAAATCTAGTTTCAAGTGATGAAAAGTTATTTGAGAGAGCAACAAAGCTAGGAAATAAATATAAAAATGATATATCTTCTGGATTTCCCAGTCAATTACTCTTTTTGAATATGCTTAAAACAAGACATCAAAAAAATGACGATGGTCCATGATCTGTATTCATTTTTAATTAAAGACAACAGTACTTTGTGCTCAAGTTTTCCCGAAGTTGTGACTGCCATAACATTGTTCCTCACAATGCCTGTGACAGTTTCAAGTGCAGAAAGATCTTTTTCAAAACTTAAACTAATAAAAAACTACCTTTGAAATACTATGAGTGAAGAAAGATTGAGCGGACTCTCAATTATATCAATTGAAAACAGGAAAGCTAGAAGTATTAACTTGGATGAATTAATTAATGAATTTGCTGAAAGAAAGGCAAGAAAAGCCAATTTCTGATGCAATCGTAAGTAAACTTTTATTTTGCAGTATCCTTTTTAGTTTTTAAAGTTCAATAGTCAATACTTTGCATAATACTTTGCCTTCTATGACCGATGCAACCCTTGGTCTTAAGACTAAGAGAAGTTGATAATTATCATCATAGTACTATTATACGTTAGCAACAGCCTTGAGGTGAATTAGAATAGATAGAAAACACAAATTGATTAGAACCAGTTTTAAGGGCTACCTTGAGTGGATCAAAAGGTTTTTGTGGTTCATATGTATAAACTAAACTAAAATCTAAATTTTGTGGGGCCCATAAATAATTTTAGCACTGGGTCCCATGACACTCTTGCTCCACCACTGGATAAAGCCATGATGTAAAAGGATAAGGGGAAGCAAAAGCAAACAGTGTCTATGAACATTAGTCTGTGCTATTAAATAATATCCGGAAGCCATCCCTAGGATCAACTGCAGTCTTTTGAAAACCATTCTTTGCAAAGAATTGCAACATTTTTTGAGCCACAGTCCGTGGAGCTGTATTTTTAGCCATGAGTGACTTAAACTCCAATAAGCACCTCCAAAGTAAGGTATCATCTACAGGAAGGACCACAGGATGAGCTATCCCAGTAAGTCTACCTTTTGACCTAGGACAATCACTAAGTACTAGAATCAAGTTTTCCTTTTAATCCAGCACTACCTACACTATGAAGTGTATGAAGGGTTGGTCAAAATCAAGGAATGAACATTGTGTACCACAAGACTTGGTTTCTATGGGCTGGGAATTAGACATAGAACCAGAAGATGCTGCTGGCAATTCAGAAGTCTGTATCTTACTCAAAGGTGAAGGAGACCCTCGACCCACCTCAGCATAAGAGACAGACTGAGATGACCATGGACCCATCTCAGCAGCATATAACTTACAGGCTTCAGTAAATGTAACATGATTATCCACCTTTACCTTGACAATCTCTTTCTCACGTGTCCAATGGCTACAAACTCTAGAAGAACCTGACAATTAACACAGGTATATGAAGCCAAGTCTTTCTGACAAGATTGAGTGTCATGAGACTCAGCACACTTAGCACACAAAATTTTATTTGTGCAATTACCCACACCATATCCAAAATGGAGGCAATGGAAACACTGCAAGGGGTTAGGATAATAGTGTCAACATGGTACCGGAGATAGCCACAGTGAAGGACGAGTGGCACCCCCAAAAGTAAGGACTAAAAGGCTAGTAAGAGTTTTATCACTACCCTTGTTTAGTCATCAAATGCCAATTACATTCTCCAATTTCATTTCTAGATCATCTGTGCTCATGTGAAACAATTCTGGAGCATAAATGATACCCTGAGTAGTGTTCAGATTTTTTGCAATTGAGACTTCTACTGGCACATTATTAAGAAAAGTAGTCGCGTTCAAAAGAGCCCTAGTTTGAGCTGCATCAAAAGTATGGACTAGCAAGCTACCAGAACGGCAGTAGGTGACAGACCTTACAGGTCCACCACAAATACATTCAATCGATTTTTTAATTCCAAAAGGGTTTAGACTGGTGAGGGTTGTAGAGCCTTTACTCGCCACATACAAGTAAGAGACATGATCAGGAGTCAAAGCAGGTTGAGAAGTCTTAGTAGTAAGCAATGAGGAGTCAATCGTAGAACCTGAGGATGCACCTCCGTGACCAGGAGACACGAGCCTCGTAAGAAAATCTCTAACAACTTTCTCTGTCTGACTGATAACTTCACTCAAATCCATTAGGTCCCCATCAAGTGCAGTCAAGCTGTTTTGGTCATGCTGATTTTTACACTTTTTGCTGGCAGAAGTACAGTTTTTCGACTTATCACCCATGCCTAACCTGCGCAGAGAAAAGTCGGGCCTAGGCCAAAAGCCTAAGTCCAACCACCAACCTCACAATAGAAAAACAGGCAAAGCCTGACAGTGAAGAGGCCCAACTCACCACAAATAGTGCAAATGGGCAAAAGCTAAAGTAATAACCGAAAGCTAAACAACAATAAATAAATAAGAACATAAGAAATTTTGGTTATTATTCATTTTTTGACCCTGTCACGGTAAATATAGATATTACGGCCTCCACCCAATTTTGATGCCAAAATACATTTTCCTAGTAGTGTATGATGTGCTTTGTTCAAATCTGGCCTTCATTTTATGTGGAAATGAACCAATCAAAAGTTATGAGACTTCAAAGTTTTAACATATTTTGGTTCATTTCCCCATAAAATGAAGGCCAGATTTTAACATTGCACATCAAATACTACTAGAAAAATGCATTCCAGTGTCCAAATTGCTAGAGAACCTACCTAACCTAACCTACCTAACCTAACCCTAATATTAGGTTAGGTTGGTTAGGTTCTCTAGCAATTTGGACACTGGAATGCATTTTTCTAGTAGTATTTGATGTGCAATGTTAAAATCTGGCCTTCATTTTATGGGGAAATGAACCAAAATATGTTAAAACTTTGAAGTCTCATAACTTTTGATTGGTTCATTTCCACATAAAATGAAGGCCAGATTTGAACAAAGCACATCATACACTACTAGGAAAATGTATTTTGGCATCAAAATTGGGTGGAGGCCGTAATATCCATATTTACCCTAGTCACACCCAGCTATAATAACAATATATATTGAATAACCAATCAAAACTGAAAAAGAAAATATACCTATATATTATCTTGTGCAAATTTGTATAAAATGTGTTTTTTTATTAAGATATATTTCTTATTTGTGGTGTTTTTTCAATATATATATACAGTATATATCGACTATTTGGTGAATATTTCTTATTTTTGGTGATTCTGGCTACTTCTACGTAATTCAATTTGTCCTGTTTTACAAATAAATCATTTTTAGCAATTTTTTGTCTGTTCAGTTCAGGTTTTTTGTGACGAAGTATGATGTGTCTGTTATGCATATTTGATTTTGAAGACGTGATCTGCCATATTGCCCTCGATGAAGACAAGAGTTTAGACCTTTTTTTCAATCACGGAATAATTAAGACATCCGTGACCTGCTCTAAATACAATAGTGCTTATATTTTAAGAAAAGACCAGAAGGTCTTTAGGTGCCGTAAAAAAAATCCTAAAAATAAACGTGTGTCATTTCAGTTTAAGGGTAGGCGAAATTTAGCAGACTACCCATGCAAGGTTGGCACATGTTATTACATTATCATTTGTATAATTTAGGTTTCAGGGGTACGGAGGCGGAGCCCCCGTAAAGATCACGCATCACAAATTGATCAGTCCTAATGTTTTGCGGACAGTTCAGTATGTGACACCGGTTAGGTCAACTATACGCCCTAAATGATTGATTAGGTTAAGTCATGATATTTTTGTTTAAATTCGTTAGTTTAAACGAAAATGACGAGTGCAAACTTTTCTGGTTAATTTTGAGGTGTTTTGTAAGAAACTGCCATCCATTTCCTGTGCAAATGTGTAGTTTTCAAGATGACGATATCTCAAAAACTACGCATTTGCACAGGAAACAGATGGCAGATTCGTGCAGAGCACCTCAAAATTGACCATAAAAGTTTGCTCTCATTATAAAAAGAGACTGGGTCAAAAAACGAATAATTACCAAAATTTTTATAGTGGGCACACTAGGGGCCACTTCAGCCCATCGAGGTGGCTCCACTATGTAAAAACTGCCTGTACATTGGCAACAACCAATTTTTACAAAACTAATTAATTATCAATTTAAAACTAATTAATTATCAATTAAAAACTAGTTAATTATCAATTTAAAACTAAAGATAGAATCTCTGGATCCAGAGGATCAGTCATAATAGGCTACTATCCACAAATATGTTACACTCTATATCTATTTATAACTGACATGCAAATATATCAGATCTAAAGAATCCAGTCAATTTCATTATGGTACCCATCAATACCAGTACCTTGCCAACCAAAAATAAGTCACAGTCCATATCAATTGCGGACCAAGTCACAAATTTACAACCATATACATTACAATATATATACTTAGGAGGAAAAGTGTAGGTGTGGCTGTAAAGACTGTACAGTAATGTAGAAATGTGTGTGCACCCATTTTGGGTCTCCCATTTAAAGGTGTTTGTGGGGCAAGTGAAGATTATGAGTTTTTCAATACCTTACAGTACTATGGGGGGCACCACTCAGCAGAGGAATCTCTTTAAATGGGGTGTGTAAGGACAGAGAGTATCCCCTAACCCAAGATGCTGCCTCCCTATATCCCTCAACACCTGTGTTGAGCTGTGGGATCTATCACCCAAATGCACATAATATATATGAAATAAACTAGTACCATTCGTACAATAAAAATGGGCTTAAACACCATCACCAGATATCCCTTGCAGACATCAAACTATCCAACCTTCTTTTGAAAGAATCAAGTGTATCTGAAGTCACCACTTCTTCTGTCAGACTGTTCCAAAATTTAATTACTCTGTTTGTAAAACTATGTTTTCTTAAATTTGTTCTACATCTTGGCTTAAATAATTTCATACTATGACCTCTAGTCTGGTTATTGTGATCTTTAATGAAAAGAGACTCAAAATTTATCTTATCCAACCCTTTTATCATTTTATACACCTCTATCATATCACCTCCTTTTTAATGAGAACATGCTTAGATACGCCAGTCTTTCCTTATATGTCAATTGTCTTAGAGATGGGATCATTCTTGTTACTCATTTCTGTACTTTCTCCAGTTTTTCAATATCTTGTATCAAATAGGGACTATTAAATTGAATGCAGTATTCAAGGAAGGGTCTCACATATGAAATGTATAGTTGCTTTATAATATTAGGTGATTTGTATTCAATGTGTGTGTGTGCATGAGATTGAGTCTAGCATTTGCTTTATTTCTGATTACCATACAGTGATTTGAGGGTTTAAGTTCATTAGTCACAGTGACACCCAAAGTCTTTCTCTTTATCATCATTTTTAATCCAAATTCCATTGATATTGTATTCAAATTCTGGATTTTTTGGCCCAATATGCATAACCTTGCACTTATCAACATTAAATTTCACCTCCCACTTATCTGTCCAGGCTGTTACTCTAAGTCTTTTTGTATTGTCATTGCTCCTGCTCCTGTATCATCAGCAAATTTTGAGGTTTTACACAATAGGCCCTTCTCTAGATCATTTATATAGACAACAAAAAGCAGAGGTCCCAGCACAGACCCCTGTGGGACTCCGCTCAATACGGGTCTCCAAGTAGACTTATTTCCATTTAGATGAACTCTGTTTTCTGTTTCTCAGCCATTCTTCTATCCAGTCAGCTATATGACTTCTTATACCATGGGCTCTAACTTTTACCAACAATCTTGCATGAGGAACAATATCAAATGCCTTTGCAAAATCTAAGTATACTATATCTACTGGCTCTTTATTGTCCAAATGCAATAAGACTCCATCATAAAATTCAATCAAGTTGGTTTGACAGGACCTTCCATTTCGAAAGCCATGCTGGCTATCATTTATAAGGTTGCACTCTTCAAGGAACTCAGTAACTTTACCTCTAACGATACTTTCAAGTAATTTGCAAATAATGGAGGTGAGGCCGATCGGTCTGTAGTTTTTTGCACAAGTTTCTATTTCCTTTTTCAAAGATTGGAGCCACATTTGCTTTCTTCCAATCCTCTGGAATAATATCAACACTAGAGAGCAAAAGTCAATTCACTGGATCACAGGTAACACATCCGATACCATCAAAGTCGACCGAAAAACCCTAACGCCATTTAAATTAGCAGTGAATGTCGAGCTCTAGATGATGGCTCCTGGTGGGCAAGCCGTTTCCATGACAACCTTACGAAATGGGTACGTTTCCTTAGCAACTGATTTCAGGTCCACAGTTATATCCACCAAAACGTATAGGTTAGGTTAGGAAAGATTAGGTAAGATTCTCACTATTATTTACTATCATGGTGGCGTAGTATCGCGATACATTTTCTGTATCTTGTATCGTATCGCGATACAAATAAGTGTCAGTAACGCGATACTTTATTATAGACTCAGTCAGTGATCTTTACCCAGAATGTCTGATGAATTGTTTGAAATCAGTTTGTAAAATTTAATAAAAATGGAAAGTAATTCATTTGTTTCATAATATGTCATATATATATATATATATATATATATATATATATATATATATATATATATATATATATATATATATATGTTTAACATATATATATATATATATATATATATATATGTTTAACATATATATATATATATATATATATATATATATATATATATATATATAAGCAAACAACCACAGGGAAAAGGAAAAGGAAACACGAAGTCCGAGCGCTTTCGTGATATCATGAAAGCGCTCGGACTTCGTGTTTCCTTTTCCTTTTCCCTGTGGTTGTTTGCTTATTAATAAGATCACGTGTTATTCTGTGATTTTAGTGCATATATATATATATATATATATATATATATATATATATATGTGTGTGTAAATGTACAGTATTACACCCATATATATATATATATATATATATATGTGTGTGTGTGTGTAAATGTAAAGTATTACACCCGTCTCCCTTTCGAGGTGAAATTTATGTTTTTCCTATGGTTTTTGATGTGTTTTGAACGAATCTGACCTTCAAAACCGTCGGAAATGACTCGTTTTTTAGATAACCCCCCTCCCCCCAGCCGGCAATCGAAAACGAGTCATTTCCGACGGTTTTGAAGGTCAGATTCGTTTAAAACACATCAAAAACCATAGGAAAAACAAATTTCACCTTCAAAATTGACCTAACCTAACCTAAATCACTTATAGTCTTGTAGGCAGCCCAGGAATCACTATAAATCACAGAGCCAGGCCTAATGTACTTCTGAATGAGTGGAATGAGTGTTCCATTCCGGTACGAAAGTAATTCAAATTCGAAATGGATGGAGCGCAGTGATTGGGCAGACATGTAACGAACACACAAACGAACGTACGAACACACACTAGATACACACCAAAAAAATGTTTATATCTCGAAAACGAAGCATTTGCGACGGAAACGCTATAGAAGGAAAGTGTCTTAGAATTAAAAAATCTACTTATTGAACCTATAATAATTGCTGGACGTTAGACGGGTGTAATAGTAGAATAATACCTATATATATATATATATATATACACAAACTCAGAATGGTTCCCTGAGAACATTATATGTTAAACACAGACCGTGCATGGAACAAGGAACTCTTCTGGGAAAATTAAATCCACTATAGTGAAAAGTGGACGCTCAATGTCCCGGTTGAGGTTTAAGTTTTGGTTTTTTTGGCTAAAAATACAATAGTTACCCCCTTTTTTCTTTGATTTATTCAACACGACGTGAATGCAACGAGTCTTTTACTTATATAGAGGTTCTGAGTGTAGGGATCTAGGTTTGCTTTAAACCCTAGATCCACGTCCCAAAGCTGGATCCTGTCTGCTTTGCAGATAGCTGGTGAGGGAAGCTATATTTATGGGATCTCTTTGCGAGAGACCCGTTGCCCACGTCGGGCTAAAATCATGAAAAAGGAAAAAAACTATGGTATTTGTCATTTACCATTACTTATTCGGACTATAGTGGATTTAATTTTCCCAGAAGAGTTCCTTGTTCCATGCACGGTCTGTTTAACATATATATATATATGAAAATTATTTCACGAAAGTAACACGTGAAAAATATTTATGATGAATAAAACCACGAAGTGTTCCTGAGGATGTCATTAGACGAAAGCGCTTGAGCACCATTTTGTGTTTCCTTTCCTTCGTGGTTTTATTCATCATATATATATATATATATATATATATATATATATATATATATATATATTATATATATATAATTTGAGTTAATATTTGGCTGGACACAGGGGCTAACGAGAAATGAGAGGTTGTGTTGGTGCTACTGTAGTATGCGGTTTACCTACGATTCGGCGGTCTACCTTTTAATTATAGCTTCTTATCTTCTTATTATTTTATTATTAGGTTAATTGTACGCCCTTGACGATTGGTTAGGTTAAGTCGTGATATTTTCGTTAAAACTAACGAAAATATCACGACTTAACCTAACCAATCATCAAGGGCGTACTGTAGTATGCGGTCTACCGTTAAGTATGCGGTAATAGTATGTTTAACTTCTTTAATAATTCCTTAATTGTGTAAATTAAATTATAATTCCTTTCAATTCATTTTCAATTCCTTTTAAATATTTTGAACGGTAGACCGCATACTACAGTAGAAACTTAACGGTAGACCGCATACTACAGTAGCACCGGTTGTGTTTCACTAGCACTATTTTTCATGCTCTTTACGATGGTACTAATCATTTTTTGTGCTAGTGCACGGTTATAAAATTCATTTAATATATAATTTTTACGTGGAGACTCCGTGTGTGTGTATGTATGTATGTATGTATGTATTATCCATGTATGTATGTATAATGTATGTATGTTAGCGCTCCGTGTGTTTGTATGTACGGTAATGCGTTTCGTGGACGTCTCACTTGTTTTCAGATTGTCACATTGCTGGATTGGGCCAATTAGACACTTTTTGTGTAGATTTGGCCAATTTGGCATTCCACCGTCAATCATAGTGCTAACTTTGTGGACCCGGAAACAGGCGCCCACACGCAGAACATCGAACGTTTGTGGAAGGACGTCAAACGTTGGGTGCTTCGTCCTGGGAATAAAAACGTCCACTACTCGCAGTACCTAGCCCGATATATGTTCATAAGTGAACATCGAACGGAAGAGTGCCTTCACGCCTTCCTAAGGGAAGTAGCAAAGCTCTATCCTCCAGAACAATGGAACCCATTCCAGGTAAGTTTTATTAATCTTCACATGGCTTAGTATTGCCTAACCCAACCTAACCTAACCTGTTAGCAGGTTAGGTTAGGTTAGTCAGGTTAGGTTATGTTAGTTAATTTAGTTAGGTTAGCTAGTTTTTTATCAGAATTACATTTTCCTGGTGTGGTTTTCTCTGCTTTGTTGGAATTTGACACACATTTCTTGTGCAAATGAGTAGAAACACTCCGTATTTTGGGATGAAAAAAAAATAGTGTCTATTCATTTGCACAAGAAATGGGTATCAGATTCGAACAAAGCAGAGAAAACTACACTAGAAAAATGCAATTTTGATAAAAAAATGTAGCCCCTGTGTCCAGCCAAATATTTACCAAAATTTATAAAATTTAATAAAAATAGAAAGTAATTCAGTTGTTTCATAATATGTCATATATGATGTGTATATATATATATATATATATATATAATATATATATATATATAATATATATATATATATATATATATAATATGCGCCTCGGTGTTGTTGTTGTTGTTTAGCCAATCAGCTCACCCTGATCGAGCAAGCCGGCGGCACGCAGGTAACCGATCGCTCTCTCCGGAGTGGACCAGAGGTTCAGCGCACTAGTGATGTTGTGTTGTGTTCGTTGTTGTGCTAGAGCGGTACAGTCTGTCATAATGTGTTCAGTTGTTTGTGGTGTGTCCTGGCACAGGTGGCAGGTGACGTCTGTGGAGTTGTCTAGTCTGTGTTTATATGTCCGTAAGTTGGGGTGATGTCCACATCGGAATTGTGCTAAGTTAACTCGATCCGACCTGCTCAGGCTGATCTCTGACCTGTTAATGGGTGGCGGCTTCGCACCTAGGACCGCATTCGGACCGAATCGTGTCAGTGCTTTGTGGGTTAGGTGTGTGTGTGTGTATGTGTTTTCTGTACTGTGTGATGTCTGTGGGGCGTGGTATGGAATGGAGTATTTGGTTATAATGTCTTTCTGGTGTTACCTTAATGGTGCGAGGTGTTGGTGGGTGCATGATTGTACATGTAGTGGCAAGGGTGTTGTGGGTTAGTTGTCGCTGCTGCCATGAATTGTGTTCCCCTCATGTCTAAATGTTCCCTAACTTTCAGTATTTTTGTTTCTGTGTGCAGGTGTTCTATTGGTGTTGTTTGAGTGCATCCTGTAATGATACGAAGTGCGTTGTTTTGTATTGTCTGTAAGGTGTTTATGTGTGTGTTTGAGATAATGGGTGCCCAGCATAGGCTAGCATAGTCCATAACTGAGCGAATATATTGTTTGTACATGAGTGATGTTGTTTCCTGCTGGTGTCCAAAGTTTGTGCCTGTTAGTACCCTAAGCGTGTTAAGTCTTGACGTACATTTGTTTTTAATGTCCTGAATGTGGTTTGCAAAAGATAATGATGTGTTGTATGTGACCCCAAGTATTTTGGTCCTGTGAGTGTGTGGAATGTTGGTGTTGTTTAGTGTAAGCTGTGGAGTTACCTGGTGTTCTTTTGTGTTGCTTGTAAGCAAGGTGATGGTTGATTTTGTGGGCGCTACTTTGAGTCTATTCTGCGTGAGCCAGTCTTGTATACTGTTTATGTATGTTTGTAGGTTATTTGTAGCAGTGTCGATGTTGTTGTGGGTGGATGTTAGAGTGATGTCATCTGCATATGATGATAAGGTAAGCTTGTTATCTATGGGTGTTGGAATGTCATGCATGTATAAGTTGAACAGTGTTGGTGAGAGAACAGAGCCTTGAGGGACCCCGTTCGGAAAAAGCTTGTTTTTGGATGACTTGCCATTAAATGTGACATGTGAGTATCTTCCTGAAAGATAGTTGCTCAGCCACCTTTTAGTGTTATTGTGCATGTTTGTGTTGAGTATTTTGTTTATGAGAGGGAAGCGTGGGTTAGCATCAAATGCTTTACCAATGTCTATTGTTGCTAATAGTGTACGTTGAGCTGGTCGTCTGGAGTTGATGACATCCATGATGTGCTGCGTGAGGTTAGTGAGTAATGTCGTGGTTGAGTGGTGAGGTCTGAATCCATGTTGAGTAGGCGATAGTGGTATGTGTGGGTTGGTGATTTGTAAGATTAGTCTTTCTGTTACTTTGGAAGGTGTGCATAGTAAAGTAATGGGTCTATAGGAAGCTGGTTCTGTTGGATTTTTGTTTGGTTTGAGTAGTGTAATAATTTTACCTTGTTTCCATATGTCAGGAATAATACAGTGTTGGTATGAATATGTGCTGATATTTGTGAGAGCTAGTATTCCCTGTGGGCCCAAGTGTTTAAGGTGTATGTTAGATATGTTGTCTGGTCCAGTAGCCTTCGAATTCTTAATGTTTTTGATGATCTTGGTGGTCTGGTCTGTATTGAAGGGTGTAATGGTCGTGTCGAGTCTGTAGGTTTTCTTGCGTCTGTCTGCGTGTTTCTGGTTGTTGTCTCTGTTTAAGTGACTTATCTTTGCGTAGTGATGAACTAGAATGTTAGCTTGTTGTGTGTATGTTGGGATATTATTTTGGCTGCGACAGATAGCCGCGTGTGAGGTGTGAATGCCGCTGTTAGAGTGGGTAATGCTTTTTATAGTCTTGTATAGCCTGTATGTATCTGTGGAGTGGTTTAGTGTTGTTATGAATTCCCTAAATGTTTCTGTTTGTTTTTTTCTTGAGTTTGTTGTTTATTTCTGTGTTGAGCTGTTTTATGGATTCTGTGTGTGGTGTTTGTGTGCTATGTTTGAGGTTGTTACGTTGCCTTTTGAGGTGGGCTATTTCTCTAGTGTAATTTGAGTTGTATTTCCTAATGTTCCCCTCGGGTATGTATTTGTTTGCATTATTGATGAGCTGATTAAATGTCGTGAGTGTTGTATTGATGTTTATGATGGGTGTGCCGTTTAATGTGGTGAATTGTTCCTCAGTCTGTATTTTGAACTGTTCCCAATCAGCTTTCTTGTAATTTCTGTAAGTGTGCCTAAGGCTGTTGGGGCAGAGTGTAGAACGTGTTGTAATGATGATGGGCAGGTAGTCTGATGACAGTTGTTTTTCTGTTCTCCAGTGTGTATGTGTTGCTAGTGAGGGGGAACAGAACGTTATGTCTGGGGAGGAGTTTGAGTATCCTGCTTGATGTGGTACGTGTGTATGTTCTTCTGTATTGTTAAGAATGAAGAGGCTGTTTAGTTGTGTGGCTATGTTGGCGCCTCTGGTGTTGCTTTGGTTGTGCAGATACCAACTAGTGTCTTTAGCGTTGAAGTCTCCTCCTAAGATGACATTAGTGAGAGAGGCCAGAGTGTGTAACTGTGAATTGTAATTGGCTGGCACCTGAGGTGAACTATCTGGTGGGATGTAAATGTTGATTAGTGTGGTGTTGTGTTTTGCGCGGGTTTTAGTGTTAACTGCCTGTATTCCTATCATGTTATCTGTTTGGATTGTGTTTGTAATGTTTTGGGTGGCATCAGTGTAGCTAATGCTTTTACGTATGTAAGTGATGAGTCCACCCCCGTTACCCCCAGTACGATCTTGACGGATCGCCGCGAAGTCAGGGATGGTGGGTGTTTCGTGTGTGCGTTTTAGTTTTGTTTCTTGTATAAGTGCTATGTGAATGTTTTGTTTGTATACGAATTCCCTAAGCTGCATGATTTTGTTTGTGAGGCCATCTACGTTGTACTGTAATATGTTAATATTATACTTCTGTATGTGTCTCATGGTGCTATTGTGTCTATGTCTTTGTGTATGGTGACATGTGTAAGTTGTAGTGGGGCCTGGATTAGTCTTAATGTCGCCGGAGAGTAAGAGTAGTCCGGAGAGCACGCAATTGCACTTCAAACAGAGCTTATACAGTTTCTGTATGGGCACAATAAATCGGTAATGTTTTGATTCATTTGAAATTTATATATGGTCAGTAACTTTTCAATTTTAAAGTACTTATTTTTATCATTTTAATGAAATTTGGCGGCACCCTGGCTGGGAAACACTGGGTTAAATTATTAATTATTTGACATGGTGTGAAAAAAGGCGTAAAAAAATGCACACGGTAGAATAAAATTAAGTTTTTATATTTAAATATGTATATTTTAAATAGACCCCTTTTATATCTATAATAATAAACAGATTTCATATTTAGCAAATATGAGAACGTCATAAAAACTATATCAACCATTGATGACGTCATGAAACGAGTCTTCTACTTTATCCCAAATTTTATAAGAATTTTAGCCGTCTCCCCCACCTACTCCTCAGTTTTTAGCCGAATTATCCAACAATTTAACACATTCTTTGGACAATTGTTAACAAAATATACCATAGATGTCTCCAGTCTTTCACTAACTGAGCAGTTTATTTACAATTTCAAAACCGTAAAATTTAGAATTTGTTGGTCAGCCTCGGTGGTGATGGTTAAAACGCTGAGCTGTTGATCGGGAGGTCGTGAAATCGAGTCCAGTCGAAGACACTGTAATTTCTGATCACCCGTGGTGGATCGTGGTGTAGTAGTTAGCGTCGCTGACTACGAATCCATCGGCCCCGGGTTCGAGACCCAGTAACGGCAGCCGGCGCGCAGCAAAACCCAGCTGTTCATCCTTCCACACAATAAAGAAAGTGGTTGGTAGATAAATGGTTGGTAGATAAGTGGCCACAAATGGTTGGTAGATAAATGGCCTAGTGGTTAAGATGCTGGGCTGCTGGTGGGGTGTGGTTCGGATTCCACGTTAAACTGTAGGTCTAAGGTGGAGTGAAAAGCTTGACCTTCGTCAGAATGAACAATTGGGGCGGAAACTAATCAAAGGTTATATATATATATATATATATATATATATATATGTCGTATCGCGATACATATATTGTTCATATATCTAGTATCGTAACGCGATACATTTTTGCCAATGTATCGAGTATCGTATCGCGCTACTTTTTTTGGCCCCGATACACCACCGTGTTTTACTATTACACCTTTTGGTAAAAATTCATTAGTGCACATGGACTATATTGATTTTTATACAGGGAGATAGAGCAAAAAACAATAAGAATACTTTACTCTATAGCGTTTTCCTCGCAAATTGATATTAATGGAGATATAAGCAATTTTTGGAGCGATTAAAATCGATTGAAATTGTATAGTAGTTTTACCCCTGCGGGTCGATTTTGATATGAGAATAGGTTTTTCTGGTGTATTTTGGTGTGTTTTATTCAAATCTGACCTTCATTTCTTGTGCAAATAAATTATTGAATGTCCGGTTAGGTTAATTGAATGCCAGTTAGGTCAACTCTACGCCCTTGACGATTGGTTAGGTTGTCGTGATATTTTCGTTAATTTTAATGAAAATATTACGACTGTCAATCCTGACCAAAAAAAATTTATTTAATGCATCTCAAAATATGGGTCAATTATCTACAAAATCTTGGCGTATATATAATTCATTAAAATGTTTAGCACATATTACTCTCCGTTTTATGTCCCGGCTAAGTTTTAAGTCCACTCTTCCACAATTACACTCCCAGATATTAAAAAAAATCTTCATTTTTAGGAAAATTCAAAAACTTCTAGTGTTTGTGAAAATTTTCAAACTGTTACAGAGTACCGCACCACACTTTAACCTTTTGACGACCAGTATACGTTTCTTTGAACTAAAAAGTGTAAGTTTTATTGTTATTCAAAATTAGATATGTTAGTAACTATAGCCACTAAAATGACCCATTTTGGGTTTCTTTTTCGACACCTAAACAGTACCTATATAAAAATGTAGAGGTCTTTGTAGAAACGTTGCATCATTGTACACTTTATATTATTATTATTTCCGTTGGGACAAATATATCTCTTGGTCCTGAGAGTGTTGAAGGCATCTCGCATTTATTTACAATAAACAAACTTTAATTATTTAATTAACCTTGAATGTTTTGAATGACTTCATTAGTTTTTAATTTACAGTTGAGTCATTACATCATCAACTTCCAGGATCTTTGATTGGCTGCAAAGATATCCTCCATCCGAGTTGTATGATTATAATATTGCAATTTTTAATAATACAAGTAACAAGCCGCGCTCAACAATTTAACGCCGCTTATCTTAGTAGATCCGACCCTAACGGACAACTGAGCGAGAGACATTAGCTCTACACATTTTACGCGAGCCAGCCAATCAAAACAGGCGACTGAGCGAAAGAGATATTTCTTACTCCGCTCAAAACCGAGCAAAGTTTTTTTATTTATAGATAGATTAATTAATTAAGAAATTATAAATTAAAGAGTAATTTTATAAAAATAAATTTTTTACATCGAAATTACTCTAAAAATTGCCTGATTCGCTTTCATTTTAAAAACGTATATACCTACTTGGCTATTCACTGGGGTTTTGAAGCGCAGGTATTTTCACAAGAGTAGAAATTTTCCTGAGACTATGCATATATCGACTATGCTATTAGTCCAGGCAATTTGTAGTTAGACCTGGGCAAAATTGCTTCAGAAGCTTTCTAAACTGTTTCCAGCTCAGGAACCATTGCCGAATAACATCCAAAATCCGACAAAATTGGACCCCGGGAACACCCCCAAAAAATGAAATTCAAAATGGCGGACTGGATGTTTCCTACGAAAAAAAAAAATATATAATTTACGCTTTTATTTATAGAGATACATTTGATGCTTTTTCTTTCAGTTGTAATGTTTTAAATAATTCAACAATATACAACACAACCAGTTATTACGCAAATATAATGTTATATAGCTTTTTACAGATTTTTATAATCAATAATACAACAATTATTTTTTTCCCAGTTTCAAGTTATGTTCATTACAGAAGAAGTGATACCTGGTCACAAACATACAGAAATTAATCCTCTTCATCACTATCATCGGATAGATTACCGGTACTTGGGTTGTTATCGCAACCACTGATTTGGCACTCGCCACAAGCGGCTGAACAGGGCATTCCATTACGCTTGCATCCACATCTTGAAGTAGCACATTTCGTCTTGCAGGAGCAGCGGATCATGTTGAGTAGATAATTTGGAGCTGGTGGCTTGTCGCAGGCTGTAGGGTAGTAGGAATTATTCTTTACATACCAACCCCACTGTTCTGCATCGATCTTCTCTTCTGTAGACTTCCAGATTAGTATTTGAAAGTATGTGCGAAAGCTGTGGTACTTTGTGGACGCATCGGTAGGTGGCAAACGTTCGGGTGTAACAAAAGATTTAGCTGTAGCTACCTTTTCAACTAACATTCGATGACGTAGTGCGTTAGTGGATTCAAGTGTTTTACAGCCATACAACAGAAGCATTGCCTTTCTTCCAGCGGCTTCAATGTCAGAGTGTTGGCAACAATCAGAACAGAATGTATTTGCAACTGAACGGAGTTCAGCCACCTTCATCAGTGTGTCGAATGCTTTGGCTTTACCGATCGAAAAATTCTGGATGTGCTATCACAGCCCGTGAAAGCATGCACAAACAGGAGATACTTGCAGATGTCATTGCCTAACAATGATTGAATGCTGAGAATATCATACACAGGATTAGGAGATGGTCCCCGTCTTATATCGCTGCGATAGTACAACTTGAAACCACTGTCCTTGGCATGGTACAGAAGGAGAATCAGCAAGTCGGTGTCTTCCCCTATTACTGTTGTAGTTGCATTTTCTGATGAGGAAACTGCTGCACGAACGATGTCCACATCAGCATCCCCATCTGCGTTGTGAACAGTACACCCGTGCTTCTTCAACATCTCACCTACGAGGGAAATAAATGCTTGCTTGTTGTTTTCATTAGCCAAGAAGTGTTCCTTCTGGCCAACAAACTTCATGCTTGGACTGAGATTCACATTTCTGCTTGTCTTGGTGCTGCGTCTTCTGTGGGTCATGTCCTTGATCGTAGGAGAGCTGCTGTAGCCATCAAAAACAATGATTGCTTTTCCATATGTTTTCAGAGTGAAATCGGCATATGAGTTGGCGATGCTGTCATATGTTTCATCTTGACGCCAGGAAACACGATGTAGTACAGATCCACCATCCAATACGTACTGGTCTGTGCACTGAATTTCTTGAACTTCTTCCATGCGTAAAGTGTCAGTGTATTTGATTATTGCATGAGCTAGCTGAGACTTATCGGGTTTCCTCAAGATACTTCGTGATTCGAACAATGCAGGAGGATATGCACACAGTTCGTAACACATGACATCTTCAAGATTCATGTCTCCGCCAGTGGCAACAGTCATCATTCTCTGAAACAGTAGTGCAGGATCTACTTCTATATCTGAAGCATCAGTGATCACAACGGCAGAAGCAGATCCTAGTGTTTTCACTTTGTCAGATCTTTTGGCAGAATATGTAAAGGCTTGTTTCCCAATCATTTTTACGACAATGTTCGTACCGATTGAATGCAATTGATGAACGTTAACTCCAGGATCAGCAGTTAGCCCTGTTACAATGTTGCAGAGACCCGAGGTAGAATGGAATGGGGATAAGGATTCCAGACGTTCAAGTACTTTCTTCATGTCATTACTGTCCCTGACTTATCTACTTCCCCTCATTTCCTTGTGCTGTTCACTACTTTCCAACAAAACTCTGGTGTATTCCTGCATTGCTAAGTTATAAGTGGAACACAGAGGCATAGAAAAGAGCCACGTTGTCCTTTGGATGTCTGTAAATCCACTTCCGCGTGTCAGTCCGCCTCTGCTTTTCAGGGGACGCATTAGTACTTGTTCTATCACCAGGTCTGTGCCGAGTCCGGCCCATAATCTGTCGCTTCTTCTTACCACAAACTTACCTTCCTGGAACATTTTGTTAACGGCTGGATTTTCAGAAGGCAAACTTAACATTTTCTGCAGGTACAGGTATATCGATTTCAGGTAATTGTGATGTCCGGCTGCTGCAATTATGGGGATGGTCTCCAGCATAGCTTGCAAGTGCAAATCCCACGAGCCGGTTCTGTCTGCTGTTATCAAGGAACGTGCAATGTTGATCATTCGCTGATATTCCAACCAGAGTTGACTTGTTTGCGAAGTAGATTGTAGGTCAGTTTTCTTCGCATCCAAAGTGGTAGCAATCTGAGACAATGCATTCGAAGATTCCACATCCTCAACTGATTGTTTGGCGGTCATAACATCGTCGAGCAGGTCACAAGCTTCCTTATGGAGGTCATGAGGAGTTCCATCTTCATTACGAGGGAAAACGTCTGCGACTAGTAAGGTACTAAGAGCTGCATCTACTATCATATGACCACGTATCGCTCTTGAAACAGCTTTTCCAGACATCATGTGTTGCACGGCATTTGGTCCGTATATTTCTTGAAGTACTTCAGACAATCCTGAACCATTCATAAGAGTACCGACTGTTCCCAAAAGATTCATCAGAGTGTGAAATGATCCCAGCATTAAAACAATGTCCTGCAGGTCTCTCTGTGTTATTTTATTTATTTGTCGGGTTCGAAATCCCAGCTGAGCCGTGAACGGCCAAATTCTAAAGGGCAAGTTCTACCTAAAGCCCAAGTTAAGCTAAATTAAACTTTACGGATTTGAGATCCTATTAGGTCCTACCTCAGGGTAACCTCAGGGTTGCTGACTCGATGCGGGCCTACCTTAGACCTTAAATTACATGAACTTAAAAGGTAAACAAAAGGGTACTATTTGTGGTCTTCTTTATGAACCTTGCAACAACAACGCAACCTGGACTATTGCACGATGCAACAATCATGTATCTAAACAACCAAACTGAATTGCAAGAGAGCTCTCTATCAAACCACACCTTTACGTACGACCTTCCACAAACGAGTAGAAAGACGCGCAGCGTCTCAAAATGATGCCAACAGTGTGACCAAACAATGATGCCACAAGAGCTCAAAAATGCTAGCTCTAAATTAATTTAATTTTTCACTAACCTTACAATTATGAGATGGATATATATACACACCTTAACTTAATATATATACAAGCAATGCTGCATCAATCAGCTTAGTCATCGTATCGCCTTGGGACAACAATGGTTCTTCCTCTTCTAGATTTTCTAACACTCCCCACCGAAGCGGCATTGTTGTCATTACCTTCTGCAAGGTTAGCCAAGCCTTCTTCATGAGGCTGTAACTCAAATGTTTCATCTTGACTATCTGTGTTTTTGCTGATTTCTAAAGCATAGAGTTTTTGTATAGGTCTCTTTAACTTTCCTCCTGAAGTCTTTACCAGTGCAGACCTAACTAAATTGTCTTTGCCAACAAACAACTCTTCAATTATGCCAAGCTTCCAGCATTGCCTTGGTCTTTCATCCCCAATCATTACCACTTCTCCCACCTTGATACAATTTGCATTGGAGCCCTTTACCTTGCCTGATGGGTAATAATTGAGTTCTGGCAAGTATTCCATCTGCCACCTCTTCCATAACTGATCTTGTAGCTCTTCAAGGTACCTGAACCGTCTGGTTAACTCTCCTTGAGTGCTCTGGATGGGCTGCAAGTCTTCTGGCACACTGGGGTTTGATGTTAATCGTTTACCACAAAGAAAATGATTTGGTGTCAATGGCTCTGCATCCTGCCTACTATTATAAACAAAAGTGATAGGCCTACTGTTCACCATTGCTTCTACTTCACATAAAACAGTAGAGAATTCTTCTTTGCTCAAATGAGCATTAGCTAAATGTTTCTTTAATGGACACTTTACACTTCTCACTAGCCTTTCCCAAAATCCTCCCCACCATGGTGCTCTCTCAACAATAAACTCCCACTGTACCCCTTGGTGTGAAAAGTAGGATTGGAATCCTTCCTCTTTTAGCAAGGACCAAATTTCTTGGAGTTCCTTTGCAGCCTTTTTGAAGGTTTTTGCATTATCCGATATGATTTTATTTGGGAAACCCCTTCTGTTCACAAACCGTTTAAAGGCCAAAAGAAATACATCACTACTTAAGTTGCTTACCAACTCCAAATGGATTGCTCTGGTGGTAGCACAGGTGAAAAGACATATATAACCTTTGTTAGACTCCCCTCGCTCATACACATAGACTGGCCCTGCAAAGTCTACTCCCACTACATCAAATGGGGCAGTATAGACACACCGTTCTCTTGGAAGTGGAGCCACCTTTTCATAATAAGGCTTTGCACTCCAACGCTTGCAAACCACACATTTATGCAAGACCTTTTTCACTACTTGTCTAATTTTGAGAATCCAAAATTGTTGTCTAATCTCTATTATCACTTCTCTAACTCCAGCATGTAACAGCTTATGATGAGTATCCAGGATCAAAAGGTCCACAAAGTGCCCCCCAGAAGGTAGCAAAATTGGATGTCTCTTCTCCTCTGGAAGCCCAGAAAACTGTAGTCTACCTCCTACTCTCAATAAATCCTGATCCAAAAACACATCCAAACCCTTGAGCGCAGAATGTGTTGGTAGAACCTGTAATGGATGGCTGGTGAGCAATTCTCTCTCTTCACCAAATTTTTTCTTCTGCATATATACCACCCAGTATTTCCTGGCTTGCTGAATCTCATTACTGTTCAGAATTCCTTCCCTTCTTGTTTCTCCCTTAATGTTGTTGGTAAATCTATATACCCATGCTGTCACTCTTAACAATCTTTTCAGACTGCTAATGTCCTCAAGCCTCAATATGGGGTCCTGCTGCATAACTTGACAACTGTTCACAGCGCATTTTCTCACCTCACTCACCCATGCTTCTTCAGCCTGGCATTCTCCTACAATAGGCTGATTAGAAGGACAGTTTTCACTTCCAAGTTTTAGCCACTCTGGCCCATTCCACCACAAACTTGATTGTGAAAGATCTTTCACCGAAATTCCTCGTGTTGGTAAATCAGCGGGGTTTTGGATGCCTGGACAATGCTTCCATTGCTTGGGATCTGTGTGCGCTTGAATTTCCTCCACCCTATTGGCAACAAATGGTTTCCATTTCCTTGCCTGACTTCTTAACCAGTGCCAAACTATAGTGGAGTCTGTCCAATAATAGCTTGGAATTTCATAGAGAGCCAAAGACTTTCGCACTGTAATTGCAAGCCGACTAGCAATAACGGCACCCATCAATTCCAACCTTGGAACAGAAAGCCTTTTCAAAGGTGCTACTCTACTCTTTGCAGCAACCAACCTGCAACTTACTTCCTCTTGCAATGCGCCTCTTATATAAATACAAGTCGCATAGGCTTCCTCACTTGCATCACAAAAGATGTGCAGCTCCAAATTGTCTGGACTATTGTTCAACTCTCCAAAGTACCATCTTGGGATTTCAATGTCTCCAAGATGTGCCAATTCTTTGAACCAATATTTCCACCTTACCACCATATGATCAGGTAACTCTTGGTCCCAACCAAGTCCAATTTCCCAGAGGCTCTGAAACCAAATTTTTGACTTTATCACAAATGGAGCCAGGAATCCAAGAGGATCAAAGACCTTCGAAGCCAAACTAAGAGCTGTACGTTTTGTCCACCTTGTCTCATTCTCGGCCAGCTCTACTAAAGATTTCCCATTGAAGGTAAACAAATCATCATCTTGCTGCCAAACGATGCCTAGCACCTTTGCGTCTATTGCCCACAACTCCTTAATACCAGAATCCTCAATACTTGCTGCTGCGTCAGGTACTACAGAGGAATGACTCATAAACTCTTGTAATTGCGAATGATTGGTCTGCCATTTTCTGAGCTCCATGCCAGCCTCCCTCATTATAGCTCTAGCCTCCATGAATATCTGTTTAGCCATTTCTGTATTATCCACGGAACATAGCAAATCATCAACATAAAAATTTTTCCTTATGGGTTCAATAGTGTTAGGATAGACTTCAGAATATTTCTTAAAATGGTACTGCATAGTAGCTGCCAACAGAAATGGACTAGAGCTGAGGCCAAACAACACTGACTTCATTCTATATGCTTGAACCTTAGGTTCATTTTCCAACAAGTCTTTCGTATCCACCCACAGATACCTTACTGCATCTCTGTCCTCTGGTTTTAACTTTATCCGCAAAAAAGCTTGCTTCACATCTGCAGTCAATGCTACTCTACCAAACCTGAATCTCAGTAACAAGGAAAATAAATCTGCATTTAAATTTGGCCCAGCATCCAAACAGTCATTCAAGGACACACCACCTTTGTCCTTGGCTGAGCCATCAAAAACTACCCTCAGTTTGGTGGTAGTTTTGTCTCGCCGTACCACTGCATGGTGTGGCAGATAATGTGCCTCCTGGCTCACCAGCTCACCTTGCACCCTTTCAGCATAGCCCTCCCTTACATAACTTAGGATGGCCTCATCGTATTCAATTAACAACTCCTCATTTTTTCTTAGCCTGTACAATGAAGTCTCCAACCTCCGATTAGCTAGCTGAAGGTTTGAACCGGGTTTGCAAGAATCCTTCCATGGTAGGCCAACTTCATAGCAACCATCTCTAAACCCAATCCCTTTTTCAAAGTGCTCTAAAACATCATTGTTCACTATACTTGCCTGGTTGTCCTTTATACCAATAGATTCAAGTTCCCAAAATGCTTTCAAATGCCTTTCCAGACCATGGCTGTTCTCCTCAATCTTAACAAAGAGAGCCTTAACTTCCATTTCATTGCAATAACTACCATGTAGCATCCAGCCTAGCTTACTTTCAATAGCTACTGGGCCTTGAGATGTACGGACAATATTACCAGTGATGAAGTCCCAATAATAGTCAGCTCCAATCAAAAGACTAATATCTTCTGTTCCCTCAAACTTATTATTGCCCAAATTAATTCCTTTAACTTGCAATTCTTGGACACATGCCATATCTAAACAAGTAGTGACTGGAGCACAAAGTTCCTCAATCTCTACAGCTTGGACCTTGATAGTGGGACTTTGCGGTAACAACCCTTTAACCAGAACTTCTACCTTCTTAAATTTGGTTCGGTTTTGAACGGAACCCCCAAACCCAGAAATTCTTAAATTTTCCCTCTTAAGTTCTTTAAACTTCAATTTTCTGGAAATTCTGGTCTTAATAAAACTACACTGGCTACCACTATCAAACAACACTCTTACAGTAGCTTCTCCCTCATTCCCAATTAATACGGCTGCAGTTGTTTGCAATAATCCCCCTTTACTTTTACTCCCTTGCATAGCAGTGGCATGTGCCACTGATGTCTCTACTTCTGGGGTAGGCCTACTAAGAGTGTTTTCACACAATAATGGCTGATGCCTACCATGACATTTTTTACACAAAATTTTAAACTTACAAAACCTTGCTCTATGACCTTTCAAAAAACATTTAAAACATGCTGTAGACTTAGTTACCCTGTCCTTTCTCTCCTCAAAGGGTAAGGCCTCAGCCACCTCACATTTATATGACTTGTGGTTGCCTTCGCAAAATATACATTCCTTGATTCCCTTTAATTTATTCTCAGAGGAGGCATGTAGAGCTGACACTGTACCTGGGCTATTCCTTTTTGTGGAAACTTTGGTGCTGTGCCTGCCTTTGTCCTCTTGTTTACCATCCCACTGTGCAAACTCAACTCCCTCTCGTCTTGCTAATTCTGTGCCTAAAAGACTTAACATCTGCTGAAGGGGGATGTACACATGTTCTGCAGAGTGTCCCCTACTTAATTCAAGCAAAATTGAGCTAGGCAATTTAGACTCCAGTGTAGGAACCAACATTATACCATACTTTTCCATTCCTACACCCAAGTTGTCCAGAGACCTAGTTCTAATTTCAAATTCATCATATAACTGCCGTAACTCCTTGACACTATTAGGATTATTAACAGGAGGTATAGTTAAAAGTGCACGGAGGTGGCTTTTAATTAAGATCTCTGGCTTACCAAACCGTTTCTTTAATATATCCCAAGCCACATTATAATTAGCCTCTGTTAATGCTAATCCTGCTATAGTCTTTGCTGCCTCCCCTTCCAAGAGGGACCGCAAATAATTAAACTTCTCCACGGCACTTAACACTTGACTAGAATGAACTGCTGATTGAAAACTGTCTGCCCATCCTTGCCATTCCTGAATACTCCCAGAAAATGTTTTGAGTACAAGCCTCGGTAATTGAACTACAGATCTGTTAACCTTAACTTCACAAGCATCATTTGTTGAGTGTTGTGTTTCATTATTAGACCTGGTCTCTAACTGTACTGAGCTGCTAAACTCTTTTGCTCGGAGGCCTACGTTAGTCATATCATCAATAATCTCTTCAAAGTAAATTATGTTATTTTCTATTTCATCCTCTTCTATAAGAGCCTCAATTTTAACATTTACCTCACTTAGAGCAACCTTTTTAGTTTCTAATATGGCAAGCTTCGCAGTCACTAAGCGTAAATCCTCTTGCTCTATGGCAGAATCTATAGTGGCAATGACCTTTGTAATTAGACCTTTGTAGGCACTTCTCCTTTTTATAAATTTGTTCAATTCAGATGCACTCATCTTCAATGTAAACAACCCTTGGGCTCAATACCAAATGAGCTGAATTGGCAGAAATACTTAACCAAACTGATCAAACGCAAATTTTACTTTCAAATAAACTGAATTGCTGAGTGGGGTACTAACCAAACACCAGTATGGAATACCAAATTTTCCACCCCAGGACCTTAATTCAATAATGACCCAAAATTAACCAAACCAGAAAAAAATATAGGCCAAAAAACGACTGACGACTGGCCAAGTTTCGCAATTGGGCGACCAAACTTTACCCTGGGACCTTAATTCAATAATAACCCAAAATTAACCAAACCGGAAAAAAAGTAGGCCAAAAAACGACAGACGACTGGCCAAGTTTCGCAATTGGGCGACCAAACTTTTTACCCTGGGACCTTAACTCAATAATACTCAACCCGTCTAGGCCTAACTTGGGATACAATTTGCACAATCAGAACTTTGCCGAAAAATGGTCACTGACTCAGTCTTGGGGTAGAAATCCGGTTCTGAAGGACCATGTTATTTTATTTATTTGTCGGGTTCGAAATCCCAGCTGAGCCGTGAACGGCCAAATTCTAAAGGGCAAGTTCTACCTAAAGCCCAAGTTAAGCTAAATTAAACTTTACGGATTTGAGATCCTATTAGGTCCTACCTCAGGGTAACCTCAGGGTTGCTGACTCGATGCGGGCCTACCTTAGACCTTAAATTACATGAACTTAAAAGGTAAACAAAAGGGTACTATTTGTGGTCTTCTTTATGAACCTTGCAACAACAACGCAACCTGGACTATTGCACGATGCAACAATCATGTATCTAAACAACCAAACTGAATTGCAAGAGAGCTCTCTATCAAACCACACCTTTACGTACGACCTTCCACAAACGAGTAGAAAGACGCGCAGCGTCTCAAAATGATGCCAACAGTGTGACCAAACAATGATGCCACAAGAGCTCAAAAATGCTAGCTCTAAATTAATTTAATTTTTCACTAACCTTACAATTATGAGATGGATATATATACACACCTTAACTTAATATATATACAAGCAATGCTGCATCAATCAGCTTAGTCATCGTATCGCCTTGGGACAACAATGGTTCTTCCTCTTCTAGATTTTCTAACACTCTGTTCATTGATGATTTGGGAAGCTTTCCAGAACAAAGGCTGATCAAAGGTAATAATGCATGGGACTTTTTGATCGCGTGCTATCTTGCTCAAATATAGTAATGTCGAAAATATGCAGGTCATGTCAGTTGGCGACATATCTATGATGGGAAGGAACGTGATCGACGCCACACCTGGATGTGAGACACTTGATCCACCGTGAATTGCCTGCATTGTTCCGGACCAACTTGGACCTGATCTTTCTGCTGAAGATATCTGCCAGAGAAGACTAAGTCGACTTATGGTGGCAGTGGGTACTGGAAGTTCGCGGAATGAGATGTCCCTCAACATGCTTCTCGCGTGTCTATATTCCCTAATGTCAACGGTTGCAATCTTCTTAATGTCATTGTCACCAACATTACGCCTGTGAATAGAAGGGTGGATCTTGATCTTCGGAGTTATTGCGGCAATCATACCCATTCCATGAAAGGTATTCTTCCCATCCAAAGTGCAGACATCATGATCGACGTTATCTGCTACTAGAAGGACTGCAGTGTTTTCATCAACAGTAAAAGAGCCAGACCCACTTGCCAGCGCCGCGTTTCTTTCGAATCTTGTTACTTCTGCATACGACGAACAGTAACCCAGCTGATGGAGAACGTCAATAAGGTACCTTGACCTAAAGTTGTGGTGTAGCTGAACCGACAAACCGATCTGTAGTGGACAGAGTAATCCTCTAGGACGGGTTGCTTGCATAATGCTCTGCCTAATTGCACCTATTTTTCTTGAAGCATCCTGTCCCGCAAATGCTTTTGATAATAGCAATTTCAGACTGTTGGGAATGTAATCAAGAGCACTTTCTGCAGTGATGTCATTTGGAGATGGATATACATCTTTTCTAGGCGAGTCGACAGACTTGATATCACTTCTGATTATTTTTGCAGCAGCTTCTACTAGGTAAATCTTCTGTAGCTCTATATCTATATCACATTCTTTCGACTTTTTGTGATAATCTATAAGAATTTCATTAGCTGTCTTTCGTAGTGTTACTACATCTGCCTTCCCACTTTCACCTGATATTATGATCTTGTCTCCGTAACGTTCTAAAAGCTTTCTCTTCATGTGCCTGCGTTCGTAGACAGAGCTCTGACTTCCTTGAAGATATTCCTCCATTTTGGAAATTAGGTCTCCAATCAACAGTTGTTCATCATCATTCTCTTCCAGGTAAGCACAGGTCTGAAGGAATGCTTGGTGTTGCTCTTCATTAGTTGGTCTCCCTTTCTTCGAATCATGATCGTCGGAGGAGTATGCGCGAGGAATGTTTTTTCCACTTCGAAAATTTACGCTGCAGGTGTGATGGTAGACACAATCTGCAGCAGGAAGATCACGAAGATAATACTCCAGACGGCCTTTCACATTAAACGACCATTCATCGCAGCGGCTTTCACAGCACCTTTTTATGGTTTCGGAGAACTCTGTAGTTCTTATTTTGACATGCTCTGATTTTGGTTTGTGTTTGGAAAAAAAGTCCACAAAGGTATCACAAAACAAACAGTGAGTAGCACTGGAAAATGCGTATTCATGAAAACGAGCACTTTTCCTTGGTATTGCCTCGGCTGCGGTCTGTCGCTTCTTTATTTCAATGATCTTTTTATCCGTAAACCTTTTCCTACATACAACGTGAACACTTATTCCAGCTGTTGCAACAACATCGCTTCCACGGCTGCGGCTGGATGCATTTATACCATCTGCTCCTTTTTGCGAGATGTGAACCACTTCCTGTCCGCTGTCCAATTTCTTCTTACAAATCACGCACAATTCTTCAGGGGTCTGCATTCTTGAAGGCGGACGCACACCGAGTCAGCCGTACACCGAGTCAGTCTGAAACAGAAAACACAAATTAATAAACTGTGTTGCAGTATTTAAAAGGAGTACATAATAACAGTTTTAAAGAAAATGACAAGCACAAATACGCAGATTTGATAGTGGGTAGTAGGAATTAAAGAGTTGTATATAATATAAGTTTATAAAGATGTAGCAATGTCCATTCTCACATACACTCCATACAGTATATTTTATTTACATTACGTGACGTCATAGTTTAATACTAGCCGCCTAATACAATTTTTAGTGTCATATAGGTTAATTTAGAAACGAAAATGTGTTTTAAAACAGTTTACTGATCAAGAAAAACGTCATAACTCTCTCTACAAAGCGAAATTAAAATTTATTGTATTTCGTAGGAAACTGCCAGTCCGCCATTTTGAATTTCATTTTTGGGGGTGTTCCCGGGGTCCAATTTTGTCGGATTTTGGATATGTTATTCTGCAATGGTTCCTGAGATGGAAACAGTTTAGAAAGCTTCTGAAGCAATTTTGCCCAGGTTGAAGCTATTTTTGCTCTAGATTGCCTGGACTATATGGGCGAAGTGACGACACTGAAATTTGAATCTCAATGATGTTGATAATAGTAACATAAGAATTAGAGCGAAGGGTCACATTAATTGCCTAAACACTGTGGCAGTTTGTGGTCCTCCTGACTGATTATTTTATTATTAGGCTAGCCGCCGCTAGCCTAATAATCTGAAATTATTTAAATAAAGATTAGGGCCTCGTCGATCAAAGAGTGAAAAATATGGGATTAATCACTGTTACTTCAATAATGTTGAGAGAAAGGTATAATTCTGACGTAGTTTCATAATGGAAATAGAATTCAATATTCCAGCCATTTTATGTAAAAAAAAAAAAGTAGGGATGTCACGAGTACCCGACCCGATCGGGTAATGTACTACTCGATGATACCCGACCCGATCTGGTAATTGCTAAAAAATCGGGTACGGGTAGTAAAAACCAAATTCTAATTTAATTTTAGTTTTATTGTTTTGCAGGTTTTCTTGATATATTTTTTGTATAATATTTTTTAACAAAACATTCAAAATGGCAAATCGTAGTATGGTCTGGGACTATTTTGTCATTGATAAATTAGATAATAGTAAAGCCAAGTGCTTGAACTGCACACAGTTAATAAGTCGCGGTACTAAACCAACAAATTTTGAAACGTCTTCAATACCCGATCGGGTATTACACTTCGGGTACCCGTACCCGATTACCCGGTAAAAGCGCTACCCGTTCCATCCCTATAAAAAAAGAGAATAAGAAAACAGGCCTAGATAGAGAGTGCCAAGATGGGTTGAAGTGTGCCTCAGTTTAATTGGTATACGTCTGAAATATGTGCACAGTAACTTACGTGCGTTATTTGTGGTTCTTACTTTTTCCATGCATACAGCTTATTAGTCAATTCTTATTCCCTACATGGTTATTAATTTATTAATTTCTCTTAGATCAAGCTAGAACTTCAACAGATTCTGCAAAATTCTAGCTAGCTACATTTTAGGTGGTTATTTACCCAGGCTAGGCCTTATACTTATGTAGGCTACACATAGGCTTTGGAGTATTGAGCTTAAAATTAAGTTTCATTACTGGGATTAGACAAACGTCTGGTGTAAGCTCATCGGCCTAACCATATTATGACTGACAGGTTAATCTAGAACAAGTTAGGTTATTAGCATCATTATTACTCTAGTATTGTATATTCTAGCCTATCTCCACTGTAAGAATTTCATAAGCCTTTCTTAACAAGCAAGACGGGAAAGTTCCATTTTCAACTGTGCCTAAATTTTTCACAGGCCCTATAATGGTCTAGTCAAGATGGAAGTATAGCCCAGTGATGTAGGACTCGAGACTGGTCTCGGTCTCGGCTATGGTGGTCTCGACTACATCACTGGGGTCATTTCAGTTTTAGGTCCGGCATTGGATTTTTTCCGTTTTTGGTATAGACGTAGATTTTTACGTTGATTCCATTACTGCAATCCGTTTTTTGGAGAAATAAACACGAAAAAAGTTATGGCCCAAAACTTTTATTCAAATATCCACCTGTACTTAACCTACCCTACCTGTACTTAACCTACCCTACCTAAACCTAACCTACCCTAACCTAAACTACTTCTGTTTGTATATTCATATGTTTTTTCATAACAAAACAGTGAATCACAGCGAAAACTTCGTGGACCCTTCAACTGGAGCAGACACGCAACGGATAGAGTCGACGTGGAACCAACTCAAACGCGGTAACAAGCGCCGGTGTGGTACGCACCGTTCCATGATCGACTCGTATCTCTGCGAGTTTCTCTGGCGTCGCCGACACGCAGACAAAGATCTAGTGCGCCAAATGCTGAACGATATTGCGCAGTTTGGCAAGTAGCAAACTTTGGTTTGTGTTCTGTTCTGTGTTCTGGAAACCTGTAAACGTAATAAACTTGCACATAACTTTTTTCGTGTTTATTTCTCCAAGAAACGGATTGCGGAAATCGAATCAGCGTAAAAATCTACGTCTATACAAAAAATATGAAAAAAATTCAATGCCGGACCTAAAACCGAAAAGATCCCATCACTGATATAGATCACATACTAAGTCAGCGGTTCCCACACTTCAACGAGCAAGTGGATTCGCCGTGGATTAGGCACGGGTCCTTCCCCAGGAAAATAGGTGGTGGAATTTTTACTAGGAAAATATGTTTTTAAGTAGTAAACTAATAAAATAATAATATTAATAATAAACAAAATTAATAAATCAACTGCGCATTCATTTGTTGTACAAACTGCTTATAACGAATAAAGATGTATATTTATTACTGTGAATTTGTAAAATTATCATTTTGCTCATTTTAATAGGCCCTACTTGAAATTTAAGTATAAAAAATTAAGGGAGTTTATAAAATTTATTTATATGCTAAAGGGGTCCTTGGAAAAAAAAAAGATTTGGGAGCCACTATCTATACTTGGACCCAGTAGAGCTAGGCTATACGGAGGCACTAAAATCAATTGCGCTAAGCATGTATGATGGTTATATAAGCTAAGCAAAGTCCCGGAGGCTTAAATAGGCCTATTCTTGTAAAAGTTTCAAATCACTGAAAAGTTTTTACTAAAACAACTGAGTCCTGGAATAAGTTGGTGTGCATGAAAATATAAAATAGGCCAGACTAGAGTGATGGAATTAAATATATTAATCTTACCCCACCCGATTGGTATAACTCGGTTTTTTATACCTAAGTTTGCTTTGTCTGATCATTATTAGTAAAACTAATGAGCAAAACTTTACTATCCAGACAGTGTTCTGAGACAGTCTATAACACCTTGGTAATATGTTAAATTAGTTAAATTAGGTTGGGTTAGGTTAGATTAGGTTAAGCTAGGTTAGGTTAGCAGTTACGGTTCTATGGATTCTGTCTCTGAACATGTCTGGATAGTAAAATTTTACCAAATAGTGAACTACTACTTTGGGATTACCTGAAGATCAGGGCCCCCCCCCCCCCGCCTTTTTTAGTTAGCCTTATAAGTTTAACTAACGAAAATATCACGACCTAATCTAACCAATCGTTAGGGCAACTGTACGCCCTTGACAATTGGTTAGGTTAGGTTGTACTATTTTTGTTAGTTACCCTTATGAAGCTAACTAACGAAGGCTGGGGGCCCTGATCTTCAGGTGATCCCTGCTTTGTGTAAATTATTATGAAACATTAGTGCAGAAAATAAAATATACTCACTAGTGAATTAACACACTAGTGAATTTATTTTATTTTCTGCACTAATGTTTCATAATAATTTACACAAAGTAGGGAGCTATTGAAGAATAGGGACCCCAGCCTTCTTTAGTTAGGCTTATAAGGCTAACTAACGAAAATATCACGACCTAACCTAACCAATCGTTTGGTTAACTGTACGCCCTTGACGATTGGTTAGGTTAGGTCATGATATTTTCGTTAGTTAGCATTATAAAGCTAACTAAAGAAGGCTGGGGTCCCTATTCTTCAATAGCTCCCAAAGTAGTACTTCACTATTTGGTAAAATTTTATGTTATAATATTTCAGACCAATAAAGACCCTAGGATCCACTCATGGCTGGTCTACCTAACTGTGTTCGTAATTGCGTATTGTGCATGTCCTCCATGGTGGTGGAGGGGACCTACAATTTTACGTGGGTTCCGAACCACAAGGCCTTATTTTTACTACCTTAAACTATACCCAATCTATCAACATATGCGTCTAATCGATTTTTAAACATGTTTATAGACGTGCTACTAATTACTTCTACCGACAAACTATTCCACCTATTTACTATTCTATGCGTAAAAAAGTTTTTGGCAACTGCTGTCTTGAACCTTCTACTTGTCAACTTACGCCCCTTATTAAGTATCCAAACATGTTCAAATTCAGAATCCATAGAACCCTAATTGCTAACCTAACCTAGCTTAACCTAATCTAACTAATTTAACATAATGAGGCGTTGCGTGGAAGAAGGGCGACCTAGCCATTTTTGGCGAAAATGAATTATTGCTGATTTTCAGTAGCTTAATATAATATATTAAGCTACTGAAAACAGCAATAATTCATTTTCGCCAAAAATGGCTAGGTCGCCCTTCTTCTACCTAATTGTCGATAAATACCTCTCCAACTTAAAATGCATTTTTCTCAAAGATTTGATTTTGGCTAGGTCGCCCTTCTTCCACGCAACGCCTCATATTACCAAGCTGTTATAGACTATCTCAGAACACTGTCTGGATAGTAAAGTTTTGCTCATTATTTTTACTACTAAATATCACATACAGTAGTGCATAGAGCTACGTCAGGGACTTATCGTAACACTGCTTTCCGATCAGCAAAGTTATTAAGCAGTATTCGGTCTGGGTAGTGGTTGGATGGATGAACGTCTTTTGTGTTCAGATAAGTATCAACTAGTGGTGTATCGACTAATCGGCATCGCATCGGTGCCAGGGCATCGGCACCGAGATCGGCATCGGCCAAATTTAGCCGATTTTCATCACAAAAAATCTATATTTATAGAAAATTAAAGTAAAAAAAACACTATTTATGATAATTTATACTCATTTCAAAGTGTAATTGTATAACTAGTTAAGTGAATTTACAGAATATTAGTATTAAGATTTTATGGTTAAACTAATGCTTAATGGACATATTTTAAAAGTTTAGGCGTAATTACTGAAGCAATTTTGTCTTAATTTATATTTTATAGATTATACATTATTTAGATTATTTTCAACAGTATTAAAATGGCTGAAAAGGATTTATCACAGAAATTTTTATGTGGAACTCATTATGAAAACAATGTAAGTTGTAATTAATTTACAAAATTATTATTTTTCATTTTTAATGGAAATATTTAATCTTTTTATTTAAAAACAAGCTATAAATAAGAGTTTATTTCCTTGCCTATAGGAAATAAATGTTATTAATGTTTCATAAAAGTTCATACTTTTACTTTAAAGTGGCATTAAATTCATTAGGTTAAACCAGTGGTTCCCAACATTTTCTGGGTAAAGGCATTCCGGATATTTTCGCTTCCCCCCTAACATCACTTCAAACAGAGCCTATACAGTTTCTGTATGGGCACAATAAATCGGTAATGTTTTGATTCATTTGAAATTTATATATGACCAGTAACTTTTCAATTTTAAAGTACTTATTTTTATCATTTTAATGAAATTTGGCGGCACCCTGGCTGGGAAACACTGGGTTAAATTATTATCATCTGACATGGTGTGAAAAAATGCACACGGTAGAGTAAAATTAAGTTTTTATATTTAAATATGTATATTTTAAATATACCCCTTTTATATCTATAATAATAAACAGATTTCATATTTAGCAAATATGAGAACGTCATAAAAACTATATCAACCATTGATGACGTCATGAAACGAGTCTTCTACTTTATCCAAAATTTTATAAGAATTTTAGCCGTCTCCCCCACCTACTCCTCAGTTTTGAGCCGAATTATCCAACAATTTAACACATTCTTTGGACAATTGTTAACAAAATATACCATAGCTGTCTCCAGTCTTTCACTAACTGAGCAGTTTATTTACAATTTCAAAACCGTAAATTTAGAATTTGTTGGTCAGCCTCGGTGGTGGTGGTGGTTAAGACGGGAGGTCGTGAAATCGAGTCCGGTCGAAGACTGTAATTTCTGATCACCCGTGGTGGATCGTGGTTCGAATTCCATGTTAAGCTGTAGGTCTAAGGTGAAGTAGCACTCTGACCTTCGTCAGAATGAACAATTCGGGCGGAAGCAAAAACCAAGGTTGCCAAACCTACAATTTCGTACTTCGAAAGTTGGTATAACTATGTCAGTGGTGCTCAAACTTATGGCAAGTATGTACTATTTTATACCATTTTTCCGAAATGCAAAACGTAATGTGCCATTATGACTATGTTGAATAGGCCTAAATTAATATATTTTTTTATATTGTACAAATAAATTGCATTATAGTAAAGCAATAAATGTCGTGTATATTTTTTAACTATATTTTACATTTTCTTTACGGTACCTGCATTAAAAAGCCTTGTGTACTTGCTTCCCTCCAGCCAATTTGTCAGATATGAGTCATATGACGCACTTAACACATGAATTCAGTAACTGAATTTTAAATCTTATTGGCGCAAGCGTTCCAGGCAGTCTTAAAAAAATTGCCAATTATCACTCCGAAAATTCTCAAATTTCTTGCTTACGAGGGCATTCTGAATTCAGGCTGGTGCAGTATTATAACCATTGATTTTTTATTTGCCTTGAATGTCCATGTGCCATCGTCAGAGTCACAATGTGCCAGGGTTTGAGCACCCCGGAACTATGGAGACCTTCCACTGAAACACAATCCAAACAGCAGCGATGATTTTTGAAGATATCTTTGGCGCTACTTAAGTACAGTACTTTATGCTACTGTTTACGAGAGTAAAATATATTATTATTAACTATTAAATAACAATAAATTGAAAATAAGTTGTATTGCCAACACCTATAGAGAATCTCTTTAAATAGTTTTATAGAATTCGAATGAATGTATATTTTCGTACAGCAAATATTTTTGCTGTACAATTCAATTTCTTGCTATTTTAATTTTTTTTTGGTACATAAAATTTTACTCGTATTTTACCAACAACGATTTGATAATTTTTAGTAGTTTTATCTAGTACAGGGCAACTATCTGCATGACCAAATTTCACGTTTACATCATCACAGTGGTATATGAGAACCAAATACAAAGGAAATAATTTCTCATGTCTCATCCTATGAAATTTTCATTCTTGGAATTCTTTGGAAGCGGCAATTAGAACTCTAATTTTAGCTTTATTTCTTAATTTTAGGAAGAAAAATTTCTCAACATTTTGGATGAAATTAAGAGCAGCAAAACCCAGCTTGGACAGATGAATCATGACGTTAGAAATTTAAGAGGTAAAAAATCATTCCTAAGCGTAGATTCTGTATTAATTTAGTTAACCATTAACTGACCTAATAAGCGGGCTTCAGTTCCTTCCAAACAGTTTCTTTGTAATAGTTTATCTACACTGGATACCATTATGTTATAACGATGACGTAATACACTAAATTTTGCGACACGCTAATCCGATTTTTTTTTCTATGAAGTAATGGCAGCAATGGAAATAGTAGAGTTAATTTTAATTTACGACCGGGAAATTAGAATCTCTCTGGCCGAGGCTCTGACAGCTACTCAGAATACAGAAACCCTAATCGATACCTACGGAGAGCATCCCGAAGGAAACACGAGAATCCTTTCCGAAGAATCACTTCTTCAGTATTCTTCAGATACTAATGGTAAGTCAAGATTAGCTAAATCCCTGGTGGTGGTTTTTTATGCAGGAAGGAGGTGCCAAAGGCGAATGCCCGCAAAGGCGCCCCACCCTATTAGAAGAATGGAGTCAAAATCAAGGTCCAGGGTTTCCGAAATGCTTAGACACACTGCATTTGAAAGACTGGAGGTCATAGACAGGGAGAAAGATGGATTGAGAAACATTGTTCCAGAGTTGACCCGAGTAGATGAAAGATTGAAAGTACCGATTAACCCAAGCGTTAGAGAGTTGGACAGAAAAGGAACGAGAAAATGTAGAGAGTCTGGTACTGCGTGCTCTCCTAAACCCTTTAGACGCAGATTTCGTTTCCAAGGCCTGTTCCGTAAAAGTGTCGAACACCGCGTGAACGGAAACTTTTTTAACGGGAATAGAGAGAAGTCGAATACCGCGTTTTACTTTAATAAAATATCGTTCTACTACGGTCGAACATCGCGACTAAAGAGTTAAAGGAGGAGGCATGCAGTTAGAATTCAGAAGAGCAGTGTCCGTTATAAGAGTAGAGAGAGAGAGAGAGAGAGAGAGTTACAAGGAGTTACAAGGAAAAGAAGTACCTCAAAAGGCCTTGCGGCCCATACCGAGGAGGTACCAATGGCAACGGGTGCCAGGGAAAATTTGTAAAAGTTTATTTTTCTTTCAACTATCCTAGCAGTAGTAGAAAACTGGATAGAAAAGTAGAAGGCTCTCTCCCCACCCTCCGCTCCCTCCCTGCCAGAGGCAGGTACGGAAAAAGGTTGAAGAAAATACCTTGACCCTGGAAAAGTAGCCAAGGAAATTTTACAGGAAAGTGGAGAATATATAAATAGCTCTATATTTAGCTTGCTCACAGAGACACCGAGCAAGCGAACTCCTGCAGAGTTTTCTGAGGTTTTAATCTTAAACTATGAGTGTGTTCTGTACTTTGTCTAGCCTATTTTTAAACAGATTTACACTTTGACTGGAAACATCCTCTGAGGGAAGTTGGTTCCAGATATCAACTATTTTACAGGAAAAGAAATTTCCGCAGACTGAGGTCCTAAATGTCTTTACACACTCAAATAGTGTGCAAGATTTCGTCTAACCGTTTCTTGAACTGATCCACAGAGGAACTGTTCACAACTTCCGAAGGTAACCTGTTCCATGTGTCACAGATCTTATACGTAACGTAATTCCCACACACACTAGTCCTAAACCGTTTCAAATCCAACTTCCAACCATTGTTGCGAGTTGGGTTATCATTTAAACTAAACATACTTCTAAAATCGACATCGTTGAACCCTCGTAAGAGCTTGAAAACCTCGATCAGTTGACCGCGCAGCCTCCGAGTTTCAAGCGAAAACAAGTTCAGGGCGCGTAACCGTCGATTGTAGCCCATATGCCTAACGGAAGGGATTAATTTTGTGGCCCTCGCCTGCACTCGCTCCAGCCTCTCAATATCTTTCCTGAGGGTGGGCGACCAGAACTGCACAGCATACTCCAGGTACGGCCGAACAAGGGAATTGTACAGTGAGAGCACAATCTCCTTGTTCCGAAACTGAAATTGCCTCCTGATATAACCCAATAGTTTCTGGGCTTTCTTTTCCATCTCTACACACTGTTTCGTAAACTTAAGGTCGCTGCTAATTAGCACACCCAAGTCCTTTTCTAAATCAGTCACCTCGATATTACTGCCCAACATCGAGTAGTCCGACTTGGATTGGCGTAGCCAATGTGCATCACTTTGCATTTACCCAAGTTAAACGGCATTTGCCATTTTTCGGACCACTCTCCTATCCTACCTAGGTCCGCACGCAGTTCCTCGATCGCTTCGGGCGTCCCAACATTGGCCCCAAGCTTGGTGTCATCAGCGAATTTGGCGATCCGACTGACGATGCCACCGTCGATATCATTTATGTAAATGGTAAACAACAGTGGCCCCAAAACGGAACCCTGAGGAACACTAGTGACCGAGGCCCAACCCGAACTAGCCCCTTTAATTACCACCCTCTGCCGCCTATTCCTCAGCCAGTTTTCAATCCACCTACCTATTTCCCCACCAATACCCAGCGCGTGCACTTTCGCCATTAGCCGGCGGTGAGGTACCTTATCAAAGGCTTTCTGAAAGTCGAGATAAAGTATATCAATCGCCTACTCTTATCGTACTCACTCAACATGACGTGGAAAAACTCGAGCAAGTTGGTGAGACACGACCTATGCCGTCTAAACCCATGTTGGGAGTCCCCAAGCAGCTTGTAGGAATCCAAATGGTCAACGATTCTATCAGCTATTATCCTTTCTAATAATTTACCTACAACTGAAGTGAGACTAATAGGACGATAGTTCCCTGGACTTTCGTGATCCCCTTTCTTAAAGATAGGGGTCACGTTGGCCTCCCTCCAGTCACCAGGCACCTGGCCCATCACCAACGATTTGTTGAAGACTGTAGCCAGGTGGGGAGCCACCTGGTCGCGCACTTCTCGCAAAACACTGGGGAGAAACTGGTCTGGCCCAGGAGCCTTAAACGCGCTCAGTTTGTCTATTCTATGAGCAACGACTGTCGCGGTACATCTAACACTATCCAGGCCAGCACCTTGTGCCTCACAGCTGGCTCAGGGATGAGAGAGAGAGAGAGAGAGAGAGAGAGAGAGTTACAAGGAGGAGTTACAAGGAAAAGAAGTACCTCAAAAGGCCTTGCGGCCCATACCGAGGAGGTACCAATGGCAACGGGTGCCAGGGAAAATTTTGTCTTTCAACTATCCTAGCAGTAGTAGAAAACTGGATAGAAAAGTAGAAGGCTCTCTCCCCACCCTCCGCTCCCTCCCTGCCAGAGGCAGGTACGGAAAAAGGTTGAAGAAAATACCTTGACCCTGGAAAAGTAGCCAAGGAAATTTTACAGGAAAGTGGAGAATATATAAATAGCTCTATATTTAGCTTGCTCACAGAGACCGAGCAAGTGACCTCCTGCAGAGTTTTCTGAGGTTTTAATCTTAAACTATGAGTGTGTTCAGTACTTTGTCTAGCCTATTTTTAAACAGATTTACACTTTGACTGGAAACAACCCCTGAGGGAGGTTGGTTCCAGATATTAACTATTTTATAGGAAAAGAAATTTCCGCAGACTGAGGTCCTAAATGTCTTTACACACTCAAATAGTGTGCAAGATTTCGTCTAACCTTTTCTTGAACTGATCCACAGAGGAACTTCACAACTTCCGAAGGTAACCTGTTCCATGTGTCACAGATCTTATACGTAACGTAATTCCCACACCACTAGTCCTAAACCGTTTCAAATCCAACTTCCAACCATTGTTGCGAGTTGGGTTATCATTTAAACTAAACATACTTCTAAAATCGACATCGTTGAACCCTCGTAAGAGCTTGAAAACCTCGATCAGTTGACCGCGCAGCCTCCGAGTTTCAAGCGAAAACAAGTTCAGGGCGCGTAACCGTCGATTGTAGCCCATATGCCTAACGGAAGGGATCAACTTTGTGGCCCTCGCCTGCACTCGCTCCAGCCTCTCAATATCTTTCCTGAGGGTGGGCGACCAGAACTGCACAGCATACTCCAGGTACGGCCGAACAAGGGAATTGTACAGTGAGAGCACAAAACCTTGTTCCGAAACTGAAATTGCCTCCTGATATAACCCAATAGTTTCTGGGCTTTCTTTCCACCTCTACGAGAGAGAGAGAGAGAGAGAGAGAGAGAGAGTTACAAGGAGTTACAAGGAAAAGAAGTACCTCAAAAGGCCTTGCGGCCCATACCGAGGAGGTACCAATGGCAACGGGTGCCAGGGAAAATTTTGTAAAAGTTTATTTTTCTTTCAACTATCCTAGCAGTAGTAGAAAACTGGATAGAAAAGTAGAAGGCTCTCTCCCCACCCTCCGCTCCCTCCCTGCCAGAGGCAGGTACGGAAAAAGGTTGAAGAAAATACCTTGACCCTGGAAAAGTAGCCAAGGAAATTTTACAGGAAAGTGGAGAATATATAAATAGCTCTATATTTAGCTTGCTCACAGAGACCGAGCAAGTGACCTCCTGCAGAGTTTTCTGAGGTTTTAATCTTAAACTATGAGTGTGTTCAGTACTTTGTCTAGCCTATTTTTAAACAGATTTACACTTTGACTGGAAACATCCTCTGAGGGAAGTTGGTTCCAGATATTAACTATTTTATAGGAAAAGAAATTTCCGCAGACTGAGGTCCTAAATGTCTTTACACACTCAAATAGTGTGCAAGATTTCGTCTAACCTTTTCTTGAACTGATCCACAGAGGAACTGTTCACAACTTCCGAAGGTAACCTGTTCCATGTGTCACAGATCTTATACGTAACGTAATTCCCACACACACTAGTCCTAAACCGTTTCAAATCCAACTTCCAACCATTGTTGCGAGTTGGGTTATCATTTAAACTAAACATACTTCTAAAATCGACATCGTTGAACCCTCGTAAGAGCTTGAAAACCTCGATCAGTTGACCGCGCAGCCTCCGAGTTTCAAGCGAAAACAAGTTCAGGGCGCGTAACCGTCGATTGTAGCCCATATGCCTAACGGAAGGGATTAACTTTGTGGCCCTCGCCTGCACTCGCTCCAGCCTCTCAATATCTTTCCTGAGGGTGGGCGACCAGAACTGCACAGCATACTCCAGGTACGGCCGAACAAGGGAATTGTACAGTGAGAGCACAATCTCCTTGTTCCGAAACTGAAATTGCCTCCTGATATAACCCAATAGTTTCTGGGCTTTCTTTTCCATCTCTACACACTGTTTCGTAAACTTAAGGTCGCTGCTAATTAGCACACCCAAGTCCTTTTCTAAATCAGTCACCTCGATATTACTGCCCAACATCGAGTAGTCCGACTTGGGATTGGCGTAGCCAATGTGCATCACTTTGCATTTACCCAAGTTAAACGGCATTTGCCATTTTTCGGACCACTCTCCTATCCTACCCAGGTCCGCACGCAGTTCCTCGATCGCTTCGGGCGTCCCAACATTGGCCCCAAGCTTGGTGTCATCAGCGAATTTGGCGATCCGACTGACGATGCCACCGTCGATATCATTTATGTAAATGGTAAACAACAGCGGCCCCAAAACGGAACCCTGAGGAACCCCACTAGTGACCGAGGCCCAACCCGAACTAGCCCCTTTAATTACCACCCTCTGCCGCCTATTCCTTAGCCAGTTTTCAATCCACCTACCCATTTCCCCACCGATACCCAGCGCGCGCACTTTCGCCATTAGCCGGCGGTGAGGTACCTTATCAAAGGCTTTCTGAAAGTCGAGATAAAGTATATCAATCGCCCTACTCTTATCGTACTCACTCAACATGACGTGGAAAAACTCGAGCAAGTTGGTGAGACACGACCTATGCCGTCTAAACCCATGTTGGGAGTCCCCAAGCAGCTTGTAGGAATCCAAATGGTCAACGATTCTATCAGCTATTATCCTTTCTAATAATTTACCTACAACTGAAGTGAGACTAATAGGACGATAGTTCCCTGGACTTTCGTGATCCCCTTTCTTAAAGATAGGGGTCACGTTGGCCTCCCTCCAGTCACCAGGCACCTGGCCCATCTCCAACGATTTGTTGAAGACTGTAGCCAGGTGGGGAGCCACCTGGTCGCGCACTTCTCGCAAAACACTGGGGAGAAACTGGTCTGGCCCAGGAGCCTTAAACGCGCTCAGTTTGTCTATTCTATGAGCAACGACTGTCGCGGTACATCTAACACTATCCAGGTCAACACCTTCGTGCCTCACAGCTGGCTCCGGGATGACGCGGGTATCCTCCCTGGTGAACACTCCCGCAAAGTACTCATTAAGCACCTTAGCGATGTCCGCGTCGGAGGTCCGCAGAACGCCGCTTCCGTCCTTTAAAGGACCTATCATGCTTCTAATAGGCTTTCTACTATTAACATAACTGAAGAACTCCTTAGAGAGAGAGAGAGAGAGAGAGAGAGAGAGAGAGAGAGGAGAGAGAGAGAGAGAGAGAGAGAGAGAGAGAGAGAGAGAGTTGATGAGACGAAAACCCTTTGATTCCATACAGTCAAGCAGGGCTGTGTAGGTTGAGCCACCCCATACATGAGAAGCCTGCTCCATACAGAGGCGGACAAGACCCCTGTACAGAGCGAGCAACTGAGTGGGGGTGAAGAAACCGCGGAGACGGCCCAACACACCTAACCTCTTAGAAGTTGTTTGGAAAGAGCGTATATGTGATCTTTTCAGGAAAGCTCACGAGAAAAGGAAACGCCAAGAAGTTAAGAGAAGAGGAAGGATTAAGTTGTGTGTGTTAAAGGTAAGGGGATAGTCGTATAGAAGATTATGACGAGTAGACAGATGGAGGAACCGGGTTTTTGAGGCATTGAAAGCCACGAGTGAATAGGGCAGGAAGTGTGACTTATATGATCATTGATAAAGAAAAGGAAAGAGTGGGTAACAGGAGAGAACCCTGAGGAACACCACTGTTGATAGCTTTAGGAGAACAGTGGCCATTTACATCCGCAGCTATAGATCGGCCAGAAAGGAAATAGAGATGAAGGCACAGCTGGAAGAATAGAAACCGAAGGAAGGCAGTTTGGAAATTAAAGATTTGTGCCAGACTTTATCAAAAGCTTTTGATATGTCTAGCGCAACAGCAAAAGTTTCACCAAATCCCGAAAGGAGGATGATCAAGTCAGAGATAAGCAAGAAGATCGCCAGTACAGCTTAAATTTGTGTGTTCAGGAGGTATTTTGTCAAAATAGATTGCTATGAAGGAACTTGAAAAATACGCTGGTCGGTACGAAAGTGCCTTTTATTTTAATTCGTAAATACAATAAGAGGCATTACTTTCGTACCGCCCCTCGTACATCATCAATAGAATAATGGGATCATCTCGTATGATGAACATATTCTTATATATTCTTGAAGGACATAATTATCCAGATATGAAACAAGTCCGTATTGACTGTATGTAGAACATACCTTAATTTCCTCTTTACTGGCAAAGGTAATGTGACAGATGGGACTTACAGCTTTACGCGAGATCCAAACCATCTAAAGGTCACTACATTATCCGAACGCTGAAGACGGTCACCCATCCAGGTACTGAAGAGACCTAGCGTCATTTAACTTCGCTGATTTAAAGGGAAGCGGCGTTACGACGTGGCCACGACGTAGCCCTGTTGATCAGAACTCTGAACGTGTGCTGTCCAAAGCACGATAATTTTGACCCCGATCCGCAAATGCAGAAGATAAGATTTATTAGATTAACTGAATATAAATTATAATTATCCTTAAGGAATGCGTTGTATGGACACTTATAATAAAAACGGAAAAGGTATTAAGAACGAACGAAGATTTAATTTATAATATAAAATGACATCTAAGAGGCTGTGCACACTATAGTAAAGATCTGCATATTTAAGAATTTACTTGATGTACGGAATACATTTGCTAAACCTTTGATCATCATCTAATTACCTTTAAAAAATTTTTAACATTTAATAATAGGTTGGGGTGAGTCCTTTGCATCTTTGTGTAATTGACGAGCGATTTTTTTCCAGTTCCGAGCTCAAGCATCATGCCCGGCTAACGACATACGGTACGAGGCGTTCAGGCGAATAGAGGCGAATCAACCGAAATCCCGAAATGGTTAGTCGCCTCTATTCGCCAAACGCCTCATATGATCGACGTGACAAAATCGACAAGTTATTGTGGGTTAGGTTATTAGTTTTTTTAGTGTCGATGTTATGCCTCGTCATGCTCATTTCATGGAGAATGGGAATTTTTTTTTTCAGATAATGTATGAAATCGGATTTCTTTCTCTCTTTGCAGTGTTAGCTGAAGAAAGTGAAAATATGGAAATTGATTATGTTGGGATTGTTATGCAAGAATCGCACGCAAATTTACCCGAAGAGAATCCTGTAATTTAAGTCCCACCAAAGAATGATGAACACATTTACCTATATTTCAATAGATAATTTTTACGACGAAAAACAGTGATGTTTGGATAATTAGTACATTTATGAATTACGCCAATAGACTCGAAAATCGATATTTGTTACCTTACAAACTCAGTTACGATACGCTGAAACATATGAATTTTTTTAAACAAACTTTGTCAGTTAATTTTATTTATTACATAAATATTTTATAACGAAGGAGGAATATTATCAAAGTACAAAAATAAACACTATGAATAATATAGACCTCTTTATTGCATCCATCAGTAAATCTTATTATAGAATCTGAGCTAACACTTTATATTTTTAAATATAAAACATGTAATTAAATATATATTATATATATATATTCTACAAAAGAAAACTTTATAAAGCTGACAAATATTTTGATTTCTAAATGTTTTTTCAATATTAAATAATTTTGTCCAAGTTCGTGGATTTAAAAAATTACTTTTAAGTATTTTTGAAAGTATTATTGCACTGACATTTACAGTATTATGCAAATACAAAATAAAGTATCATAAGATTGTTAATGTACCAATTCGAGTTGGAACTAACATAATATTTTCTTTTATTTAAATAATAACTTCACGCAAGATAAAATTATTAAACTAAGAATAGAAACTATCGTAAAAGTAAAATACTTACGGAATAAATAAATAATCTGCTTTGGAATTTCTATAAAACTTTGATTTAATTCGACTGGAATACATTAAACTTAGGATAATAAAGCTGTATGATTTAGTATTATTAATACTAGTTTTAATACTGTTACACCTTATACAGTTAAAAGAATAGAGTATGGTATAACTGGTAATATTGAAACGATATACATTGAGCAAATACGAGATAACTATGGCCCCAACAACGTTCAGCGCAATGACGACTACATCCCACAAATACCGCAATGGAACTGCAATGAAAAACAATTATTACGCAAGTCAACTAAAACGTGAAAATTTGATCTAAACAGAACCGAAAAACTTTCAGTTTGCATTTAAAATAAATAAACAATCTGATATTTAAAAGGCAGAAAGAGCGAAAGATTCGTTTTCCATTTTAGTTCTGACAACGGAAGAAAGCCAAGAGGAAACGAAGAGTCTAACGGGTATAAAGGAAAAACAACCAGTCAGTCATATACAACTGGGACTTAAGAGATTATCTTACTCCAAAATAAAGATGCTAAAAGCCATTAAAGCCGGACACCAAGAATCACATTTTACGGAGATTTTTAAGACCATTGCAATAACGATTTACTTATACGTGATCCACTGCCCTCTTCGGTCCAAAGAGGGAAACGACAAAAACATTGACACAATACACGAGGATCATCAAGGGTTGTTTTTAGAGTGAAAACAGAAACGTAATTTCTATGCAGATTACAACTTGATTTTTACTTCCATCAAATTCTGTCAGAAACGCGTTTCTTCCTCAACAATATTTAAATAAGAGTAGTTTAAAAAAAAAATACTTTCAGCGTGGCACTGTCCGTGTTTTGGTTAAAATCTAAATGAATTTAACAAAATGTACTGACTTATAACTGCACACAGACAAGAGTTATACATTTGAAGTTAATAAAATTTATTATCTTTAAAAGCTTGAAAAAAAAAATTTAAAACTATATAGGGCCGTATTGCGTACATATTAATTTTTACTTGTGAAATAGCTAAAAGTAGTAGATAGCATAAAATATTGTAGAACGATCTATTTTGGTATACTCTAAATTTACTGCGCTATTTACATATTATAGAAGCGTATCACAGTACTTGGTTTTATTAAAATATACACGAATACACGAACTTAAAACTTATTGAGATACACATATTTTTAAAATAAAATACGAGATCATGGTATCCTCTGGGAGAAGAGGGGCGACAAGCTTGACCTTCGTGAAACGAGGAATCATCGCACGGAACATCTGAAAAGTTGAAAAGGTACACACACACACACACACACACACACACACACACATATACATACATACATACATACATATATATAATACTTTTCTTTTACATTATTTTATAAAATTTATTTACATAAATACAAATCGGTTTACAAATACAAGCCCTGCATATATATATATATATATATATATATATATATATATATAATAATAATAATAATTTAAAAATTACAACAATTGCTTTAACTTCTTATTAAGTTTGATTTTTGAACTTGTAGACAAAATCTAACGTTGGAACTTTGGTTGCTGGCTGGTTTGGGGTGTCGCTACACTAGTGTATCGAGGACGTACGCGCCTTCATCGCTACTGCTGTGAAGCGAGCTCAAACCCGTGTCGGAATTTGAATCGATCGATTCAACATCTTTCGAGGATTCCGAAGGAGATGTTTTTGGTGAGGATTTTGAGCTGGGTCCTTCGCAGGGTGAAGCGCCCCCCCTAGAACTATCCGAAGAACTACTGGAACGCGAACTAACGCAGAGGCTGTTCGTCTTTCCAGAATCTTTGTCGTCATCTTCGTCCAGAGGAGGAGGCGACGTGGCGGGTGGAGGAGGGGTTTGATCCTTCACTGAAAGAACATCGGAAGGAGAGGTATTCACTTTGGGGTTGGACTTTAGTGTGGGAGTTGCTTCTTTGGGACAGATTTTCGGGATGGAGGAACTTATGAACAGGTACTTTTCCTTAGGATTAATCGATTGTGGATTTGTTTTACAATTTAGTGAAGGGGGCAGTGTGGTAGTAGCCGTAACTGGTTTTGGCGGAGGAGGAGCCACTGTTTTATTCGGAGAAAGAGTCAAACTTTTAAAGGAATTAGTGGAGAGTGGTCGAAACTCCGTTGTCTGTCCCTCATCCGGGAGTTTAAAAGCGGTTGGAGGGAGATGAATGATGTAATCGAGGTGAGCTTGCAAGGCCAAAGCTTCTTCTTCGTATCTCGCGTCTTCCTCTAAAAGTGCTTCCAGAGTTGTACGACGCTGATACACCACCACATCCAATTCCCTCAGCTTTTGTTCATTCTGTCTGGCGTTGGCGACAGTGCTGGCATGAACGAGAGTGGCATTGGCGATTTCTTCTTCAATCTGTGTCATTTCGCACACGGTGGATTCCGCCAATGATTCCTCGAGCTTCGACAGTGATTGTTCATGTTCCAGCAGTTGAATAAGAACTTTCTCCAACTTATCTAAGAGTAACGCTCTTGCTCTCACGTCCTCCAAGTCCTCCAAACAATCCGCCTGTTTTATTGGTTGAACCTTTTCGGAATGCGGGGGCCGAACGTCAGATTCTGGGACTTCTTCGGTGACCACCCCCGAGTCGTTGCTTTTCTCCTCGCACAAGAGTTCGTCCTTAGAAAAAGGATGGGTTTCTTGGTTATGCTGAGGAAAATCTTGCGGGGGTTCCTTCAAGTACGACTGTAACAAGTAATCCGACCCCAAACTCTGAACCCTTAAAAGATGCAGCTGGTGCTCGAAATTTTCTATCTGCTGGTCTCTTTCTTGCATGCGTCGTAACTGCGTCTGAATCGTTTCTCCCTGAGCAACCACCAACCGCATCAACCTCTCCATTGTGTCACTGAAAAGAAAAAATCATTTACGATTCCATCCACAATATGGTAAAAAAAATTACTGTTGTTAAACTCTCTCTCTCTCTCTCTTACTAATGAATATTCGTAAGAAACATGGTGTTTCTGGAGAGAACGTTTTTAACCCACTGTATATTGTAACTTTCTTAAACAACATAAGCAAACCTTAGTAAATGAACATTGTTTAACAACATAAAACGTCATATTCCAAACCCTTGTAAGCGCAACCTACCTCAATATATATTTTCTTCGCTTTAATTCATGTTGACAGATATAATCATACAAAAAATATTAATCCACTTCGGTTTTTTACCATCGTAAAAATTAGTTTTCAAATCCTTGTAAATGTTCCCTATATTTAGACATTAGTCAGTTTTTCACTTCCACGAAACTGTGGTTTTGAGATTATATATATATATATTTTTTCCTTTTTTCTTTAATTTACCGCCGATTCGTACCTAGTGAAAGTGGTACATATCTCGGCGAATATAAATATAATATAAATATAAATATATATATATATATATATAATATATATATATATATATATATATATATATTAGTAACAGCCAGGAAGTTCATTTCCCCACACAATGTGGGGGGAAAGTGTGCCCCAAGGGTCACCTTTAGCCTAAGCAATGACAGGATAAGCGGCCAATCCAACCCAGGAGCGAACCAGAGCCTCACGGCCCACAGCAACTAACGAGCTATCGGGCGCCTATATACTGTATATAGGTATGTGTGAAGATAATCTTAGTATACATATCACATAGCGATACGTTTCTAGTGATACTGCATACATTTTTAAAATTCATTTAGCAGGCAGTCCCCGCTTAGAGCTCTTGATTGGTTTCAGAAAAACCGAGTGTTAAGTGAAACAGCACTAAGCGGGGACTATTTTACCATAAGAAATAATGTAAATAGGTTTAATTCGTTACCACGACCCCCTCTTTGTGCTATAAAATGACATTAAATAACAAAATATAATGTAATTGGTTACATTCGGCATTGTTTATTGTTAATAAGCACACCGGACAAAAAATTAGTCACCCCTCTCAGAATGTACCTAATAACGTGTGACGGCGCCTCTGGCCTTGATAACCGCACGAATCCGGCGAGGCAGAGACTCTACGAGGTTGTGCATGTACTGAACATCGATTTGCTGCCACTCGTTCATCAGCCGGTCCCGAAGTTCCGCCAGAGTCCGTGGGTGTCTATTCCTGCGCTTCACTTTCTGTTTCCAGCCTGAACAACACCTTCGACGCATTCAGGATTAAAGGCTTCATTGGACCTGCGATGTACTCGTCGCCTCCCATCATTGGAGAACAAACAAAAACGGGACTCATCGGACCAAATTACACGTTTCCAATCTGCCGCAGTCCAGTTTTTGTGCCTCTGAGCCCATTTATAACGTGCCAATTTGTGACTTGCTGTTAACAGCGGCCTCTTCCGTGGTACCCTGCTCCAGATGTCCATCGCATGCAGTTCTCGTCGCAATGTCCGTTCGGAAATTGATCGCTGGAGAACCTCATTGGTTTCTTGGAGCAATTGTTCTCTGGTTTGAAAACGATTTGCAGTTACTAGACGAGAAACATGGCGGCGGCCCCTATTGTCGAGAATTGTTTTCCGGCCACAGTTACGCCGTCGATTGTCAGTTGATTGCGAACTACACCACTCTTTGTAAACTCGCTGGACAGTACGCGTTGACACACCAACAAATTGGGCTACTTCAGACATTTTGTGTCCGTGGGCTCTGCCAAACACGATGGCTCCTTTTTGCCACTGAGTAACGTCTGCCTCACGACCCATTTTGCAGACTATATCCAACACACACTTTGTTCTTCACCACCTCACGAAACAGATCTGATCCTGTGTGCTACGTCACCGCTACTTGTCACTTACCAATGCTACATCAGCGTCCTCTGTGTGACCTTGAACTTCCTACTATCGGTGCTATTAGGGGTGACTAATTTTTTGTCCGGTGTGCTTATGTTACAAAACAATAGTGTACACTGCATAAATAACTAAAATATAGTGTATGGAAATTGGAATTACCCTAAAAGTTGAAGCACTGGCTAAATAAATTGCACGGCGTGGCTGCGCGGCGCCAATGCGTTGTGGAAATCGCGTACGATTAACACTGCCTAGCGTACGACACCGAGAATGCTATAGTGAATAGCGCTGAGCGCTAAGCGAAATAGGGTATCAACATAAAAATAGTGCTATAGCGAAACAGCGCAAAGCGAGGACTGTTGTATAATTAAGTGTACTCATCAATAATCATTATCACAAATTTGAGGAGCAAGTTTGCAAGTTCTATTTTTCAAACAAACCGCGTATATTTACAATGCAACTAATGATTTCCATGCAAAACTCTTAAAAAGTAATCAGTTCGTCACTATGCATATCATACAGGGTTCATAGCGAATCTTAAGTGATTTCCCTAACCGAATTTCATTTTTTGTGTATTTTAAACGTCCTCCTCCAACCCCTTACAGACGTCCATACACCCACACACAGAGCATTTTTTAACCTACTAAGTGGGCGACATGAATGTCACCCAGTGAAGAAAATTTGTCGCCCAGTAAATTAAATTTTAGGGTACTGGGCGACAAGGAATTTTTAAAATTTGTAAAAATAGAATTGTCTTGGGAGCATTGTCTTGGAAGCCATATAAATACATATAATACATGGACGTATGCCACAATTAGAACTGTTTATCCCGAGTGTAAATATGAAATTTACATTGAATATTTATATATAGATAATGCTAGTGTTATTTCAGACCACACGGGGATGGTGGCCTGATTAGGGAACATCCGGATCTATACTATCCTTAATATTACCCGGGGTGTGCTGGGATCGGTTCGGTCCGGTTCGCCTGAACCGGTTATTAAATTCTGATTGGATCATCGAACCGTTTTTGTTTGTTTTTAACAAATATTTAACAGTCAGTAGAAATTTATTTATATCTAAATTTTTTTTCATTTTTTCAGGATTTTATAGAAAAATATAGGTAGTATCACAAGCAGTGGTCATTTCAATATTTAGTTATTTTTTGATGAAAAATTAGTTTATTTTTAGATAATTATGTCATTAGTGAGTATAAAGAATATGTTAAGTAATTTCTGCCAAAATGTTACAAAATGCTGTTTGGAAAAGCTAAAATGCGTTGGTTTCCGGGGTTCCGCCCCGGACCCCGCTGGGGAAACTATCGCTTACTACAGACCCCCTAATTTAATGATTCGCGCCATTGGCGCTCGCCGATTTACACCCCTATCTGTATCAGAACCGGTTGTTAAGGAATTGGCAGCACACCCCTGCCTTAATCCCACCCCCCGCACTTCCCGATCTGCCTTTGTCGCCCAGTGGAAAAAGCTTAAAAAATGCTCTGCCCACACACCTTGTTTTCCTTTTATCATTAAATCTCAGGCTGTTGATGATTCCACAGACTTCTATCATAAAACTTACTTCTTCAGAATCTTTAGTAAAGAAAATTATCTAAACAATCTGCCGTAGCCTATGGTTCTTTACAGTCACGATAATTCCCTGACCACAATCCAATTTGTTTTTTCTGTTTTCCCTGAAATTTCGCAACAAAACTCGATCTTCCCCGACTTTCCAGATCCCTATGAACAATCATATTAAGAACACTATACTATATATAGTTATTATTTTGAAATTTCTAAATGAACTAAAGATCAGTGAACATTATTATAACCACCTTGGATTTGGGAAAATTAAGTTTTACGATAATTATATTCATAAGAAAAGAATCAGACTGGTATGTAAGAACGTATATTACTCGCCTATCATTCATTCCATGTTAAAAACTAACCTAACCTATTGTCATTAAACCGAGGACGTCGTAATAAGTGGTGGGACGTACGGGGGATTGAAGGATGTTTTCTGTAGTCTCTAAATAATGTGGTAATAGTTAACCTAACTTAACATTAAGCGATTCATCCTAGCTTAACTTACTTAATCTAAGCAAACTTAACATTTTTCCGACTGTAGAGATGTTTCTTGGTTTTTATAGTTTTTAACAAAAAAAAAAGTATAAAGAAAAATAAAAAGATCTATTCGGATAAAATACGCAGATTTTACTAATTTTACAAAGAAGACATTTTGTAAATTGTACCATTCATAATGGTCACTTTCGACATGCAAGTACTGTACATGCTTACAAAACCTAAGCATGCAAGTACTGCACACTGCGATACAAATAGGTATCTTTATTACTTTCATTTTAATGAACAGTTTCGGGAAAAAGTTCGCCTACAAACAAAAACTATGTCGGAAAGACATCAATATCGCGCCTATATCTGTGACCTTCACCCGTACTGCAAGAACATAATTCTTGCTCGCGACACACCGTTTTGTAATGTTACATACGCCTAAGAAGTTTCACCAATTTATGTGGAGAGGCTCAAAAGTTATAGTGCGTACCTCCATTTGACCTTTGATTTCTATTTCTGACCTTGACCTCTGATACGAAGACCCGAGTATTGCGATGATCCAAATCCGTGCGAAGTTTCACCAGTTTATCTACAGCGGTTCAAAAGTTACAGGCCGACTCCCATTTGATTTTTTACCTCTATTTGTGACCCTGACCTTTGATAGAGGGACCAGTCTAGCGTAAGGCACATCGTCTCGTGATGATCCGGATGCGTGTGAAGTTTTATCAATTTATGTCGAGCAGTTCAAAAGTTACGGTTCGACCTTCAATTGACTTTTGACCTCTATCCGTGACTTTGACTTTCGACGTAACGACCTACTTCTCGCTCGTGACACCTTACCTCGTGATGAAATATACGAGTATGAAGTTTCATTAATTTATACCTTTATGCCGAGTGATTCAGAAGTTAAAGCCCGGACACGATAAAGCCCCATTTGATCTTGACCTCTATTTGTGACCTTTACCTTCGACGCAAAGACCCGCATTTTGTTCATGAAACATCGTCTGGTGAGAATCCATACGCGTATGAAATTGTTTCATCAATTTATGTGGAGCGGTTCAAAAGTTACAGCGCGGACACGAAAGTGTGACGAACGGACATGCAGGCATAATTACGCATCATTAATGATTGGATTTTGTTTTTCAAATTTTATTACAATCACAAAAAAGGATAAAATAGCCAATGAAAAACATATTACCACCATTCAGTAATTCTTTATCATTTTTAGAAATTGTTTTTAGGCGAACTTTCCTCCAAACTATACACGAATGTAAAACGTCAAAAAGCGAATGTACTTTTACATACAGCAGCAGCGCACAAAATATAAAATTTAGAATAAAAAGGTGGATCCACCGTGTCACTTAAGGTGAATACTTTTATTTTTGTTACGATGCTAGAAGCGGTGAAAATAAACCAATAGGTTTAATCTTATTACTGATAACACCCTGTTACGTTCTCGCTTATCTACGAACCCACGCATATCGAAGGATAAAATTTTATTATAAGACGAAAGAATTCCCATTTTCGACACAAAATGTTCTACTCTCATAAACACTTTGGCTTAATCGGGTTATATTTATATTGCGTTTTAAAATCAAAAGTATCTATATCTAATGCTTGTCTTCATTTACATTCTGATAAACTTTTAACAAAACTGTTTAAAGTTCCGTTAAATGAAGGATAATTCCTTTACACTAAAGTAATAAAGGTTCTTTTGAACGAGTATCAGAGTAAAAAAAAAAAAAAAACATTCGATCCAACTATCCTTGTACGCGGAGTTTCTGCAACTGTAACAAAATTTATTAGATTCATTTTAAGAACTTCATTATTTGAAATGAGGTTAACTGAAAGCGAGAGTGGAACGACTATAAAATACGCATAAACAAAATTAAAGAAAATAGTTTTATGAAAAAATTTAAAAGTATCTGAAAGTTATAATTTATATTAAAAAAAAAATGAACAATGTCTTAAACTGCTATTTTTACTTTTAAATTATTCTTTTCCCAGAATTGAAATTGTGTTACCAATTTATAAAACTCGTCAAAACTACCGTTAAGGGCACGCTATATTTTGAATATTGCTTCCGAGTGACAGTATAGTGCTACTTTATATTGTATAGTTTTCAGCTAAGTCGAAACAAAACTTCCCGTAAATCAACGAAGTTGAGAGACATTGGATCCGAATAGTAGTAGTTGGATGGGAGACCGTCCTCCGCGTCTAGATGACGTAGCGACCCGTGGATCACGCGCGAAACCGTAGGTCCCCTCTGTCATACAACGTTCGTCGTTACGCGGCGGATTAAGCAGCCCCGAAAACATTACCCAAGATCTTTAACTCCCGAACCATTATGACGCGAATAAATATCTATACGGCGGCTAAATAAACTTTTCTGAAAATTACCATTACATAGGTAGGGTTGCCAGACGTCCCGTATTTTACGGGACAGTCCCGCATTTGATCCAAAAATCCCGCGTCAAAATCCCGCGTTCAAAATGTCCCGCGAAAAATATTTTTTAAGCCAATTTTTTAGGGATGAATTGATTTAGAATTTCAATATTATGTATAATAATTTCAATTTATTCACGATGTTTAATTGTTAAATATTATTGTAATAAAATTTGTCTAATTTTGTTTGTTGTAACCGTTCAAGAAATCTAGTTTCAATTTGAAAAAAAATTTGGTCTTAAAAAAAAAAATCTTAGAAAAATTTTGGCCCGCATATGGGCATTTGATAAATCTGGCAACCCTATTACATAGGAGTCTATCTTTTAAATATTTATCTCACTCACCTACACACTCTTTCAAATCCTCGTAAAGACGACTCGCAGCCGCATTTTGGCTTCTTCATTAGTTTAAGAAACTTCATAATTATACCATATGAACCTACTTTAAAACGTAGTAAATATTATATAAACAATATAAAAAACCGTAATGATAATCTTACGTATTCTGATCACTTTTTCCATAAGATAGCCAATCAATTTTTATGGACTGCGAAGAAAATAAAATATATATATTAATGACTCAAAGGTGAGTGAAAACAACTCGTTACGAGCTTCCTTTTTTTATGTAAAGAAAATGACACGAGAGAGAGAGAGAGAGAGAGAGAGAGAGAGAGAGAGAGAGAGAGAGAGAGAGAGAGAGAGAGAGAGAGAGAGAGAGCGGCACTTTGCAACATGGATATTGGATACCCATTGGCCCTAGCCATTCACCCTAAGGTGCCAACTACTAATATTATAACACTCGTTACTAATTGTTAATTCGTGTCAATACAAATGAAGGAAGTTACGTGGAACACTCATCTTCCGATACGAAAAATAATTCGCGTACTAATGGCCTCATGAAACGCACAACTAAACGATGTCGCGATTTTGGGCGAGCGCGCGCGGCACTGTCTTCCAACAACGCGACACTTCTACGTGTAAAACTTATTTTTGGGCTAACACTACGAAACCTACGAAAGCGAAAGTAGTAGATAAAACTTAAAAAAAAACCTCTCCGTTCTTTAGAATAACCCGCGGTCATACCAAAACGCTTACTTCCAACTTTTAATTACACGACGACTTTCGATTTTAGATGCTACCACCACTAATCCATATACAAACTGTAAACGGGAAAAAACTGACAAAGGGGACGCGTCTCGCGAAAGATACGACACAAAATAAAGAAAATATGAAGTTCACTATATTCCCTATGACCTTCAGCACTTCAAAAAAACTTTTCTGTTTGAGGGCAAAAACGTTTCATGGGGGTGTTACGAAAGTGCCTTCACACTAAAAATTGAGGAAGCTTTCGACTACGCCTCGCGAGTTGTAACTGCATCTCGTGTTACCCTAACTTACGAGAGGAAAATACTCTTTTTATACAGGGTGTTTATAAAGTCCCTATCTATTTCAGTGAAAACGTAAATGTCCCAGCTTCATTCAGATGGTAGTTTAAACACCGTCGTCTTTCAACAAGATGGGGCACCTTGTCATTTCGCAAACATTGCTTGGGAGTACCTAAATGAACGATTTCCAAATCGGTGGATCGGACGTAGAAGCAACAGGTCTTGGGAGGCTCGATCTCCTGACCTAACGCCCTTGGATTTCTTTGCATGGGGCTTTATCAAATGAAACGTCTATCAAACGAGGGTTACAGATCTGCAAGATTTACGTGCTCGTATCGTAACAGCAGTTACAAAAATAACCCCTGTCATGCTCCAAAATGTGTTCCGCAATGCTGCTGACAGATTCGAACTCTCAGAGATACTGATGGTGCTCATGTACAATCATACGCTTAAGTATTCATTAAATGTATGCCTTCTATTATATTTTTTTTAATTTTACCCTTTTTGCTACGTTTTCACCGAAATAGATTGGGACTTTATAAACACCCTGTACTGTACGTATTATACAGGGTGAACGCAAAGTCCGGACTCGTATGGAATATTTATTAATTTAGTAAATGTTCGAATTAAAGACGTTTACATCAATTCTCTCGTCCATAAACTACTATGAATACTGCGTAATATTCAAGTAGTGACGTTTCGAATTTTACTTTTTGTTCCTAATTATGGTGCGTGGCTGTGACAACCCGACTAAAGACAAAAAATATTGTGTGCCAATGTCTTGAACAAGAATGTTCATAGTAGTTTATGCAAGAGAATTTTCCAATGTAAAAGGTTTTATGGATTGCAGTTTGAGCATTTACTGAATTGATGAATATTCCACACGGATTCAGATTCTGTGTGTGTGTGTGTGTGTGTGTGTGTTTGTTTTAATTATTCAATGCCCAAAACACTTTTAGTTACAACTTGAGTGAAAGTAAGAATGAAAATTTTTCCATTTTTTCACATAGAGCATCATTCTACCCACAAGATGATTGTAGACACGAATCGACCAGGGAAGTACTCTCGAGGCAAGAGACAGGGAATGCTGGAACTCTCGTTTCTTCTGTCACTCCTCTTTAGCCGATCTTTTTCGTGTCTCATCTACCCCGCGAGCAGTCCAGCATGCTCTCAAACACACGCTTCTCTCTCTGTTCCTCACTACACACGCATACATCTTACACACCACACAATCTTTCAAAATTAGTGAAATAAAGGCACCGTTTTAAAGAGCATCGGAGACCTTGATTTCGACTCTCCTTCTCCTAAGGGGACATTTTTGCGGGTGCTCGTCCTGGGCCCCTCCTTCCTACGTAAAAACATACGGCTACTTCAGGGTACGAGCAGCTCGTAGCAGCATTGCCAAGCAAACAGGGGGGTCAATGTACCGACGAGGATTCCGTACGTAGTTCATAACCATTGAAAGCAACAATACTCCATATTATCCAAATTCAAAACCTATCCAAATTCGTATTCGTTTTCGCGCAATTTTTATTTAGTTGAACCCCATAATCCCCCCAAGCAACAATGGAAAGTAGAAAAGGAAGATTATGCCGTGTTCCCAAATTAAAGGCTAGACAGGGAACATCCTCAACCCTGAAGGAAAATAGTTTTGTTGCGAGAGAACCAAAACTGTTCAACCAGCTGCCCAAGGAACTAAGGAACACGAGTGGTGTTGCGGTGGACATCTTCAAAAGATTAGACGCCTGGCTCAGAACAATCCCAGATGAGCCGGGCGTACCTGGCTATGCGAGGTGGAGAGTACAAGAAACCAACTCTCTACTTCACCAGGCCAACTCGAGAGGAGGGACGACAAGCTTGACTTTCGTGAAATGAGGAATAATCGCACGGAACATTTGAAAGGTTGAACGGTATATAGACGTGAATAACTTTGTTCATAAAATAACCAACTTTTACAATTTTTTATTTTGCTTCAACATAAATAATTGTGAAATTGGACTATTTATTTTATTTAAGTTAGTCCTTAAGGTTTAGGCTTCAATAGGCTCTTAACTAAAAATAAATCAGTTACCGTATTAGTAATAATACGTAAATCATGAATAAGGATCATTAATTGCAGTATATATTAGTCATAATTTATTATATTATAGATAGAAAACAAATAAAAGTCATTATTGAAGGTATGATACCAATGCTAACAAAGAAATCAATATTAGACACGAGATGAACCATAACAAGTAATGTACATTTAATCCTAGGTTACAACACACGAGAAATGAAATAAGTAATAGAATAATGTACATTTAATCTTAAATTTGTATTAGTATTTTATTATTAATCGAGATTTCAACTTGGTTTTAAATGAATTTACATTCACAATATTTTTTATATCAACATTTAAATCATTCCAGTTTTAATCCAATGAAAATGGATAATTTTTGAGATGAAGACAATCTAAATTGAGGAACAACATGCTTTGATCTATTTCTGGTCTGATACGAGTGGATTTCTTGAGCTACAAGATATTTATTTACCCATTGTAAGTGAATGATTGTTTTTACACTCGTAAATAAAATAAAATGTGCCAGTTTTATTACGTCTCTGAGCTTTAGTTATTTTAGCTCTTTAAATAATGTACTAGATTGATCGTGGAAATCATTTCAAGCGCTGTTAGCGGAGTTTCCTCAAACAAGGGTGCAGTACGTTATATAAAGAAGAACAAGAGTATGATACAGAGTTAATAAAACCCGTTTAGGGACTACATTTCTAAGTTTAAACATTATAACAACGCTCCTTGAAATTTTTTTTGCGATATAAGCGATATAATTTACATGATCACTCAACTGCAAATTCTTATTTAGCATTACACCAAGAAATTTTGTTACAGTACACTCCCTTTCGAGCAATTTCATCAACATTTAGTTCATCAAGATATGCATTCCGGTTATTAGGAAAAATTATGAAATTTGTTTTACTGTATTTAGGAAAAGTTTATTGGTGATTCAACCATTTCGTTACATTGATAAATTCTGATTTAAATATACTCTTAGCTGAATAACATCTTCGAAAGAAAAAGATAGTTATAATATCTGGAAACAGTGAAGTTAAGCGCGTGTGTATGTATGTATATATGTATATGCAGTGGTGGGCACGCGCAACAATTTTTGTAGCGCCGCAACCGCAACCGCAACTCTGCTGAAATAGTTGCGCCGCACGCGCAAGCGCAACCCTTTTCAAAAAGTTGCGCCGCAAGCGCAAGCGCAACCAAAAATGTTGCGCCGCAAGTTGCGCCGCAACTGCCCACCTTTGCATTTAACGTATATCTGCAGTGGTGGGCACACGCAACAATTTTTGTAGCGCCGCAACCGCAACCGCAACTCTGCTGAAATAGTTGCGCCGCACGCGCAAGCGCAACTCTTTTCAAAAAGTTGCGCCGCAAGCGCAAGCGCAACCAAAAATGTTGCGCCGCAAGTTGCGCCGCAACTTTTTGCGGCGCAACTGCCCACCTTTGTGTATATGTGTATATATGTATATGTGTATATATATATATATATATATATATATATATATATATATATAAACAATTTCCGCGAGTGGTCTTCGCCATTTGTAGAAAACATGTTCGGGAGGCGTTTTATGACTTTCATGAAGGCGAATACCGGTGTTATTCGTGGATTTTTATTTATTTCTCGATCTACCGCAAAGTTTAAAATTTGAAAACGTATTTACTTATGGAATTCCGTGTAAATAAATGGCGGAGTTCAAACGCCTCGATTACGATACATACAAACGGAAATAGATCGAAAAATTCGTTTGTTTACTTTTCGATTAGGAATAAATTGATGAAGTTTAGAATATTACTTTTTCTTTAAGGCGTTATTTATATAAACCGAACGATGTTTAAACTGGTTGCCTCCCTCTTAAAAAAAAAAAGTGTCTCATCGGGTAAGATATATATGTGTGTGTGTGTGTGTGTGTGTGTGTGTGTGTGTGTGTGTGTGTGTGTGTGTGTGTGTGTTGAATTATAAAGTTCTTCCTCTCTCCCAAACAATTTGTTATACGAACTTACTTCTTCATTTTGGAATCCTCGCTGCCCGTCTTTTTACAGCCAGTGCCCTGATTCGTGCCCTGATTGGTGCCCTCATTGGTGCCCTGATTGGTACCCTGGGTGGGATTCCCCTTGGGGTGGAGGCCGTTGCTCGTCTGCCTCCATTTATGTCTCCGTCGACTCCTTTCGACGCGGCTTCCAGTTTCAGAATCGGAGCCATCCGATCGGATCCGGCGAAGAGTGAACCGCACCTCATTGATGGCCTCGCCCCACGTCTTCCATACCTACACGGGGAGAAACCGTCAGTATAGTGATTTTCGAAGGACGCAGTAAAGATCACCGCCTTCTTTCTCGCAGGAAGCTACAACCAATGTTCCCTCTACGTAAGGTGTGCGCGTGTGCGCGCGCACACGCGTTGTGAAACCTGAGCACACAGCAAAATAAAATGCGCACAGGCTCAAGCGTATCATGAGTCACGACAATAAATGAAGCAATTTAAAAAATTTCAGTTTAATGAATTCTATAAAGAACAAATTAAGAAACCGCTTGAAAGAAAATCATTTGGACATGCTCATGCGAATTAAAAGTTACCTAAATGGTGACGGATGTATTAATCTTCATAGAGTTTATTTGGAATGGGCAAATGCTAAAGATCGTAGGGAGAAATCATATTTTGATTATATTTTATTTTATTGAATTTTATTATTTTTACTTTATTCCTATTTTGTGAATTGATAAAATCATGTATTAATCTTGATAGTCTATTTTAAATTGCTAAATGCTAAAAATTGTTTTGAGAAATGATAACTAAAATAGTCATTTTCAATTAATGTTATTTTTATTTTATTTCTTTATTTTGTTGAATTTTATTTTACTATTTTTTATTTTATTCATATTTTTAGAATGGTTAAAATTTTTCTTTTTTAAGAATATATAATATTGTAAACAGTTTTTTAATATCCATTTAATAGTACCGTAATGATCAAGCTATCACCTTATGGAAATAATATTTATTAAGTATTTAATATTTATATATATATATATATATATATACACACGAACTCAGAATGGTCCCCTGAGAAACTTATATGTTAAACACAGACCGTGCATGGAACAAGGAACTCTTCTGGGGAAAATTAAATCCACTATAGTCCGAATAAGCAATGGTAAATGACAAATACCATAGTTTTTCTTTTTCATGATGCTAGCCCGACGTGGGCCACGTCGGGCTAGCATCATGAAAAAGAAAAACTATGGTATTTGTCATTTACCATTACTTATTCGGACTATAGTGGATTTAATTTTCCCAGAAGAGTTCCTTGTTCCATGCACGGTCTGTGTTTAACATATATATACTGTGTATATATATATATATATATATATATATATATATATATATATAATATATATATATATATATATATATATATATATATATATTATATATATATATATATATAATTTTGAAGATAATAGCGCTCAGAAAAGTTTGCACAATTTTTCACCACGAATCTAAATGTATGCACAACGAAAATTTCTTGCGCACACGGACTAAAAAAAATTAGAGGGAACATTGGCTACAACTACAAAATTTATTCCTAAACTTCAAAGTTATATGGTTAGCCCTTTAGTAAAGGAAGCTGAGGAAGGGGTTCTCCTCTTCGAGTTCCCTCAGTTCTGCACAAGCAGCCGTTACAGTTTGGAACCCAACCTGGTTTAGCACAATTAGAATAGGAAGAGATTCCATTTCAGCCACCAAAAACCGCATCTCGAAATATTGTTTAATTAATTAATTAATCCACGAAATCCTACTGAAAATAATTGGATTAAAATAAGTATTCGGTTAAAAAGTGCAAAAACAACGTTAGCGACGAGCGAAACACACTTAAATGCAACGACAATATCCACATCGAAATTTAAATGATAGTCAAAGCGTAAAAACTTGAAAACTAACACGAGGAAATGTTCTTTCACCAAAAGTGACTCTTGATAAAGTTCTCTTCAATGCGAGACACGATATAATATAAAATGTATATTTTACTCACACAATTTAATCTATCTATATTTTAAATAATAATAGAAAATAGTGAGTGTCACACTACATCAGCAGAGAACATAAGCACATTCTAAATTACAAAATCCTGTAAGAGATAATTTTCAGTGTGTGTGTGTGTGTGTGTGTGTGTGTGTGTGTGTGTGTGTGTGTGTGTGTGTGTGTGTGTGTAAGAACTTTTATCTAATAATCATACTCAAGTTTCAGTACTTTGTTGCTTGCCCCTTAGCTTTAAGAAGGGCTTATTTTCGATACTCTCGAGGCATTGATGTCGCAGCTTCTCATCATGATGCAAAACTTGAATTAGTTTCAAAATCAGTTGGAATGTATTTGGTTTTACTCTTTCATTTATTTTACTTTTTATTATTTTCTATAAAATTCCTACGGTGTTTCTATGCGGGGAGATACTACCATAGAAGCAACAGGACCCGATTCTTAGCAAGATCTCTAGTCATACTCTCCCGTTTCAAAACTTAAAGTATTCAAAGTGAGTATATAATTATAAGCTGAAGGTTCTTAAAAGATAACACGTTTCACTTTTACCGAGATTCATTTCCTAAAAATGAATTAAACGCACTAAAGTGTAAAACAAGGTAACTTATGACTGGCGATTCTAATAATTTTGCCACGGTCTGTAAACGCATGACGACAAAAACTCGTAAAAATTTATTGTAAAAATTTATTGTAAAAATTTATTGTAAAAATTTATAATAATAATTTATTGTAAAAATTTATTGTAAAAATTTATAAAAATAATAAATATAATAATAAATAATAATAATAATAATAATAATAATAATAATAATAAAAAAATGGAAACGCACCCAAATGGAATACTTTGGTTAAATCAATTATTTTATTTATTTAAGCTTTTTTTCGAGTCACGTCACGTTCGACCTTTTCAAAAAACATGCTCGAGGGAAACCGCACACGTCTCGAAATCTACAACGACGTTAAACATTTCTAAGTCGTCAACAATAAAGAACATTGGAAAAAATAATAACCCCCAACTACCACCGATAATAATAATAAGTTTTTAATTCCAAAATATTGTAAAATGAAATATTTCAGAGCGTTTATATATATATATATATATATATATATATATATATATATATATATATATATATAAAGGTAGCGGCCAGGAAGTTCATTTCCACACGATGTCGGGGTGAGTGTGCCCCAAAGGTTCACCTTCAGACCGCGCAATGGTAGGGTAAGCGACCAACTCGACCGAACCCATGAGCCAGCAGGCGGGAGCGAATCAAGAAATCGGCCACATTTTTCACCTCAAATGAGACCGTTCTAAATGAACCGGGCGAGAGTCATATTAAATCCTTTATACTGTCCTTGAAATGAGAGGCAGTTTATTTAAATTGAACGAGAGTACTTTTTACAAATTCAATTTGGACAATAGTTTTTTAAAAAATAAAGTTGACAACGAGGGTAATAAGAGACTTAATTGAACATTAAAGAAGTTTACAATAAACAAAAATAAATTGAATAAAACATTAACGCGGCGAGTGTTCAATGCGTCCTCCCCATTATTATCAATTACCAATTGTAGTCTTACGTGCCATCCGGCGAACTGCTGTAGAAATGGTGTCTCGATCGAGACCTCTTTAGAGGTTGATTGAAATCTCGAATATTTTGTCAACCCATATGAAATAGTCAAATGGATTCAAATCAGGACTATTTGGTGGCTAATCTTCTGGCGCGATGAAATCGGGACATTGTTCTTGCAAGTATGATTATTCAGTGACACGAATGTTACAAAATTTCTACTTTCGTATTGTCAACTTTATTTTTTAAGAATTGTTATTCAAGTTGAATTTGTAGAGAGACTATTCATCCGATTTACATAAATTACCTCTCATATTAAGGGCAATATAAAAAGTTTAATATAATTTATTTCACTTAGTTAGCCTTGCTATTCGGGATTTGTTGGCTCGATGAAAAAGGTAGCGTTTTTTGGGGGGGACACACACACACACACACGTATGTGTGTGTATAATACTATATATTACACAGGGTGTTTCAGGTCGACCCTAGAAATATGGAAATTGGCGGAATTTGTAGTTTGTATTTGAAGTTTGTCATAGTAATTCCGTAACTATTTCCAACTTCCATATTTCTACGATCGACCTGAAACACACTGTATGTAATATTATACCATATGTCCCGCAAAAAAGTACACCCAACTTTAGATTGTACTAACTCCTCCAAAAATTGAGATATTTTGGATCTGTTTGTTTGATTTAATATAGCAAATTATTCTTTGTTAACGTTCAAATTTATTCATGTTTAAACGATTTAGTGTTTAAGCATCTGCTTTTAACTGAAGGGTACAACAAAATGGATTGCGCAAAATTGGTCAATGAAAAAATAATGTGCGCGCTATCGATGTAATGAAAAGACAAATACATAATAATAGATACTTTAACATAATTTTAATAAGATACAAAGCAGATTTTTCTTTATTCCTTATTGCAAAAGTTATGCTTAGTTTCGTTTTCTCTCAACATGACCGCCATTCCTATCGATACAAATCTGGAGTAGAGCTCTCATCTTCCCCATCACTCTTTTGATAAGATCTGGATTGTCTTTTAACAAGTTGATTTCAGCTGTGATGCGAGTCCTCAAATCATCTAAATTGATAGGTTGTGATGCAAATACTCTATTTTTCAAATGACCCCATAAAAAGGAATCACACGGGGTCAAGTCAGGGCTTCTGGGAGGCCATTCAATGTCATGGCCTGTAGCAATTACTCTTTGGTGGAAGACTTCCTGCAAGCGTTCCTTCACAATAACTCTCCTGTGAGCAGGAGCTCCGTCTTGCACCCACCAAATACGATTAAATCGGTTTCCATAAGTAATACGTATTTGTGGAAGGATTTCTCGGTCTATCATTTCTAGGTAAGCTTCACCATTTAGACTATCATCGTAAAAGACCGGGCCAATTACCGCTCCACTACCGCACAGTCCTACCCAGAGAGACAGTTTTTGTCTAGAGTTATTCTTTTCGTAGATATGATTGTCAGGTGGATTTTTTGGTGCATACTGACGGCAGATTTGTCTATTCACTAGACCATTCATAAAAAGGCCGCCTCATCTCCAACCACTAATTGTTCCGTGAATCTTTCTGGTTTTTCAAGAAACCACTGGGCAAATCTTAGGCGGCGAGGTAGATCTCCTTCACTGAGTTAATGTCGAATTTCCATTCTGTATGGGTACAAATTCAAATCCTCACGAACTATTCGATGAAATGACATGCGTGAGAGTTTTGTACCATTTCGCCTGGTGGACTTTTGGATGTCTCTCTAATAAATGCCGAACATGCTGAATGTTCTCGTCTGTTCTTGCCGTCTTCGGATGGCCTGAACGTCCTTTGTTCAAATTGAGGACCGTTCCTTCTTCTTTGTATTTCCGAACATTCTTCAAAATTGTATGTTTAGTTGGAGAAGCTCTATCGGGAAATTGCAGTTCGAAGGTATTCTGAACTTGTTTTAAGCTTTTAGTTTGCAGATAAGTTGTGACCATGAGAACGCGCTGCCTTCGTGTAAACTGCATGATAAGGGTTTCAAAGTTATTTATAAATTTAGTAATTCAGATTCTTCATTTATATGTATGACTCGTATCTTAGATACAAAAGTTCGAATTATTTAAAAAAAATATTTGCAATATTCTTCGACGTAAAAAGTAGCACATTGGTTAAAGCAAGAGGAGCTATCTGGCTGGGAGAAATGATCATTCCGCGCAACCCATTTTGCTGTACCCTTCAGTTAAAAGCAGATGCTTAAACACTAAATCGTTTAAACACGAATAAATTTGAACGTTAACAAAGAATAATTTGCTATATTAAATCAAACAAACAGATCCAAAATATCTCAATTTTTGGAGGAGTTAGTACAATCTAAAGTTGGGTGTACTTTTTTGTGGGACATATATATATAGGCTGACCATACGTACCATTTTGAACGGGACAGTACCGTTTTGTATGGGTTCTGTCACTGAAGAATAATTGTAAGCTCAATATGTTTATGTACTTACTTTTTCATGAATACAGAATATTACATAACCCCCGTCCCTTTTTTGCCATCCCAATGTCCCGTTTTTGTCTCAAGGAAATATGGTCAGCCTATATATATATATATATATATATATATATATACCGGGTGTCCGAGAATTATCTGTACAATTTTTGGCTGTTATTAAAAGTCAACCATGAAGTGTAGAAATTCCAGTGTTGTCCCATTTTACAGAGAAACGAAGTTTTTTTCTGATAAGTTTTGACAAGTTTTTTCTTTTTTGTACGCGGGTGACAGACATTGATGATTTAAAAGCAAGAATCACAGCTGCTATTGAGTGAATTGATGTGGATATGCTGCAGCGTACATGGCAACATTTGGATTATCGATTGGATGTTTTGCGAATCACTGATGGTGCACATATCGAATGTTTGTAACAACGTTACTTTAATAAAAGAAACTTTTGAAAATACAGATTCTAAATAATCTTGTTTAAGAATTTTACGTGTTATCAGGAATTTTATTAAAAGATGAAATTGTACAGATAATTTTCGGACACACTGGAATTTCTAAAAAACTTGTCAGAACTTGGTATCAGAAAAAACTTAATGAGATTCTCTGTAAAATGGGACAACACTGGAATTTCTACACTTCATGGTTGCTTTAATAACAGCCAAAACTTGTACAGATAATTCTCGGACACCCTGTGTGTGTGTGTGTGTGTGTGTGTGTGTGTGTGTGTGTGTGTGTGTGTGTGTGTGTATATATATATATAATATATATATATATATACACATGGGCAGTAATGTATTTGAAAATACTTAATATGTATTTAAATATAAATTTAAATACATATATTTATAAATACTTTTTGGAGAGTATATTTAATTACGTATTTAAATACTTTCGAAAAGTATTTAGTATTTGTAAATACCTGTTTTTAAATACATTTTTAAAATACTTTTTGTGAACTGTTCAATTTTGCGAGGATGTACAGTACCAACCACCCAGTATTTAACTGGTACCACAGAACACAGTAAAACATTTTTCAAGGTCCTTGTGCTTCCAGAAAGTTCCAGGCTCAGCAGGCTGGAACTTTCTGGAAGCACCTTGAAAAATGGAACTTCCAGTCTGCTCTAGTAGCGATTGTCACAGACTCACAGCTGCAGTGCGGCAGCCGGCAGTCTATCCTGAGGCATTGTCATATGGTGGTTGTGTAAAGTTCAGCGATAACTGTGCAATTAGCCTTAGCCTATTGATCATATTAGACGAGGACAACATTTGTAACATGGCTGCAGCAAGTGGAAGTGGTGGAAAAGGTGGTAAAATAGAAGTTGTTGTCGTTGATGGTGGAAGTGAAAATAAAAATAGCGAATCACACCTGCACCCACTTTTTTGATGGAAAATATTTCCGAATAACTTCCAAAGGTGGTAGTAAAGTGAAGACTGTGTGTCTTCTGTGCCACAAAACAATTGCAGCGTCTACTTCTGCGACAACAAATCTATACACTCACTTAAAGGTATGTATTGTTACTACTATTGTATCTCGTAATATATATAATTATACGAGTTAACTACTAACACACAATATAACACAAATGTGTGATATTGTGTGACACACACTGACACACAACACTGAACACACAATGTGTGTTAACAGTTATTCCAACTTATTTGTTAACTCGTATAATTACTGATGTCATATTTTCATTGAGTTTTCATTTCACGTGTCATATTAAAATTATATTCTACATCTTGCATTAATTTATTTGAGAGTAGATAATGCTGTTTACAACTGCTCTACGACCTACGTACGGAAAGGCAGTTGGAATGAGATCATTGTTAAGTGTATTTGCCCTATAAAGCCGTTAAAACTAAATAGAAAACTGCTTTGGTATACGTTAACTTCAATATAATATTATTATTGCTTTTTTGCAAATGGCGTGGTGCTTGCTATTAGTTTTTCATTTCATTAATCCTATTTATTTTTAGAATAACCCAAATTAAAATATATGTAAGTTATTCTGAATATTATATTGACTATTGCATGCATGTGTCGGTTGTGCAATTCTATTGGCTCATTGTATTGGGCATATATACGAATATATATTTAATTTTACAGAGGGTACATCCAAGAGTCAAGGACACTGTTCAGCAATATGTAACAGAGAAACGAGCCAGCATTAAGCGGAAACAATGTGAGCAGTCAGAGCAGAACATGCCACCTGCGAAGCACTTGCAACAACGGACAGTGGAAGAGAGCTTCGCCACTGGAAGGAGCCATCAACGTAAAGTCACGCAAAAGGATGTTGATTCTGCTATTGCAGATTTCGTAGTACAAGGGATTCATCCACTGGCCATGGTCGAGCAGCCTGCCTTCGGGAACCTTGTCAATAGTACGTAAGATATGACACATACAGTATAGTGTATAGGCTGCGAGGATTGCAGAAAATAATTTAAATAAATGTATAATTATTTTTTAAATGACAAGCTTGTGTATTCAGCCATAAGCTTGTTACAGTTATATATATTATATTATATATATATTATATATATATATATATATATAACTGCAAACACGCAGTATAATTAACGTAAAGAACGACGCTTGTATAGGAGATATTCCGCGCAAGACGAGAGAGAGAGAACGAAACAAATGAAAAAATGAGATAACCACCCGGGAATCGAATCCGGGATCTTCCAATTGCCGGTCAGATGCGATAACCATTACGGCATTTGGAAGAGTGAGGCCCATGGTGTAATGGTTATCGCATCTGACCGGCAATCGGAAGATCCCGGGTTCGATTCCCGGGTGTTACCTCATTTTTTCATTTGTTTCGTTCTCTCTCTCTCGTCTTGCGCGGAATATCTCCGATATATATATATATATTATATATATATATATATATATATATATATATATATATATATATATATATTGGTGAAGGCCGCTTCTGGCAAGCTTCAATTTCAATTTAAGCAGAAAGCAACAGACAAGGAAAGAAACATCCATCAAGTTGGAAAGGGACTATATTTTGTATATTGCAACGTTTCAAGCACAAACTATGCTCATCCTCAGGCAAAAATTCTAAAAAGTTAAAAACAATATTAAAAACCATAATGACATTAACAAATTAAAATAGGGAAAAAATCCACAAGCATTAAAAACAGTCACACTAAAAAAATTCTAAAAAGTTACAATTAAAAACCATAATGACTATTATGAAACAAAAGCGAACAATTAACAAGCTTTCTGCTTATATATATATATATATATATATATATATATATATTCAAATTTTATGATAGACAGTACAACTGAGTACATATTGGCCAAAGACTCTCTCAATACATGTACTTATAAATGTTTATATATTTCAGCCCTGAATTCTACTGTAAGCGTTATGTCCAGAAGAAGCTTGGGTCATCTCCTTAATGACTCGGAAGTGGCGTTAAAGGCAAACATAAAAAAGGAAATTCAGCAAACTAGCCATGTTTGTCCGACAGCTGATATCTGGTCCACCCGTCATCGCAGTTTTCTGGGAGTGACTGCTCAATGGGTAAGTTACCACATGCAAAATGTACTAATATAGTATGCGCCATGGCAACTGTATTTATTTAGTATTTAATATTTATCTAATTAATCCATTTACCATGTCTTTATCAAGCAATTAGTTGGTAATAGTTGGTAAATACGTATTTAAGTATAAAAAAGACAATTGTCAATATAACATTTTTCACTGAGAATGACCTGAACAATCATATCCAAAAGTATTTGCCTAAACTCGCGGGACACCCTTAATACAGTAGTCAATTAACAGTTGACTACTGTATTATATATATATATATATATATATATATATATATATATATATATATATATATTTTTTTTTTTTTTCCCTTTGAAACAGATAGATGAACAGAAGCTGCAACGACACGGAGTAGCATTGGCATGCTGTAGATTTGAAGGCATCCATTCCTACAACAAAATTGCTGAAAGACGACGACATAATTTCAGAGTATGACATTCAGCGCTCAAAAATTGTCAGTACTGTCACTGACAATGGGTCCAACTTCGTCAAAGCATTCAAAGAAGTTGGAGTAAATTCCGTACCTTTGGATGCACAAATGGATATGTATGAAGATGAATGCTTACTTTATCTCGATGCTTCTGAGCAAGATGACTATGCCTTTGACGAGGATCTTCAAGTCGTTGCCACAGAGGAGCACGAGTGCGAGTCAACTAGTACCGAGATGAATGAATATCAGGTGTCGCTTTCTGCCCATGTAAGATGTGCTTCACATACACTTAGTTTAGTGGCAACTACAGATGCTAAAGTTGCATTAAAACTGGCAAATTTGCATCTCTAACTCACAGTGCGATGGGAAAGTGTTCTGCTTTGTGGAACAAAGGAGGTCGACCCAAGTCTTCCGAGGTAATCCAAGAAAGCATGGGTTGCAGCTTGCATGTACCTTGTCCAACACGTTGGAATTCCCTGTATGATTGTCTGCAGCTGTTACTAAAAAAAAAGTCCAAACTAAATGATGTCATGACCGCCCTTCAACTACCTATCTTCAAGAACTATGAACTGGAATTCTTAGAATAATATGTTGCTACAATGGCACCCATTGCAATTGCCATTGATCGCCTTCAAGGTGATCAATTGACATAGGTTTCCAGAAGAGGTTTAGGAAGCACCTCGGTTTAGACCCTGAGGTCCACGACGCCATTTTAGCTGCAGTGTCGCACCCATATTTTAAGCTGAGGTGGATTAGTATCAACAGGACGTGGAATGTTGAAGCCCAGTGTTCAGCAGCGCGCAATGCTCTTATAATGGCTGTGAAAGAATTATTGACAGATGGAGAAGAAACGTCATCCAATGCTTCAGACCATGATGAGTATTTTGGATTTGAAAATACATCTGCTACTTCTTCGGGTGTCCAGACAATTGAGATGAAGATTCTCTCATACCTAAAAGATCCTGACAATACTATCAGTAGCCTACACAAGCATCCAGTTGTGCGGAATGTATTTTTAAAATACAACACCTCACTGCCATCATCGGCGCCTGTAGAAAGGCTTTTTTCCTTTGCAGGAATAACTCTTTCTCCTAAGAGAGGCAAACTGTCAGATGCTCTCTTTGAAAAGTTTGTGCTAATGAGAGCAAATAAACAAAAAATATAATGAATGTCTCGAAAGAGTCAAATAAAATAGAGACAAAGCTGATGTTAGTGATTTTTGTGCTTTTTGAAAAGTATCTAAATTGTATTTGAATTTTTTGTATAAATACATTTTAGAAGTAATGTATTTAGTATTTAAATACTTTCTGAAAACCTGAATTTTATTTAGTATTTAATTACTTTATTTTCAAGTAATATATTATATTTTAAAATACATCTAAAGTATTTACTGCCCAATGTCTACATACATACATACATACATACATACATACGTACGTATGTATGTATTTCAAAGCCAGATCTCGGGGGAGGGGGTCGGCGACGTCTGGACCTCCCCTCCTCAATTTCTTGCAAGTACCCTTTTTTCAAGTGCAAGTGCCGTATTTGAATGATGCGTATGCCTCTGAAAACAAAAAGTTTGTTTTTGTAAATAGGTCATGGTTATTTTATTTTATTCAAATTCTATTTTGAATCTTTATCCGTATCCATTGTACTTCCAAATTTGTAGTTGTAATGGTTTTCATAGGTGCCCTTAGTACTGGTGCAGCCATATCACTATTTTACTTCATCTTATTCTGATAGTTCTTTAAATTGGCAAGTCATTCGTAATTGTTCGAAAAATTTTCTGTGATAATTGTTGTACCAAATTAGATTTTTATTTGTATTACATTTGAATGAGACTTATCTCATAAAACAATACAATTGACTTCACACTCGCTCACTCGTGGTCTGGTTTTAACCCCTTCAGTCACAGTGAATATAATAATAATAATATAAATAACGATAATATAAATAACGATAATATAAATCTTACTAAAATGCAGCTTTCTACAAATTTTTCTGTATATTTAATAATATAGGTTTAGTTTAGTTGTGGGAAAAGGAACCCAAAATGCACGTAAAGTAAGGGACAAGTTACTGAAATATTGGTTTTGAATAACAATAAATCTTACACTTTTTGTATACATTTTGTCCAAAATATTGGACGACGCCACGTCTGAAGATGTTAAGAAATTTTTTTAGTACTGTGCCCTTTTTTCTTTGGACCCCCCCCCCCCTTACTGAAGTGCCTAGATCCGCCCTTTATATACAGGGTGGGCCGAAAGTTTGGATCCATAGGAAAATATTTATTTTAATACATAAATTACAAACCAAATGGTAAATACTTAAAATGAATATCAACTTTAACTCGTAAATGCGTATCCGTGATACTGTACAGTGGTTCGTACTCCAGTATAAACAACAAATTATAACAAATGCTCAAATTGGCGGCCTCTGACATCGAGACACTTAGGGATGGAATTTATGATTTTTAATAAATAATTCTTCGAATTGACGTTCTCGAAATGCGTGTTTCATTTGATAATCTTTTGTTGACTTTACTGGACTATTTGTTAAAGTTTCACATACCATTGCAGAGGTATTTTCATCAGTTGCAGTTTTTGGACGACCAGAACGCCGTCGATCATGTACACTTCCTGTTTCTTTGAAACGTTTAAACAACTTGCAACAGTCCCATGTGTTACTGGATGCTTATCAGGATGATTTCTATTGAATTCGGTAGCAACTTCTCTGTGTGTAGCACCCTGTCTTGCGTACATGAGCACAAGTTCTACCCGGTCTTCTGTTGTTAGATTCGAAGCCATTTCTGGGCTGAAATAAAAAAAAGTATTTGAGTATTTATACTGGAGTACGAACTACTGTACAGTATCACGGATACGCATTACGAGTTTAAAGTTGATATTCATTTTAAGTATTTACCATTGTTGTAATTTATGTATTAAAATAAATATTTTCCTATGGATCCAGACTTTCGGTCCACCCTGTGTGTAATATATATATATATATATATATATATATAATATATATATATATATATATATATATATATATACACACACACAGACAGTGCATGGAACAAGGAACTCTTCTGGGATAATTAAATCCACTATAGTCCGAATAAGTAATGGTAAATGACAAATACCATAGTTTTTCTTTTTCATGATGCTAGCCCGACGTGGGCAACGGGTCACTCGCAAAGAGGTCCCATAAATATAGCTTCCCTCACCAGCTATCTGCAAAGCAGACAGGATCCAGCTTTGGGACATGGATCCTGTCTGCTTTGCAGATAGCTGGTGAAGGAAGCTATATTTATGGGACTCTTTGCGAGTGACCCGTTGCCCACGTCGGGCTAGCATCATGAAAAGAAAACTATGGTATTGTCATTTACCATTGCTTATTCAGATTATAGTGGATTAATTATACCAGAAGAGTTCCTTGTTCCATGCACGGTCTGTGTGTATCATATATATATATATATATATATATATATATATATATATATATATATATACACACAAAGGTGGGCAGGACCGAGTTCCAAAAGGACAGAACTCCAGGAACTCAGTCCTTTTTAAGGACCGTGAGCGGAAAGTCGGTCATTTTCTCAGTGAGGACCGAAATGAGGAGCGACGGTCCATTTTTAAGCAATTCCGGACGGTCCGGTCCGGACGGTCTTTTTTAGTGATTTTAGTGTGTTTAGCCCGGCGTTGAAGGACTTGTTCATCAAGTTTAACACGCCTATCCCATCCAGTGCCGCCGTGGAGAGGCTCTTCTCTTTGGGGAAGGACGTCCTCAAGCCGAAAAGGTCAGAGCTCAGTGACAGCCATTTTGAAGTGCTAGACTTCTTGAAGGGAAACTCAAGCATTTAACTTAACTTTTTTTCATCATTTATGTATTGTATTAATTATAATTTACGTTAATAAAATTAAAGATTTCCGGTGTCTTTAATTTCATTTTTCATTTTAATCAAATTTTTCACTTATATTATATAAGGACCGAGGACCGAGTCGTTCCTAGGTCCTATCTTCAGAAAGGACCGTGACCGGACCGTCGGTCCAGTTTGAGGCAAGGACCGGGACCGGGACCGTTGGTCCTTTTTGAGGCCCGGGTGCCCACCTTTGTGTATATATATATACAAAAAAAAGCAACTGTACAGGGGTTCCTAAGACTTTTGCACAGTAGTGTATATATATATATATATGGCTATTCAAAATGATTCATCGATTTCAACTGAGAATACTTCCGTACCTATCAACCGTGCATCAACTGGGCATACACCACATGAAAGAGGAAATATCCGAGTTTTACAAGATCACCGCGAGGGGGCTCCAAAGTCACGCCGTGGCCTAGCCTAGCAACAAACAGTCAGTGTGAAAATGGCGTCCGCACAGCAGAAGGCGTTTTGTGTGTTGCAGTTTTCGAGCTGTAAATCGGTAGTCACAGTGCAGCGTGAGTTTCGTCGACGTTACAGAACAGATCCACCGGATGCTCAGAGCATCCGTCGGTGGTATCGGCAGTTCGAGGAAACAGGATGTTTGTGTAAAGGCAAGTCCACAGGACGACCGCGCGTGTCTGAGGATAATGTGCAAAGAATCAGAGAGTTTCCAACGAAGCCCGAGGAAATCAACAAACCGCGACAGTCGAGAATTGGGACTTCCTCAGACGACTGTTTGGCATGTTTTGAGACGGCGCTTGCATATGAAGCCATACAGGTTGCAACTGTTGCAGGCTCTACGGCCGGGGGACAAGTTAAAACGACAGAACTTTTGCGATCTTATGCAGGAGGCTATGGAGGATGACGAATTTGCTCCCCGCCTGGTGTTCAGTGACGAAGCAACTTTTCATTTAAGTGGTAAGGTGAACCGTCACAACCTTCGCATATGGGGCACGCAACAACCACATGCAACAATCGAGCACGAGCGCGACTCACCTAAAGTTAACACCTTCTGTGCCATTTCCCGGGCAAAGGTTTACGGCCCCTTCGTTTTCATGGAAAAAACAGTGACTGGTCACTCCTATCTGGATATGCTGCAGAACTGGTTATTTCCCCAATTGAACGAAGATTCCGGCGACTACATTTTCCAGCAAGATGGGGCGCCGCCTCATTGGCATTTGGATGTTCGCCGTTTTCTCAACGAAGTGCTCACTCGCCGTTGGATTGGTCGCAGTGGGCCCCATGACTTGGTGCTCCACAGCTGGCCCCCTAGGTCGCCGGATCTTACACCGTGCGACTTCTTCCTTTGGGGGTACGTTAAGGATACTGTGTACGTGCCACCGTTGCTCACATCTTTGGATGAGCTCCGAACTCGCATTGTTACTGCCGTAAAGTCAGTGACAACGGACATGCTGGAGCGAGTATGGGAGGAATTCGACTATCGTGTCGACGTTGCTCGTGTAACTAGGGGAAGTCACATAGAGCATTTATGAGGTGAGAAACAAAATTTGGACAGTTTTTCTTTTGGTTCATGTATCACAAATCACTCTGTATTTGTAACATTAAAAAATATTCTCATTTGAAATCAGGTGAATCATTTTGAATAGCCCTGTATATAAAGAACGAAGCTTGAGTAGAAGAGCGTTCCGCACAAGATGAGGTGGGAGAACGAACAAATGAAAAATGAGGTACCACCCGGGAATCGAACCCGGGATCACCCGATTGCCGGTCAGATATGCTATCCACTACACCATGGACCTCGATCAATCAGAAGTCGTAATTCTCCTACATACGAGCAGAAACCAATGCCCTGAGGGGGCACCTTCACATGCCGTACATATATACATTTTAACTGCAAACAACACAGTATAATTAATGTGGAGAACGACGCTTGTGTAAAAGAGCGTTCCGCACAAGATGAGGAGGGAGAACGAACAAATGAAAAATGAGGTACCACCCGGGAATCGAACCCGGGATCACCCGATTGCCGGTCAGATATGCTATCCACTACACCATGGACCTCGATCAATCAGAAGTCGTAATTCTCCTACATACGAGCAGAAACCAATGCCCTGAGGGAGCACCTTCACATGCCGTACATATATACATTTTAACTGCAAACAATACACAGTATAATTTCATTTGTTCGTTCTCCCTTTCCTATTTTCAAGGGTTGTTTGGGTGGTAATTGGGTTTAGTTTGAGGTTTGGTACCAGTTTTTCGATAATTTTCCATATGTAGATTATGGTATACCTCTCTTCTTCTTCTTTCCAGGGAGTACAGATTTAGTTTACGTAGTCTTTCCCAGTAGTCGAGTTCTTTGCAACTATCAATCTTGGATGTGAAATGTGTCTGCGTTTCTTCGTTTATTAATTTCTTCCTTTTTATATGGGGACGTCAAAACTGAGCAATATTCAAGTTTTGGTATGATAAGCGTTCTCAGCAGGGGAATCGTTACTCTTGTCACTCCTTTTGAACGTTCTTAGTACCTGTCCCGCGACTCTTTTTGCTTTGTTTATTGCTATCTGATTTTCTCTCTCGAATTTGGCATCATCGGTCATTATTACCCACAAGTCGACCGTTTTCGTGCTTCTCTGAATTTCTTGTCTATCTGGAGCATAATATGCAGCCTGTTTAAGTTATTCACTTCTACCATATCTCAAGAGATGAAATTTTTCGGTGTTACATGTCATATTCTTGTCTTCTGACCATTTGTATACTTTGTGTCCCTCTGCAAGGCCTCTACTTCGTTTGCATCGCTGATTTTTCTGCTGATCTTTGTATCGTCCGCAAATGATGTTACTATACTGTTGTTGTTTACTCCACTGTCTACCAGGGCTGTGGAGTCGGAGTCGGGAGTCGGTCAATTTTGAGTGGAGTCGGAGTCGGAAGTGCATAGTTGGATGGAGTCGGAGTCGGTGCAAATCCTTCAATTATAACCATAGCAGCCTAGGCCTAGCTCAATTTTATGAATAAAATAGATTTAACCTAATGTTTTAATATATAATATAATGTATAAATAATATAATGTATAAATAATATATAATGTATAAATAATATATAATGTATAAATAATATATAATGTATAAATAATATATAATATATAAATATAAATAATAATAAATATAGTTGCTTATAATTAATAAGGATTATAATTAATTAATTAACATAATTAATAAGGAAATTTAAAAATTTTGTACTAGCAACCCTAAATCTTTTTCAGATTTTTAGATTTCAATTTGATAATTTTGATAAGCATCACTGAAAGAAAATTTAATGGAAGCGATCCTTTTTTTAAAAACAAATTCAGTTTAGGTTAGTACATTTTGTTACGGATGTTTATAATAATACAAAAACATCTTATTAATTTGCTAAACCAATAATAATCTCATTTTGTTTAAGCTTCAATCAGTTTGTATTTTGAGATTTATTGTAATTTTTGAATAAAGAGAAAAAAGCCATTAAGGCATAGTTATAGCCACTAAATACCCTGATGAGTCATGTGGTAGTGACGAAATGCCTTGTTTATGAATCTCCATTGGCCTAATAAAACTAATCATAATCAATTTGGCCTTAACATTCCATCGGAGTCGGAGTCGTAATTATGCAAGTCAGATTTCTGGAGTCGGATTCGGAGTGTTAAAATTTTTGGAGTCGGAGTCGGAGTTGGAGTCGGAGTTGGAGTCGGCAAATTTTATCACCGACTCCACAGCCCTGCTGTCTACGTCTGCTAGCATGATAATGAACATGAGTGGGGCCAGCACTATACCTTGTGGTACTGAGCTGCGTACTTCTGATTCTGATGATGATACACCTTGAATTTTGACCACCTGTAGTCGTTTTCTGAGGAAGTTGTAGATCCATTTTCCCACTTCGCCTGTTATTCCTACATGTTTCATTTTATGTGCTATTATACCATGATCGCATTTGTCGAAAGCTTTAGCAAAATCCGTGTATATGACATCATAGTTTTCATTGTCTTCAAGTGCATCTAGGACATTGTTATAATGCTCTATAAGTTGTGATAGGCATGATCTTCCTGATCGGAATCCGTGTTGATTTTCGTTGAATCTTTCCAATGTCTCCAAGAAGTCATAGATTTTCTCTCTGACTATTCTTTCAAATATTTTGGTGAGGCGGAACGTCAAGGACACTGGTCTATAGTTCTTTGCTTGAGATCTATCCCAGCCTTTATATATAGGGACGATGTTTGCTCTTTTCAAGATGCTCGGTATTTCCCCCGTGTCTTGGGATCTTCTCCATACCCAGTATAAGGGTGTAGCCATTTCATTTTTACAGTTTTTAATTAATAGTGCGTTCCATTTTACAGGACCTGCAGCTGAATGTGATTTCATTTGTCCTATAGCTCTCGCTACATCTTCTGGGGTAAAATCAAAGTCTGTTATACATCGATTCTCTTTGCAATTTCTCTTTGAAGAATGAATCTGTCAGGTATCGCTTTGTCACTTCTTTCGGGTACTGAAGACCGATTCATACTGGGCTCTCAATATTTCAGATATTTCTTTTAGATCGTCTGTTAGTTCATTATTTCCTTTCCTTAGGGGCCCGATAGTAGCGCGCGTTTTTGTTTGTTTTCCTTTTCGCATAGCTGTAGAAGTATTTCGGATTTTCCTTTATTGCTTCTACCGCCTTTTCCTCTTCCCTGTCTGCTGTATGGCCCTTTGTCAGCGTTTGTATTTCCCAATCGATTCTCTCCAGTTTTTCTTGTATTACTTTCCTGGCATTGTTTTCTCCGCAATTAGCTAACTTTGTCGCTACTCTCTTTCTTTTGCAAAATATTCTTCTCTTTTACCTCTCTAGCCAGTTCCTCTTGCGTTTTGGCTGTGCTTTCGGAGCATATTTTTCCAAAATTCTCAGCGTCTTTTCTTCCAAGGTTGTTAGCATTTCCTCAGTTGTTTTATTCTCGAAAACTGTTCTCCACTCTATGTGGGCCATGTGTGATCTGATTGCTTCCCAATTTATAGTCCTGGAGTTTAAGTTAAAAGCCCCAAATTTGTTTCTTCCTTCTGTGTGTGTTGTCTTTTAATGTTATCACCATATTTGTTGATAACTTGATTATATTGTAGTCTGAGATAATAGTTGGAGTTATTTTTATATCGGCATGAAGTTCGTGTTATTTGTGAATACCAGATCCAGGCAGTTATTTTTCCTGGTATTTTCTTTTATCTCCTGTGTCAGCATAAACTCGTTTGTGAGAGCCATCAGCATTTTTGCTTGCTCCTGGTCCTCTCTTGTGTCCCCCTTATCTTCCTGTATAAATATATTTCTACCCACCTTTTTGTATTTTATAAATGGGAAATTAAAATCGCCGCAGAGTATTATATTAGGGCAGTGGTCGGCGAACTTTTTTGGGTATTACCCCAAAATATATTTGAGGACGTAATCAGGACCTAAATTCGTAATATTCTAAAATTTAGAATAACGCCACATTTATGTAACAAAATAAAATAAAAATATACGAAAAAAATATTAGCACAAAGTGTCTCTCATACCGCACGCATTACTCCCAAAAGTTTTAAATTTACCCCATTTGGGTAATTTACCCCTGTTCCCCGACCACTGTATTAGGGGATGGAGAGCTTAGGTACTTTATTAGGGTTCTGATATCATCAATGGCAAAGGAAAATTTTTCATTTGGAGAGTTTGGAGGTCTATAGATGACTATCAGTACCACGTTTATTTCTCTATTTTCATTGCAAGGGTTTCCACGAAACTGTTGGATTTACTTTTTGCCGTCTCTGTCATATGCCTCTTATGTATATAAATAGCACAGCCACCTTTACGTCTCGCTGTTCTATCCGCTCTTAGTAAGTTGAATCCATCGATATGCAATTCTTTCTTATCGATAGTGTTCGCAGTTATCGCAGTTTCCCTGGAAGTCTTTAAGATGTGTTTCTGTGAGGCACTGCCGGCCTTTGGACAAAGCAAGCAAAGCGGCTGCTTTGGGCCCCGCAAATATACAAGTACAGTATAAAAAATATTTTGGTTTTGAGTGGTAAATTAAATACGGCTTGTCATAATAACTTCATATACAATAGTATTCCATATAAATTATATATTTTGTTATATTTCAGATATCGACTGACAGTGATGCCCCCAAAGCAATTGCGAGATACTGCTCGGAAATATCTCAGCTGTCACCAGAAGAGAGCGTGCAGCGAAGCGGAAATCAGAACTTGAGCGTATGTATGGGTCATTTGAAAAACTTCTAGAGAAACGCGATCCACAGGCTGAAACTGAACAAGATGTGCCTGCGCCGTCACATGCATCATCATCAGCTTTGATAGATGAAAGTGATATCCAGAGGGAAGAAGAACCTATGTATCAGACTCCAATTCTGCAAAACCAGCCTCTGGATGCACTCAAAGATCCAGGTCAATGGCCAGAAACTGTCAGCACAAAAGTCAGAGATTTACTTGTGAGTAAAGGCCCACCACAGTGTGAGGAAGACTATAACTTTCCCAGATATGACAATGGCCGCAAGTTTTCAAAAAGTCATTACAAAAGACGGATGGAAAATGGGAGTTGGTACACGGAAATGGCTGATTTATTCAATCTCTTAGAATCGGGATTTTTGTTTCTGTTGCAAGTTATTTGGAAACTCCAACAATGCCTTGGGGTGTGACTGGATGAATACTAGTTCCAGACTGTCTGAGCACGAAAGATCACGGGGCCATCTGAAGGCGACTCTCCAATGGATGGAACTCTAACAACGTTTGATCAAAAGTTGCACTGTGGATCAACTCAGTCAGGAACGAATCAATACGGAGAAGCTTAGGTGGAAAAATGTGTGAGCGCCTCCTCACCATTGTACAGTACCTCGCTGAACACAACATGGCATTCCGAGGATCAGTAGATACAATCTTCAGACGGAATAATGGCAACTTCCTTGGACTGGTTGAGCTTATCTCAAGATTTGATCCCGTCATACAAGACCATCTTAGAAGAATAGTCAATAACGAAATTCATGATCATTACCTGGGAAAACGAATCCAGAATGAACTCATCTCGCTCATGGGCAACAAAGTTCGAGCAACCATTGTACACAGAATTAAAATGGCAAAGTATTTCTCTGTGATCCTTGATTGCACATCCGACATTAGTCACAAGGAGCAGATGTCCCTTACTTTGCGATATGTCTCTGATGGATCATCAGGTATTGAAAGTGGAATTTTTGAACACCTCATCAAGTTCACTGAGGTGAAGGAGACCACAGGAGAAAACCTACTAGAGGTATTGATGAGAGAACTTCACGAACTTGGACTGAAAATGAGTGATATTCGTGGACAAGGATACGATAATGGTGCGAACATGAAGGGGCACTCATCAGGCGTTCAAGCACGACTTCTGGAAATGAATTCAAGAGCATTCTTCACTCCATGCGCATGCCACAACTACAATATGCTACTTGGGGACATGGCAAACACAGTGTTCAAGCTATCTCATTTTTCGGGGTTATTCAACGCCTGTATGTCTTCTTCTCAGCCTCAACCCATCGAGGGTCAGTCTTCTGCAAGTATGTGAAAAAGTTCTCAGTGAAGCCCTTGAGCGAGACAAGATGGGAATGCAGTGTGCAAAGTGTCAAAGCTGTACGATATCAAGTTGTCGAGATCTATGATGCACTTGTCGAAATTGCTGAAAAAGCAAAAGATCCTCAAGGAAGAAGCGAAGCAGAATCACTTTGCAGAGAGATGAAGAACTTTAAATTCATTGTTGCTGTTATATTCTGATATGACGACCTCTTTCAAGTCAACTACTTGAGTAAAGATCTTCAGAGTGATTCAAAACATCTGGCAAGTGCCATCGAGAGTTTGGAAAGAACATGCAAGTGGATGAAAGAATATCGGGAGAGTGGATTTCAAAGTGCTGTAACAGATGCCAAAGAGATTGCAGAGCAGCTTGAAATCGAGCCAGAATTCAAGACAATACAGGTCAGACGAAAGATGATGATGTCTTCCTGTGAAGGTCAAGACCAGCCAATTGAAGATGCTGAAGAAAAATTTAAAATTTGTGTGTTTAACGCAATTTTAGACACTGCCATATCCTCTCTGGAACGACGATTCGAACAACTGAGAGAACATCACTCAAAGTTTAGCTTCATGTACATGTTCACAAAGATGTCCAAGACAGACCTACGTAAGCACATCAAAGATCTCGAACTTGAACTGACTGATGGAAAAGACCGCGACATTGATGGATTCATACTTGCTGAGGAAATGGAAGCCTTGAAACCAATCCTTCCAGAAGATATACAAAGTGATCCACTGAAGATATTGGGCTTCATCACTCTGAACAATCGTTCTGTGGATTTCCCGAATTTCACGACTGCACTGCGAATACTACTGACTATTCCAGTTACTGTTGCATCTGGGGAAAGAAGTTTCTCAAAGTTGAAATTAATAAAAACGTATTTACGGTGGACGATGCTGCAGGATCGACTCAATAATCTGGCGATCCTCTCCATTGAAAACGACATTGTGAAACTGTAACTATACAGACCTCATTGCCGAATTTGCCACTATGAAAGCCAGAAAGGTTTCCTTGTGATCACATCCAAAATAAATGATATTTGTTGTTGAATCATTGTTCTTTTCTTTCAGTGAGCATGCACCCACTATGGGTAGGTAACTTTAACCTTAGGGTCCCACTTTACAAATCTCGAATTGGACCTCTCATTTGCTAAGGCCAGCCCTGTTGTGAGGCATGCGATATCCGCCCTTGTTTCGTCCATAAAACCTTTCAGGTACGAAACTTTGTTTAGTTTATTGTTCGGTTTTATTCCTTGAATATTTGCCAGGACAATGTTTGTGTTCTTTGTTTTGCATTACCCCTTGTACATTTTAAGTTCGTTGTCCTTTGATATCGCGTGTTTTGTAGCCTTCTGGTCCTCCGAGATGGATCCGTTTCCGCCTACCTGTTCTGGTAGTTTCTTGTCATGTAGCGGTCCGGTTCGAGGGTTTCCAGCTGTGTCAGCTGCATGTGCTGTATAAGACTTAGCAGCCGTATTGTGGGGGAGATGTTGAAAAAATTTTGTGTGCTATTTGTGTTTGTTTTTCGTTTGCTATTTGGGTATATATTTTTTTTCTCGCATTCCTTTTGTTGTCATTTCAAACTTGTCCTTTGAACTTGTCGGGAGATGATGCCATAGCATTTTCTCCCGTACTGGCAGGTTCCATATGTCGCGTAGGTCTTGCAGATGTCCGGATGGTAGAATTTGCATTTTCCACCAAATAAGCAGTGACCATTATTGTAGTAGTAGTTGCACACAGGAGGGTGTTCGTAAATACATTCTTCTCCCTTATATCTGTATATTCTTTTCATATAGTATTTACATATATTTTCTTCCCCATTTTTACTTGGGGGCCTTTGTTTTTGATGGTTTCAGTATGGTTTCTTTATTGTCTACTTGTTTTTTCCTATTGTTGCTAATACCCTTTGTTTGAAAACTTTGGATTTGGTTTTGTACCGCTGTTTCCTCTGTTGGTGCTTCTTTTATTTCTGCTTTTTCTGTTTTCTTTTCCTGTTCGTTTTTGGCAGTTTCCTCTCGTACTATCTTCGTTCCTTTTATTTCTTTTCTCTGTTCACTATTCATAAACTCCTTTTCTTGTGTGTGTGTATATATGTATATATATATATATATATATATATATATATATATATATATATACAGGGTCTGTCAAAAAAACTAAGCCAAATTCAAACCTTTATTAAAACAAAACCATTTATCTAATTAAGTTGAATTTTTTACACAATAAAATATAGGTAATCACCTATTATCATTTAAAGTTTTATGACGATATCTTCAGAATTGTTAATTTTATTAATAATTAACTAAAAAGTGAGATTCTCCTACTTAACATGAAAAATTTTTTTTTTACAATATACAGTAGATAATTTTTAGTTTAATAAAATTAAAAGAACTGTTCAATATGATTCCCTTGCATTTCTATCATTTTTTGTAATCTTGGTCTGAATTCGTCTATTGCTCGATTTATTTGCTCTTGGGGAAGCTCTGCCCATTTTGCGATAATCAACTCACGCAAATGATTGACATCCCTTATTCTGTTCCTATACACTCTCTCTGCCAAGTTTTCCCATATTCCGTAGTTTACAGGGTTTAGGTCAGGGCTGTTAGGTGGCCAATTGTTCGGTTCCAGAAATTCAGGCACATTCTTTTTCAAATATTCGATGGTTGTTTTGGCAGTATGTGATGTTGCACCATCTTGTTGAAAAATAAAGTAACCTTGAGTAGCCAAGTTTCTCATTTCTGGAAGCATTTTCTCAAGCAGGGTATTTGAATAATATTGAGCATTAATTTTCACTCCTGGCTCAATAAAAAATATTGAAGTTTTTCCCAACTTGGACACTCCAACAGAAACCATGACGCTAGAAGAAAAGTGACTCCTTGTTGCGTACAGTCTTTCATCTTGGATTTCATTTTTCTTCGCAACATCAGAATAAACCCGGTCATTCCGTGAGTTTCTTGGTGGCTCTACCGTAAAACGTTTTTCATCCGTAAAAAATGTCTTGGAAAGTTTATCTTCAGTTATTATACGTAAAATACACTTGGATTTCTCAACTCTTTTCTGACAGTTTACTTCTGACAACCTTTGTCCATGCACTCTTTTAAATGGTTTAAATTGCAGATCAGATTTAATAATCCTTCTTACGCTTGATTCTGATATTTCTAGTTCTTTTGATATTTGAGCAGGTGTCATGTGGCTACCAGGTCGATCCTCTTGACTAAGGATACGTTCCTCCACTTTCTAAATATTTTCATCTACTCTTAACTGATTTTGGTCACCCACTACCAACCTTCCTTTCAATGCTTCCTGTTTCATCGACAGTTCTCAATAAGTAATCTAAACCTGATCTAGTCCATCCTTTATAATCGAATTCAGAAAGTAATTTCCTTGCACTATAACCTTTTTCAACTCTATAATGCTTTATAATTATTTTATCTTCATGTGAGAATGGCATATTTAGAGGTATTCACGAAAAATTTTAAATCTAAACAAATTCTGAAAAAGAGAAAAAAGAAGATATTACATAATGAGAAAAACTGAAATTTTTGCAATCTGTAGAAATAACCGCATAACTCCTAAAATATTTAAAATAAAGTTATAAAATTATCAGAGATTATTTATGAGCCTTTTATTTATTTAGTGTAAAAACATATTTGAAATCTCTATCAAATTGTGCATTTGAGAGAGATTTCAAATTGGCTTAGTTTTTTTTGACAGACCCTGTATATATAACCTTGTTGCTGTTCCGTGCGTTGATCTCTCTTCACACGAAGGTCAAGCTGGTGGCCTCGCTTCTAGGTCTGGCTTGGTGGAGGAGCGAGTTGCTCTCTTGCGCTCTCCACCGTACATAGCCAGGTATACCCAGCTCATCTGGTACCTTCCTGAGCCAGGCATCGCCTTCTCTTGAAGACCAACTTTGACCCTTGTAACATTTCTGAGGTCCTTTGGAAGCTGGTTGAAAAGTCTTGACCCCTTGACAACCGAGCTATTTTCCTTCAGTGTTGAGGTGGTCCCTTGTCGGGCCTTTAATATGGGAACACTACACATCCTGCCTTTCCTATTTTCCATTGTTGTTTGAATGGTAATTGGGTTTAGTTAGGGTAGGGTAGGGTAGGGTAGGGTAGGGTAGGGTAGGGTCATTGTGAAAGTTGAATGTGAGCGATAGGTGGAGTGAGAGACTAGAGCTTGGTGTGAATGATTTGAAGGTGAGCGAGGTGAAAGACAGTAATGGAAGTTTGGAAGATGATTCGTGCTTGTGATCTGAACAATAAAGGTTGGAAGCGGGAAATTCAAGTTATAGAAATTTCAAGAAAGTTGGATATTTAAAAGTTTGAGTTGTCGGCATTAAATCTGTGGTCACTTCAGGATACAGGGTACAGTAGTGTCTGAACATTGCCTATAGTGCAAGTACTGAAGCCTCTATACGAGGCTTCAAGTCTGGAATGTGGAACTGCGCTTAGGTTCAGCTCGGAAACTGAATTCCTGGTAATTAGAACGGCCGTCTACAGGTGCTGAACGTGACGGTCAGCAGAGCTGGGCAATAAATACATTGAATGTATTTAAATACTAAATATATGGGAGAAATGTATTTAAATACTAAATACATTTTACGAATGTATTTAGATACTAAATACAAAATACATCAATTGTATTTAAATACATTTGTAAATACATTTTAAATTGTTATCTGCAGATATATCACTGTTTGATTCACCGGATTTGCTTGTTGAAGCCATGACACGCACACGATAAAGAAATCAACTGCTTTCGACTAAGAGTGGCACACAACTGATTGAACTGACACGTTGAAACATGAACCATGCTGTACTACACTGTCGACGCGTCGTACTGTGCTAGTACAGAACGTGTATTAAACCAGTAAAAGTATTTACATTTTTATATTTTGAGTATTTAAATACTCATTAAAGTATTTAAATACTATATTTAAATACATGAAAAACAATGTATTTATAAATACAGTTCTAAATACACAAATGTATTTAAATACGTATTTAAATACAAATGTATTTAAATACTGCCCAGCTCTGACGGTCAGAACGTTTTGTGACCCCAGTTCCGAGGTTAAGCGTCATCAATTGGGAAGTCAAGGCAGGATTAGAAACATCTGTCCATCTAAATCACTTACAACAGCGACTGGGACAAGTGAAGTGATAAAATATGTACAAACAGTAGGTCCTGTTCCTACTTAAGTGCGTGGTTTCGGTGTTAATTTAAGTTCAGATTATGGGTTTTTGTAAATATATTTAACTTATTTCAATGTTTTCTTTCAATGGACCTTCAATGGACCGATTGGATAAATTGTTCTGTGAACACCACATTGCTTTTTGAACCCATAATAACGAAAGAAAAGGAGGACCGGTAACAGTACCAGTTTTTCGATCATTTCCATATGTAGATTATGGTGTACCGCTCTCTTCTTTCCAGGAGTATATATTTAATTTACGTAGTCTTTCACAGTAGTTGAGCTCTTTGCAGCCATCAGTCTTGGCTGTGAAATGTCTCCGAGTTTCTTCTAGTTTATTAATTTCTTCCTTTTTATATGGGGACGTCAAAACTAAGCAGTATTCAAGTTTAGTATGATCAGTATTCTCAGCAGGGGAATCATTACTCTCTTCTCTCTCCTTTTGAACGTTCTTAGTACCTGTCCCGCGACTCTTTTTGCTTTGTTTATTGCTATCTGATTTTGTGTTTCGAATTTGGCATCATCGGTCATTATTACCCCCAGATCAGATCGCTTTCGTGCTTCTCTGAATTTCCTGTCTATCTGGAGCATAATATGCAGTCTGTTTAAGTTCCTCTTTTCTACCATATCTCAAGAGATGAAATTTCTCGGTGTTAAATGTCACGTTGTCGTCGTCTGACCATTTGTATATTTTGTTTGTGTCCCTCTGCAAGGCCTCCACTTTTTACATCGCTGATTTTTCTATTGATCTTTGTATCGTCTGCAAAGGATGTTACTATACTGTTACTGTTTACGCCACTGTCTATGTCTGTTAGCATGATAATGAACAGGAGTAGGGCCAGTACTGTACCTTGAGGTACTGAGCTACGTGCTCCCGATTCTGATGATTATATACCTTGAATTTTGACGACCTGTAGACGTTCTCTGAGGAAGTTGTAGATCCATTTTCCCACTTTGCCTGTTACTCCCATATATTTAATTTTATGCGCTATTATACCATGGTCACATTTGTCGAAAGCTTTAGCAAATCTGTGTATATGACATCGTAGTTGTCATTGCCTTCCAGTGCATCTAGGATACTGTTGTAGTGTTCTATTAGTTGTGATAGGCATGATCTACCTGATCGAAATCCGTGCTGATTTTCGTTGAATCTTTCCAGTGTCACCAAGAAATCATAAATTTTCTCTCTAATTATTCTTTCAGATACTTTGGTGAGGTGGGACGTTAATGACACTGGTCTATAGTTCTTTGCTTGAGATCTGTCCCCTCCTTTATATATAGGGACAATGTTTGCTCTTTTCAAGATGCTCGGTATTTCACCAGTGTTTAGGAATCTTCTCCGTATCCAGTATAAAGGTGTAGCTATTTCATTTTTCAGTTTTTAATCAACAATGTGTTCCAATTGTCCGGACCTGCAGCTGAATGTGGTTTCATTTGTCCTATAGCTCTCGCTACATCTTCTGGGTAAAATCAAAGTCTGTTATATACTCTCCTTGCAATTTCTCTTCAAAGAATGCATCTATGTCAGGTATCACTTTGTCACTTTTTGGGGTACGGAAAACTGATTCATACTGGGCTCTCATGTTCTAGCTATTTCTTTTGGATCGCCGGTTAGTTCATTATTTCTCTTCCTTAAGGACCCAATAGCGGCGCGCGTTTTTGTTTTCCTTTTCGCATAGCTATAAAAGTATTTTGGATTTTCCTTTATTGTTGCTACCCCTTTTCCTCTTCCCCCTCTCTATGGTCCTTAATTAGGACTTGTGTTTCCCTATCGATACCCTCCAAGTTTTTCTTGTATTACTTTTCTGGCATTACCTCCGCAGTTGGCTAACTTCGCCTCCACTCTCTTTTGCAGAATATTCTTCCCTTTTGCCTCTAGCAAGCTCCTCTTTCCTTTTGGCTGTGATTTCGGAGCATATTTTTCTAAAATTATATATATATATATATATATATATATATTCGACTGTCCCCTCCACCCTTTCTTTTTCCTCTGTCTTTCCTCTCACTTTTTCTTTGTTTTTCCGCTGAGATATGCCCTTTAAATAGAGGCGAATCGGTTCTTCCTGAACTAAAAAAAAAAAATATATATTATATATATATAAAAGAGGGGTCGGCAACATTTCTCTATTGTGTGTCACTTATCAATATTCAAACTTTAAGACCCTCCGCGCGTGCCACCATTGTTTTTTCAAATGTATGTCACAATATTAGAATTTTATAATGTGCGTAGTATGATTACTTTATACTTTACTTTTATATAATACATAAATACATATACACTAATAAAGTAGTGGTCGTAAATTATACACTGATACAGTTTTTAACTTTTAATCATTACCAACATCATTTTAAATATCAATACTTATAAAAATTACATGACAAGTCGTAAGGAAATATATTTACAAAGGCCTTGGTTACAGTGTGAGAAGCAAGTTGCTAAATTCATTTCATTCCGTTGCGTTTAGGAAAAGATATTTTTATATCAACGTCAGCCTGAATGTGATGCGGGATAAATACAATGGAGATTTTTTTTTTTAATAAATATACTTTTTGTATTATTTTTTTTTCTGTGAATTAGGGTGCCGCACAAAATCTCTTCGCGTGCCACCCTGTGGCATGCAAGCCTTGGGATGTCGACTCTTGACATATATATATATATATATATATATATATATATATATATATATATATATGAAGAAATGCAATTATTAAGAAAGCCATCCTGGGCTTTAAAACGAGATCGTTCAAACTCTTAAGTCTTAGCAATGCTTTCCCAAAATCTACAAGCCACACAGTCAACCTTAACTGGTCGTTTTCATTCATAAATTCTCATACTTACCAGGAGCCATGTTATCTACAATCAGAAATTTGAATTTACACTTTTCAGTTTTTTAAAGTACTGTTCAGGACTTCAAATGGTGTAAAGGAAAGAAAAGTGATTCTAATGCAAAATTTTTATTGAATAAAATACTGAATTTACTAACCACTGGCGGAGAGCTATTATATACATTATACAAACAACTGTAATTATTTCAGTTTACCATAAGTTGTAAATTTCCATTTTCATTAATTTTCCGTGTTCACAGCTGATATATAATCAGGTGACTAAGCTCCGCCCACTATCGCCGCGAGAGTTCGTGTGTGACGTTAAATGACTGGGCGTTTTGTAGATTTTGGCTTGACCATGTTCCACTATATAATCTCTCGCCTTTATGAACCATATAATGGTTTTAATGCGTTTATCGAACTCATATCATATATATAATACTAGTGCTGTGTTCGCTAACTCCTAAAGTTAGCGCCGGTAACGTTAACTACCATAAAATTTAGCGCCGGTAACGTTAACTACCATAAAATTTAGCGCCACTAACTGCTAATTTTGTCGCTAATTTTTTCTGAAACCACCCCAATTTATATATCAGACATGAGCAGAGACGCACCGTCCGTAACAGGCAACATGTTTTGCGACATCGATAAAGAGTGTGTGTCCAACAAGTTACAAGTTACAACTTACAACCTGTACATGCTGATGTCATGATCAACTCGCAGTTAGTGCTGCCTCAGTCTTTTATAATGGAGAATGCAATCAGCGACCAAAATTTTAGTACGAGTGGTTTTGAAAAATTAGCGATTGACTTCTCTAAAAAGTTGGCGGAGTTAACCGTATCACTAATAAAAAGTTAGCGGCGCTGATCCCAGCACTGTGTAGTGTGTATACATGGTGTAACGAAAGTCCGCTCCCGTATGAAATTAATGTTTTCTCGTTTTGTTTCAAGTTTATAACTTAATATGGCTGATTACACCCAAGAAGAGAAAGTGAAATTAGTTTTATTACGCGTACAGTAGCTGGTAGAAGTCAACGAGGAGCGTGTGATGAATTCTACGGACTTTATCCCGAAGGTACTGAAGCGATTAAATGATACTGGTAGTGTTTTGGTCAGACCTCGTAGCGAACGTCCTATTCCTCTACTGGCAAAGATAGTTCCGTAGTTATTCTCGCTCACGAAGCACCAGTCACGTGTCTGTGTGAAAAATCTTAAAACGACATAGGTTTCATCCATACAAAGTTAATATGATTCAGGAACTGCATGGGGATGACACCGATCGCACGGTGAAATTCTGTGAATTTGAAATACTGCTCTCCAATATTTTATCCAGTGATGAGACATGTTCGCCTAAACAGCATCGTCAATCGCCATAATTTCCGGTACTGGCGATGATAATCTACAGTGAAGATACACGCGCTCAGATCGATCCAAGGATTATGGCGTTTGCTGCGATTCAAGACGACGTACGTTTGGGATCATACTTTTTTTTAAAGCAATGTAAACGGTGTCACGTACTTAGCAATGACAGGAGAGGTTTTGCAAATTTATCTGGATGAAGTGCCTCTGCAAGCCCAAATGAACTCTTGGTTTCAGCAAGATGGGGGTTCCACCCCTATTACGCACAAACTGTTCGAACATGATTGGATGATAATTTGCATGGGAGGTGGATTGGACGCCGTGGTTCAGTGGAATACTTCTTCCTCTGGGGACATTTAAAGTCGGTTATTTACCAAACAAGACCAGGACCTATTCAACAGTTACAAGACGACAAACAATAAAAATGTAACGTCGGTAACGATGTCCTACATAACGTTCAACGTAGCCTACTTGATCGAATTAACATGCGTCAACACCTCAATGGCATCCAGTTTGAACATTTATGGTCTTCATAACAAATAGAAACCAATCTCCCATGGTAACGGACTTTTGTTACACCCTATATATATATATATATATATATATATATATATATATATATATATATATATATATATATTGGTTAGCATCGCTGACTACTATTCCACCAGCCCCAGGTTCGATTTTTGGCAATGGCAGGCGGCGCTCAGCTCACCCTTCCACACAAAAAGACGCTGGGCTGGTGATCCGGAGGTAGAGAGATCGAGTCCGGGCGAAGACTAAGTTCTGACTACCTGTAGTGGGGCGTGGTTAGAGATCCACGTTAGCTACAGGTCTAAGGTGGGGGGTAACAAGCTTGATCTTCGTCAGAATGAACAATTTGGGCGGAAGCAAAACAAAGTTTATCAAGGTATATAACAAAAATGCCCCCACCAAAAATTGAACCCAGGATCTCCTGAGTAGGACTTGCGAGCGATACCCTTACACTAAGACGGGCTAAAAGTTAACACAACCTGTTGTATATTTAAAAGACCGAGTAAACGATGATTTCGCATCCAGAGATCTTTTACGATGTTAACCCTCTCGCAATCGAGGCCCCAGGTTCGAATCACGGTGGGAACATTTTTGTTTTATATAAAAACGAGTGCTCATGCGTGTTATTCCATATTATATTTATATATATATATATATATACACACACACACACGAGGTGTGATAAAAAAGTTCGGTAAATAGTCCCGCGACTAATGAACACGTGTCACTAGGTGATGTCAGTGTGTATGGCTGATGATGTCACCTTGGCCACTTGCCAACAAACACCATTCAACTACACACCGGTGCGCCGTGGCATTGCTTTGTGTGAGGGCGTTTTTGTGGCGTCTGGCGATTTTGTAGAAAATGTCGAAATTTGAGCAACGTGCAAACATCAAATTTTGTTTTAAACTTGGTAAGACGGATACAGAAACGCACGGAATGCTTGCAGCTGTCTACGGAGATGAAGTTGTTACAAACAAGACGGACGGACGACCACTTCTTTCATCATCTTCCAAAGACTCATTTCCTTCTCGAAACCTTCCAAACCACTTGCAAACAGTCTTGTTTGTAACAACTTCATCTCCGTAGACAGCTGTAAGCATTCTGTGCGTTTCTGTAGCCGTCTTACCAAGTTTAAAACAAAATTTGATGTTTGCACGTTGCTCAAATTTCGACATTTTCTGCAAAATCGCCCTCACACAAAGCAATGCCACGGCGCACTGGTGCGTAGTTGAATGGTGTTTGTTGGCATCTGGCAAGTGGCCAAGGTGACGTCATCAGCCATACACACTGATATCACCTAGTGACACGCGTTCATTAGTCGCGGGACTATTTACCGAACTTTTTGATCACACCTCGTGTGTGTGTGTGTGTATATATATATATATATATATATAATATATATATATATTATATATATATATTATATATCCACAATTACTGACACCCTGGCAAAAAACCATTTTAGCCTTTATAGATCATGCTATGGGCCTAGAGGAAATAAACACTCGTACAAGGTATTAAGAAATCTAAAAAAAACAGCCCAAGTAATACGTATGTATGTACAGTTAGTTCTAAATAGTGTGTAAAAAATAAGGTCCACAATTATTGGGCCCCGTCATAAACCTACCTAGAACTTTCTCTTCATGACTCACAACTGGCATTTGTTTTGCGCAGTAGTAAATATTCCAGTTCGCTATTGTTATTAATTTATTAATTTAGATGCTCAATTTGCGGGTAGCAGATAGAAAAAATCGAATTAACATATCTACAGTATTCAGCATCATAGTGAAAGGTGAGAGAGAAGATTATCAGGTTTCATAAATCTGGCAAAGGGTACAGCATGATATGAAAAACCCTTTCTACACCAATTTCGACAATTCGCGCTATCATAAAGTACAATGCTGTTGGAACTGTTGCAACTGTTCCATGACACCATGGGAAAAAAATCCTTTCTGATCGTACAGAACGTGAGGTTGTCCGCATAAAATCTGCATCAATTCCAAATTTACTACCAAGGATCTTAGAAAAGATTTGGAGTCATCAGGCCATAGAATTTGGCTTTCCACCATTCGACATAAATGAAGCTGTCGTGGAAGAATATCTCGCGCGAAGCCTTTTCTGTACAAAGTTTTGTCACTGGAAAAAACGTTTAAAATTTGCCGAAATGTATGCGAATGATTCTCTGGAACAGAAGAAGAAAGTGCTACAGTCTGATGAGACAAAAATCGAGTCGTTTATCCTTTTGTATTAAAAGTACGTCTACCGAAAGCTAGAAGCATTTCAGGAAAAGAATACCGTCCCTACCGTCATGCATGAAGGAGGTTCAACTTCCCTTTGGTGCTGTTTACATTTGCTGGTACAGCAAACCTTAAACAATCGGCAAAAAACTAAACCCTGGTTGGTATTGGTGCTTCCAACAGGAAAACGATCCTAAGTATAGGCCCTACATCAATATCTACGAGGGAATGGTTCAGAAAACAAGAATGTAATGTAATAGAGTAGCCTTCTCGGAGTCCATATCAAAATCCAATCGAAAATTTCTAAAAGATCTAAAGATAACGATACATCAACGAAATTTTTCAAATCTGAATTAATTACAGTAGTTCTGTAGTGAAGAAAGGCAGAATACCAGCGAGTGTTAAAAATTGAAAACCACTTACAAGAACTATGTCAGAACGACGACATCAATGTCCCCTACTCTATTTGTGACCTTGACCTTTGGTGCAAATTACCACCCGAGTCTTGCTCGCGACAGATCGTCTTGTGATGTTCCCTATGTGTGTGAAGTTTCATAACTATGTCCAGTGGTTTAAATTTTATAGCATTTGACATTTTATCTCTATTTGTGACCTTGACCTTTCATACAGGAACCCGAGTCTTGTGATGATCGATATGTGTGTGAAGTTTCATCAATTTATGTTGAGTGCTTCAGAGGTTATGGCCTAGAGCTCCATTTGACCTTTGACCTCTAGTTGTGACCCTGATCTTTAATGCTGGGACTAGAGTCTTATTAAAAACATCGAATTATAGTGATCTATATATCTGTAAAGTTTCATTAATTTAAGCAGTATGGTTCAAAAGTTATGACATGGACCTTCACTTGACCTTTAACCTTTATTTGTGACCTTGACCTTTGCTACATGGACCCGAGTCTTGCTCAAAAAACACAGTCTTACGATCATCCATACGCGTGTGTGAAGTTCCATAAATTTCAGGAGTTATGGCGCAGACCTCTATTTGTGACATTGGCCCTTGATGCAGGAAGCTTATTCTTGGCTCGTGACACTGTCTCGTGATGAGCCATACGAGTGTGAAGTTTCATCAATTTATGTTGTGCGGCTTAAAAGTTATAGCCCGGACAAGAAAGTGTGACGAATAGATGGACGGACAAACGGATAGGTGCAATCCAGTATGGCCCCTCCAAATTTTTTGGTTGGGGACATAATAATAACTGTTCCAAAAGTAATGGAGACAACAGACGGTTGGTTCTACAAGCTATTGAATGTTAGGTTGTCAATAATAATAATAAATAAATAAATAATAAATAAATAACTTGCCTTTAAAATTCTCTGTTCGTGGTCCAGAGGGCGCTCTACCTTACGCCATCTTTCCACGATGACGTAATCATTGACGTCCGAGTCCTGAGCCGGCAGCGATTGGGCGCGAAGAAGTGCTTTGATGATATCATGACAAGATGTGCGCCTCGTCACACCCGTCACCCACTTTTGCACGCCCTCCACCCACACGCCTATCTCTACTTCACTTGGCATCACTCCTGAAAATTAAAAGTAAGAAGGATCTATTAGAGGTAGAACCGAAAGAAGTGTTTGGTTCTAATGACTCGCTATTTTTACGATCTTCTTACCACTGCTTACAGATGGGCGAGTTAAATTTAACAAATATACGAGTATTCTCTCTCTGAATTCTGAATTGAGAGAAAACTTAGCTAAAAGCCAAAACCCAACGTTTTCAGTTTATATAATATATATATATATATATATATATATATAATATATATATATATATATATATATATACAGGGCTTTTTTGTAGGAAAAAAGGTACTGGAACGCATATATTATAGAATGGCGAAATTAATAAAAATAGTTCTACTAATTTTATTAATAAACTAAACACCTCAGAAAAAAGGTTCCGGAACGCCGTTCCGGCACACAAAAGCCATATATATATATTTTTTTTAATTGGGGTTGTTTAACCTCCTTCGCAACATCTAAGGTCATATGACGGAGGGGACCTACAACTTTACGTGGGATCCGAACCACAGGGTCGCTACATAATCTGGGCGCGGAGGACGGTCTCCCATCCAACTACTACCCAGACCCAATGTCGCTTAACTTCGCTGATCTTCGGGAAGCGGTGTTACGACATTGGCCACGACGTAGCCCAGATATATGCGTGTTATATATATATATATATACACCAGAGCTGGGCACTTGCGTTTTTTTGCGGTACTGCGGTACTACTACCGCACTACGAAACCGGTACCGCATAACGCAGTACCGCAAAGGATCGCTGAAAGTACAGCAGTACCGCTACCGCATTCAAATTTCCCGCGGTACTTTCCGCGGTACCGACCAACACGGTAGTACCGCAGTACCGCAAAAAAAAACCGCAAGTGCCCAGCTCTGAATTATACACACACAGACTAATAATGGTCTTCGTGTCTGGCCTGGAAAAATTTTAAGTGGGTGTTGACTTTATACTAAAATCAGTCTCCGAGAGTAATCAGAATTACAATCGCAACTATTTAAAATATATTCTTTCGAAAACTGGAAAGCATCGTCTCGTATAAATGTATGAACGCCAATACATAATCATATGCAGTTTATATATTATATATATATACACCTTCTGAGCTCGAGCTCAACACACTCCATTCATAGGGAAGATATCTCTCTCTCTCTCTCTTTTTTTTTTTTTTTTTTACGGGTGTTCACCAGGGAGGACGTGGCCCGAGCCAGGCGTCAGGCACGAAGGTGCTCGCCTGGATAGGGTTCGGTGTACCGCGACAGACATTGCTGGTAGAATAGACAAACTGCATGTATTTAAGGCTCCTAGACCAGACCAGTTCTTCCCCAGTCTTGCGGGAAGTGCGCGACCAGGTGGGTCCCCACCTGGCTACCAGAGCTGGCACTTGCGTTTTTTTGCGCGTTTTTTTGCGGTACTGCGGTACTGCGGTACTACTACCGCACTACCAAACCGGTACCGCATAACGCAGTACCGCTACCGCATTCAAATTTCCCGCGGTACTTTCCGCGGTACCGACCAACACGGTAGTACCGCAGTACCGCAAAAAAACGCACAAAAAAACGCAAGTGCCCAGCTCTGCTGGCTACAGCCTTCAAAAAATCGTTGGAGACGGGCCAGGTGCCTGGTGACTGGAGGGAAGCCAATGTGACTCCTATCTTTAAGAAATGGATCACGAAAGTCCAGGAACTATCGTTCCATTAGTCTCACTTCGGTCGTAGGTAAATTATTAGAGGGTAATAGCGGATAGGATCGTTGACCATTTGGATTCCGACATACTGCTTGGGGACTCCGAACATGGGTTTTGCGGCATAAGTCGTGTCACCAACCTGCTCGAGTTTTTTCACGTCATGTGGAGCGAGTACGATAGATAGTAGGACGATTAATATACCGTACTTTATCTCGATCTTTCAGAAAGCTTTTGATAAGGTACCTCACCGCGCCGGCTAATGGCCAAGTCCGCGCGCTGGGTATCGATGGGGAAGTAGATAACTGGATTGAAACTGGCTGAAGAATAGGCGGCAGAGGGTTGTAATTAAGTGGCTAGCTCGGATTGGGCCTCGGTCACTAGCGGTGTTCCTGAGGGTTCCGTTTTGGGGCCATGTTGTTTATCATTTACATAATGATATCGACGCTGGCATCGTCAGTAGGATCGCCAAATTCGCTGATGACACCAAGCTTGGGGCAATGTTGGGACCCTCGAGGCGATCGAGCAACTGCGTGCCGTGCGGACCTAGGTAGGGTAGGAGAGTGGTCCGAAAAATGGCAAATGCCGTTCAACTTGGGTAAATGCAAAGTCATACACACTGGCTACGCCAATCCCAAATCGGACTACTCCATGTTGGGGAATAATTATAGAGGCCACTGATATGGAAACGGACATGGTGTGCTAATTAGCAGCGACCTTAAGTTTACTAAACAATGCATAGAGGTGAAAAAGAAAACCCAGAAGTTGTTGCATTATATCAGGAGGCAATTTCGATTTCGGAACAAGGAGATTGTGCTCTCTCTGGACAAATCCCTGGTTCGCCCGCACTGGAGTACGCTGTGCAGTTCTGGTCGCCCACCCTCAGGAAAGATATTGAGAGGCTGGAGCGAGTGCAGGCGAGGGCCACAAAGTTAATCCCTTCCGTAAGGCATATGGCCTACAATCGACGCTTACGCGCCCTGAATTTGTTTTCGATGGAAACTCGGAGGATGCGCGGTCAACTGATCGAGGTTTTCAAGCTCTTACACGAGTTCGACGATGTCGATTTTAGAAGCATGTTTAGTTTAAATGATAACCCAACTCGCAACAATGGTTGGAAGTTGGATTTGAAACGGTTTAGGACTAGCGTGGGTGGGAATTACTTTACGTATAAGATCTGTGACACGTGGAACACGTTACCTTCAGAAGTTGTGAACAGTTCCTCTGTGGATCAGTCAGGGCCGGATTAAGACCTTTAGAGGCCCTAAGCACTTAAAAGATTTTGGTGCCCCATATATATGTAATTCAAAATATAACAAAAAATAAACCATAAAATAAAATTTATTTTTTGAAATGAAACAAAACTTACAGTAAGATGGAAAATAATGTTTATTTTTGTGAGCAATTTGTGACCATTAATGTTAAAAATATACGAAAGGCAATTTCTCTACCTTTGGAAGGCACACTCATATTGTCTTCTACAATTATTTTATAAAGTTCAGCATGACTGAATCTTGTTTTTTACATTTACTATAGCACAGCGAAAATATTTAATCTAGTATTTTTAATATGGCGCTCAAAGATTTGATATAAACAAAATAATAACGCAAAGCGTAAAGTGTGTGATTACAACGAAATATATTTATTCTCTCAAAGGGTTGTTGTTCACTACAAATTCAAACAATGAAAAAAAGAATAAATACTATATATGAATATATATAATTCAGTTTCAACAGCTTATAGGCTATAACCGCGATTATAATAGTATAATAAATCCATGGTAAATCCGACAATGGAAAATTTCTGTGGTGCCCCCCTTCCCTTGATGCCCTAAGCACGGGCTTATTTTGCTTAATGGTTAATCCGGCCCTGGGATCAGTTCAAGAAAAGGTTTAGACCAAATCTTGCACACAATTTGAGGATGTAGAAAATTTTCCGTGGCACCCGTTGCCATTGGTACCTCCTCGGTATGGGCCGCAAGGCCTTTTGAGGTACTACTTTTCCTTGTATCACTCATTTTATATATATATATATATATTATATTATATATATATATATATATATATATATATATAATATTTATATATATATATATATTATATTTTAATGTAAAGAACGACGCTTGTATAAAGAACGTTCCGCACAAGATGAGGAGGGAGAACGACAAATGAAAATGAGGTAACCACCCTGGAGAATTACGACTTCTGATCAATCGAGGCCATGGTGTAGTCACTACACCATGGCCTCATTGATCAAAGTCGTAATTCTCCCGGGTGGTTACCTCATTTTTCATGTTCGTTCTCCCTCCTCATCTTGTGCGGAACGTTCTCTATACAAGCGTCGTTCTTTACATTAATTATAACTGTGTTGTTTTGTTTGCAGTTAAAAATATTATATATATACAGGGTGGGCCGTACAGTTTCCATACATAGGAAAAATAAACATTTTTTTATGGACAACCATTTTTATTTATATAATATGCTCTACATGGTTGCCATTGTTTTGAAACACATTTCAATACGTGTTCCCCTGTTGATGAACACGCATTTAGCAACAGTTTGACGTTATGCTTGTAATGGGCGTTGGTGATACGTTCCTTTAGATGATTTATGTCTCGTATCTTTTCCTGATACACCATGGCCTTCAAGTGCCCCAAAGATAGAAATCAGGGGGGTGAGATCTGGGGATCTGGGAGGCCACTCCACAGGACCACGCCGACCAATCCAAGCTTCCGGAAACTGCTGATCCAATACCGACGCACGTGAAGACCATAATTTAAATTTTCCTATGTATGGAAACTTACGGCCCCCCCTATATCTATATATATATATATATATATATATATATATATATATATATATATATATATATCTATATATATATATATAGCAAACTGATGGTTCATCATGCATTTAAAATCAGTAGGAATGCCTGGCATATTTATATCGCTCATTTATATACATATTATACCGCTCTGCTATGGAATCCGTGGTAACCAGTTTGAAAGCATCTGCCATAAAAATCTTAAAAAAACGGTTTATACTTTCAAGACAAAAATATCGTACATGAACACATGTACGATACCTTAAGGACAAAGCATACAAAATTACTGTTTGTTATACTCCAATCACTAATACTGTACAATATATATATATATATTAACTGCAAACAACACACTATAATTAATGTAAAGAACGACGCTTGTGTAGAAGAGCGTCCACACAAGCTGAGGAGAGAGAACGAGCAAATGAAAATGAGGCACCTCCCAGGAATCGAACCCGGGATCATCCAATTACCGGTCGGATATGCTAACCACTTCACCAAGGTCCCCGATCAGTCACAACTCTTAATTCTCCTACATACGAGCGAAACGAATGCCTGATGGGGCTTCATTTTTCATTTGCTCGTTCTCTCATCTTGTGCGACGCTCTTCTACACAAGCGTCGTTCTTTACATTAATTATACCGTGTGTTGTTTGCAGTTAAAATGTATATATGTATGGCATGAGAAGGTGCCCCCTCAGGGCATTCGATTCCGCTCTATGTAGGAGAATTACGAGTTGTGACTGATCGGGACCTTGGTGAAGTGGTTAGCATATCCGACCGGCAATTGGATGATCCAGGGTTCGATTCCTGGAAGGTGCCTCATTTTTCATTTGCTCGTTCTCTCTCCTCATCTTGTACGGACGCTCTTCTACACAAGCGTCGTTCTTTATATATATATATGATTTACAAGGAGTTACAAGGAGTTACAAGGAAAATAACTACCTCAAAAGGCCTTGCGGCCCATACCGAGGAGGTACCAATGGCAACGGGTGCCACGGAAAAAATCCTACACCGTTAAATAGTGTGCAAGATTCGGTCTAACCTTTTCTTGAACTGATCCACACAGGAACTGTTCACAACTTCTGAAGGTAGCCTGTTCCACTGTCACAGATTTTATAGGTAAAGTAATTTCCACACACGAGTGCTAAACCGTTTCAAATCCAACTTCCAACCATTGTTGCGAGTTGAGTTATCATTTAAACTAAACATGCTTCGAAAATCGACATTGTTGAATCCGCGTAAGAACTTGAAAACCTCGATGAGTTGACCGCGTAGCCTCCGAGTTTCCATCGAAAACAAATTCAGGGCGCGTAAGCGTCGATTGTAGCCCATATGCCTAACGGAAGGTTTTAACTTTGTGGCCCTCGCCTGCACTCGCTTCAGCCTCTCAATATCTTTCTTGAGGGTGGGTGACCAAGAACTGCACAGCATGCTCCAGGTACAGCCGAACCAGGGAATTGTCCAGAGAGAGCACAATCTCCTTATTCCGAAATCGAAATTGCCTCCTCATAATAATATAACCCAACAGCTTCTGGGCTTTTTTTCCACCTCTACGCACTGTTTAGTAAACTTAAGGTCGCTGCTAATTAACACACCCAAGCCCTTTTCCAAATCAGTCGCCTCGATATTACTTACTCCCCAACATCGAGTAGTATGACTTGGGATTGGCGTAGCCAATGTGCATCACCTTGCATTTACCCAAGTTAAACGGCATTTGCCATTTTTCAGACCACTCTCCTATCCTACCTAGGTCCGCACGCATTTGCTCGATCGCTTCGGGCGTCCCAACATTGCCCCCCCCCCCCGCAAGCTTGGTGTCATCAGCGAATTTGGCGATCCTACTGACGATGCCAGCGTCGATATCATTTATGTAAATGATAAACAACAGTGGCCCCAAAACGGAACCCTCAGGAACACTGCTAGTGACCGAGGCCCAACCCGACCTAGCCCCTTTAATTACAACCCTCTGCCGCCTCTTCTTCAGCCAGTTTTCAATCCACCTACCTACTTCCCCACCGATACCCAGCGCGCGGACTTTGGCCATTAGCCGGTGGTGAGGTACCTTATCATACTTTCTCAAAGTCGAGATAAAGTATATCAATCACCCTAATCTTATCATACTCACTCCACATGACGTGGAAAAACTCGAGCAGGTTGGTGAGACACGACCTATGCCGCCTAAACCCATGTTGGGAGTCCCCAAGCAGCATGTAGGAATCCAAATGGTCAACGATCCTATCCGCTATTATCCCCTCTAATAATTTACTTACAACCGAAGTGAGACTAATGGGCGATAGTTCCCTGGACTTTCGTGATCCCCTTTCTTAAAGATAGGGGTCACGTTGGCTTCCCTTCAGTCACCAGGCACCTGGCGCGTCTCCAACGATTTGTTGAAGACTGTAGCCAGGTGAGGCCACCTGGTCGCGCACTTCCCGCAACACTCTGGGGAGGAACTGGTCTGGCCAAGGAGCCTTAAATGCGCTGTTTGTCTATTCTATCGGCAACGACTGTCACGGTACACCGAACACTATCCAGGCCAGCACCTTCGTGCCTGACGCCTGGCTCGGGGATGACGCGGGTGTCCTCCCTGGTGAACACTCCCGCAAAGTACTCATTCAGCACATTAGCGATGTCCGCGTTGGAGGTCCGCATCGCGCCTTTGGAATCCTTTAACGGGACTATCATGTTTCTAATGGGCTTTCTACTATTAACGTAACTGAAGAACTCCTTAGGGTTCCCCTTGCAGAGGCTTGCCACCCGGAGTTCTTCGTTCCGTTTAGCTAGCCTAACCTTCGCCTTCACTTCCCTGCATAGGCGGACATACGCCTCAGTGTTCTCATGGGAACGATTGGCCTTTGCCCTCCTATACGCAGCTTCCCTATTTCGGATAGTCGAAGCGATGTCACGACTGAACCACTTAAGCTGCGTTGGAGCAGGGGTGACCTGTTTTGAGGGTATGGCAGCAGACTGCAGCACCATAAACTGGTCCCGGAATGCACTCCCTCTACATCGCTGCCCACCTCTAACCCCATCTCACTTACGCTATCCCGGAGGCTAACAAAGTCCGTCCGCCGTAGATCGAGCTTACTGCCTCTGGAATTACTACGCTTCACCCGAGGGGACGCAGACACAGAACCTAATCAGACCCTGATCACTCCCGCCCAACGATTCGTCAACGGTGAGGCCAGTGACGAGGTTGTCTTCGGTCATGAATACTAAGTCTAGAACGCTTTCGCCTCGAGTAGGCTCACTGACCCACTGGGTGAGAAAGTTCTCATCAGCAAAGTCAATTAGCCTCCTCCCTTCGGCATCAGCAGTCCTGTCTTCTCAGTTTATGCTGCGACAGTTGAAATCTCCTAAAGCTACACACACCTGTCCACTAGCAGGCTACGGAGTTCGGTGTACAGGGCTGTATCCTCCTCGAGGAGGAGATGCGGTGGTCTATACACCAAGATTAACCTATAGTTCGTCCCTTCCACGTTCAGATTGACGCCAAGCAGCTCCCGTTCCGATCGGAACTGGCAGTCAACCTGACTCAACGTGTCCTTCACGTATATTAGTACCCCTCCCCCCCTCCCCACGGATGCGGTCCCTGTGAAACATGCTATACCCGGGAATCTCGAACTCCCCAACGTAGTCCTTACGATCAGTATGAATCCAGGACTCGGTGATAGCAACGATATCTTGGTATTCTGACGCTAAGAGCGCCCGTAGCTCGCAAAACTTATTCCTAATCGACCTAGCATTAAAAAGCGCTGCACGGAGGGAGCCTTTCCTATTCTGACCGCCCCCTAGCACGACCCGTTTTCCGAACAGCCAGGGCTGTCGGGAGTTGAAGAGCCCCTCACCAACGAGGGGGCAACTTCCGCAGGAGCCCGAGCCCCCTCCAACGAAGGAGGAGGGTCACCCACCTGTACCTGGACGCACCCTTCAGTTGAAGGTACGTCCGCCAGCGGCTCATCATCATCTCTCCCCGGTGGGGGCCCGTCATCAATCCCCGGGCTTGCCCTGACCATACGGTATAGGTGCCGGTCAAGCAGCGCGCCTAGCACACCTTTACCCTTGACATTGAGGTGGACACCATCCCTCTGATAAAGGTCGCACCTACCAAAACGCGTCGAAGGGGGTCAACAAACATCATGCCCAGTGGGACGCACAAGTCTTGCACCCTCTCGTTGATGCCAATGACCTTACTGAGCGCGTGGTCACTGACATTCATCCGCGGTAAAATACCCATCAACATTCCCGTGTCTGTCTTAAGTTTCAGACCACCCGCAAGAGACATGATCTCGGTGATGATCCCTTCAGAGAGAGTTACAAGGAGTTACAAGGACAAGAGGAAGCCTCAAAGACCTTCCGGTCCACTCTGGGAGGTTCCTGTTATTATTTTTCTTTCAACTATCCTAGCAGTAGTAGAAAACTGGATAGAAAAGTAGAAGGCTCTCTCCCCACCCTCCGCTCCCTCCCTGCCAGAGGCAGGTACGGAAAAAGGTTGAAGAAAATACCTTGACCCTGGAAAAGTAGCCAAGGAAATTTTACAGGAAAGTGGAGAATATATAAATAGCTCTATATTTAGCTTGCTCACAGAGACACCGAGCAAGCGAACTCCTGCAGAGTTTTCTGAGGTTTTAATCTTAAACTATGAGTGTGTTCAGTACTTTGTCTAGCCTATTTTTAAACAGATTTACACTTTGACTGGAAACAACCTCTGAGGGAAGTTGGTTCCAGATATTAACTATTTTATAGGAAAAGAAATTTCCGCAGACTGAGGTCCTAAATGTCTTTACACACTCAAATAGTGTGCAAGATTTCGTCTACCCTTTTCTTGAACTGATCCACAGAGGAACTGTTCACAACTTCCGAAGGTAACCTGTTCCATGCGTCACAGATCTTATACGTAAAGTAATTCCCACACACACTAGTCCTAAACCGTTTCAAATCCAACTTCCAACCATTGTTGCGAGTTGGGTTATCATTTAAACTAAACATTCTTGTAAAATCGACATCGTTGAACCCGCGTAAGAGCTTGAAAACCTCGATCAGTTGACCGCGCAGCCTCCGAGTTTCAAGCGAAAACAAGTTCAGGGCGCGTAACCGTCGATTGTAGCCCATATGCCTAACGGAAGGGATTAACTTTGTGGCCCTCGCCTGCACTCGCTCCAGCCTCACAATATCTTTCCTGAGGGTGGGCGACCAGAATTGTACAGTGAGAGCACAATCTCCTTGTTCCGAAACTGAAATTGCCTCCTGATATAACCCAATAGTTTCTGGCTTTCTTTTCCACCTCTACACACTGTTTCGTAAACTTAAGGTCGCTGCTAATTAGCACACCCGTCCTTTTCTAAATCAGTCACCTCGATATTACTACCCAACATCGAGTAGTCCGACTTGGGATTGGCGTAGCCAATGTGCATCACTTTGCATTTACCCAAGTTAAACGGCATTTGCCATTTTTCGGACCACTCTCCTATCCTACCTAGGTCCGCACGCAGTTCCTCGATCGCTTCGGGCGTCCCAACATTGGCCCCAAGCTTGGTGTCATCAGCGAATTTGGCGATCCGACTGACGATGCCACCGTCGATATCATTTATGTAAATGATAAACAACAGCGGCCCCAAAACGGAACCCTGAGGAACCCCACTAGTGACCGAGGCCCAACCCGAACTAGCACCTTTAATTACAACCCTCTGCCGCCTATTCTTCAGCCAGTTTTCAATCCACCTACCTATTTCCCCACCGATACCCAGCGCGCGCACTTTCGCCATTAGCCGGCGGTGAGGTACCTTATCAAAGGCTTTCTGAAAGTCGAAATAAAGTATATCAATCGCCCTACTCTTATCGTACTCACCCAACATGACGTGGAAAAACTCGAGCAAGTTGGTGAGACACGACCTATGCCGTCTAAACCCATGTTGGGAGTCCCCAAGCAGCTTGTAGGAATCCAAATGGTCAACGATCCTATCCGCTATTATCCCCTCTAATATTTACCTACAACTGAAGTGAGACTAATGGGACAATAGTTCCCTGGACTTTCGTGATCCCCTTTCTTAAAGATAGGGGTCACGTTGGCTTCCCTCCAGTCACCAGGCACCTGACCCGTCTCCAACGATTTGTTGAAGACTGTAGCCAGGTGGGGAGCCACCTGGTCGCGCACCTCCCGCAACACTCTGGGGAGAAACTGGTCTGGCCCAGGAGCCTTAAACGCGCTCAGTTTGTCTATTCTATCGGCAACGACTGTCGCGGTACATCGAACATTATCCAGGCCAGCACCTTCCTGCCTCACACCTGGCTCGGGGATGATGCGGGTGTCCTCCCTGGTGAACACTCCCGCAAAGTACTCATTAAGCACATTGGCGATGTCCGCGTCCGAGGTTCGCAGAACGCCGCTTCCGTCCTTTAACGGACCTATCATGCTTCTAATGGGCTTTCTACTATTAACATAACTGAAGAACTCCTTAGGGTTCCCCTTGCAGAGGCTTGCCACCCGTAGTTCTTCGTTACGTTTCGCTAGCCTAACCTTCGCCTTCACTTCCCTACACAGGCGGACATACGCTAAAGTGTTCTCATGGGAACGATTGGCCTTCGCCCTCCTATACGCTACTTTCCTATTTCGGATAGCCGAAGCGATGTCACGATTGAACCACTTAGGCTGCGTTGAAGCAGGGGTGACCGGTTTTGAGGGTATGGCAGCAGACTGCAGCACCATAAACTCGTCCCGGAATGCACTCCACACTCCCTCAACATCGCCGCCGACCTCTAACCCCATATCTCCTACGCTATCCCTGAGGCTAACAAAGTTCGCCCGCCGGAGATCGAGCTTACTGCCTCTCGAGTTACTACGCTTCACCCGAGGGACGCACACACGGAACCTAATAAGACTATGATCACTCCCGCCCAACGATTCGTCAACGGTGAGGCCAGTGACGAGGTTGTCTTCGGTCGTGAACACTAAGTCTAGAACGCTTTCGCCTCGTGTAGGCTCGTTGACCCACTGAGTGAGGAAGTTCTCATCAGCAACGTCAACTAGCCTCCTCCCTTCAGCATCGGCAGTCCTGTTTTCCCACTTTATGCCGCGACAGTTGAAGTCTCCTAAAACTACACACACCCTATCCCCAGCAGGCTACTGAGTTCGGTGTACAGGGCTGTATCCTCCTTGAGGAGGAGATGCGGAGGTCTGTACACCAAGAGAGAGAGAGAGAGAGAGAGAGAGAGAGAGAGAGAGAGAGAGAGAGAGAGAGAGAGAGAGAGAGAGAGAGAGAGAGAGAGAGAGAGAGAGAGAGAGAGAGATATTAGTTTTGTGAATGAAAGAACAACTCTGTTCATAGGATGTAAATTATGCTTTAATAAAGTATACGAAACAATCACATTTTTGGAATTAGTGGACTCGATCGAATTTTCTACTTTGTTTTATGTTGTTGAATCCATGTTGAAATTAACTGAATCACGCAGTTTTTCCGTAAATTCATAAATATACGTCCGTTAATGTACGATATGAAACTTAACCAACACGCGTTGGTCAGCGACTGTGGCAATAGCGTTTCCTAAAAGTGAAGCGAAATCGGTGAGGTCGGAGATTCGAATCTCGATAATGCTGGTAATAATAATTAATCCGTGAGTTAGGGCAATCGGCAAGAGTAGTTAGCCTGAGCGTGTACCAGTTTCTGGCCCTTCTCACTCATTATTTATGAAGTAGTGGTTAAAGTAAACGCGACTCGATTTTTTTACTAATGAACTTTAGTAATGCTTTTTCTACTTATATTTAAAATATGGCTCCAAAGCACAGATAGTGTGTGTGTGTGTGTGTGT